>CAJJDP010000037.1:5368-598861 GCA_905182995.1 Paramecium octaurelia
ACTACATTAGCATCTGGTAGTTATGATAACTCTATCCGTTTATGGGATGTTAAGACAGGATAATAAAAAGCACAATTAGATGGTCATTCGTAAGCAGTTTTATCAATTTGTTTCTCTCCTGATGGAACTACATTAGCATCTGGTAGTTATGATAACTCTATCCGTTTCTGGGATGTTAAGACAGGATAATAAATAGCTAAATTAGATGGCCATTCATCAACAGTTTATTCAGTCAATTTCTCACCTGATGGAAATACATTAACTTCTGGTAGTGATGATCACTCTATTCGTCTTTGGAATGTAAAAACATCAAAGGAAATACTCCAATCAGATAGCAGCTATAAAGATTTGCTTTCCTAGTTTAGCATACCTCTTCAGAATAGCTCCTTATTGCCAAATGGTAATGTTTCTTATTATTTAGTTAATCCTTATTGTACAATACTTAGAATATGCTAGAATCCTTTATTCCAAGCATCAGGAACACTTATCTTATAAGGACAATTCATGAATTATTAAGGGATAGATTTAAAACCATTATTTAAATCCAAAGGAAGTTGCTTTTTAGAAGACCTGCAAAAGAAGTGAATTTGAATTTTCATTAAAAACATTACAATTATAATTTTAATTTTTGAATAATATTTGTTTTTTGTTACTATTTAAATTTTTGGTAAATAATGAGATGTCAGAAACAACGATTTTAAATTAATATTTATAGATGTACATACACTATTAAATTTATAATCTAAACAGAGTAAACAGGTTGTGTCTTAAAATGATAATTATAGATTTATAGCAAAGATAACATTTCAAAAAAGAATAAAACTTAATCCAAGAAATAATTTAAACTATTACATTATAATTACTCAATAAGTATTCTAAACCCTAATAAGATTTAGAGATGTTAATTATCTCCATCCCTAACAATAATCTTAAATCAGCTCTATATGAATTACATCTAAAGGAGCTACTTTCAATAATAATTTTGCATAAAAGGAACAGTTATTAATCATTAAGATAAGAACTATGTAATTTTACCTCAACCTGAATTTTTTTAGAAATTAATTAATATCTACAAAAAAATTATAGTCAACTAATTCAATTTTATTAATTGTGTATAAAATGACAAAATTACCCAAGATTGGATTTCATAAACATAATTGAGAATATTAAGAAATAACAAAATTGTTCTTCCTTATAACTACGAATTTAACCCTACAAAACAATAAATTTTTAAATTTAACTTAAATTGATTTATATTCCATAAATGTTATATTTTCTCTTAACGTTCTAATGTTAGACGAATTGGATTAGCATTTGTTTATTCTTCATAGAATAAAATGTACAACTGTTTTGGCATTTGGATCAGAACAGCTTTAATATAATTGTTGCTTTGATTACAGTAAATCATATTATTATTAGCTAATCAAAATAATTGAGCTTTGCTTTATCAGTGATATTAGATATGATATTCCTTAAGAAAAGAGTAAACTTGAAAGTTTGATTCGAAAATCAAATTAGAGTAACAATAGACTCTTGAATTTATAAACAACATTATAACATTAAGTTGGATCAAATTTTAAACAGAAAGTTTTAGTTAAGAAAAGCAATTTGAAGAAATATATATACAATTTCTAATTTTAGAAAGCCTAAAGAAGTCCTTGAAGTTAGACCAAATTCAGTATGGAAGTTCAAGATCATAAATATCAATCTTTATTTATAATATTTATTAATGGATATTGTGTTATCAAACTCAATTTTTGGCACTAATTGAAAACTTTGGTGACAAGATTAGATTTTCTGCACTTAAGAATATATTTGACAATTACCTCATCTATCAATATTGGGTATAAAAATAATAAACTAGCTGAATCAAGTCTTGCATATTCGATCATTTATTGCGGTAAAGGTCTTATCCTCCAATCAGATGTTTGATAAAGCTTGTCTAAATGGATGTTTAAATATTGCTTGCATAATTTTTCTAAAGACTAAGCATTAGGTGATTTAATTAAAGCCATATCAATTTTGCTAGTGTCTAATATATTTTTAACAATTATTTTTAAATCACTAAAAAGCACTCTGAAATCCACTTCGCAACCATGAAAAATCTTTAATAATTTTTAATTCTCAAAAATAGGAGTTAAATACTTATTACAAACATGCCTCAATTTCATAACATCTATTATATAATCCATTTCTACAGTAGATAATTAAATAGTGCAAGCAAAGGATATTTTAAAATCGTCTACTTTATCAGAATAATGCTCAATATCAACTCCCAAAATAGTGTAATTTTGAATGATATCAATACAACACTACTATAGATGATCCTCTGATTCAACAACAATGACTTATTTTTAGGATTAAATTTATGAATAAAATTAAGATAAATTAATTTTACCATATTTATGTTCTCTTAAGACTGTCTCAAAAAATTACAATTCTTTTTCTGTTAATAATGTTATTTCTGAAAACTTTTTGATAAATTTATAATTTTCCTCAGCTTAGAGTTAAAGTTGAGGTAACTTCGTAAGATGATCTAATTCAATAGAATAATTAATCAATTTAAATTTGAGTCCTTACTTTGAACCATAGTTCATTGAAATAAAATTGTCAAGCATTTGATATATATCCATAAATTTATGAATTATAGCTATTTCGATGATTGTAGATGCACCAGAATTCTAGAATATTAAAAAATTATAAATATCATTTTAGGTAATAGAATTTAAAAAGATATTTTTAACTTTGCTTTTACACTATTAATCAATTATTTCTTAAAATAAATGTAGTATTTTTAAAAGAGATTCANTTTGTTGAATTAAATATAATCTTATTCCTTACCTTTTTCCTAATTTCTCTTCTACTTCACCTTAGACGAATTGGATTAGCATTTGTTTATTCTTCATAGAATAAAATGTACAACTGTTTTGGCATTTGGATCAGAACAGCTTTAATATAATTGTTGCTTTGATTACAGTAAATCATATTATTATTAGCTAATCAAAATAATTGAGCTTTGCTTTATCAGTGATATTAGATATGATATTCCTTAAGAAAAGAGTAAACTTGAAAGTTTGATTCGAAAATCAAATTAGAGTAACAATAGACTCTTGAATTTATAAACAACATTATAACATTAAGTTGGATCAAATTTTAAACAGAAAGTTTTAGTTAAGAAAAGCAATTTGAAGAAATATATATACAATTTCTAATTTTAGAAAGCCTAAAGAAGTCCTTGAAGTTAGACCAAATTCAGTATGGAAGTTCAAGATCATAAATATCAATCTTTATTTATAATATTTATTAATGGATATTGTGTTATCAAACTCAATTTTTGGCACTAATTGAAAACTTTGGTGACAAGATTAGATTTTCTGCACTTAAGAATATATTTGACAATTACCTCATCTATCAATATTGGGTATAAAAATAATAAACTAGCTGAATCAAGTCTTGCATATTCGATCATTTATTGCGGTAAAGGTCTTATCCTCCAATCAGATGTTTGATAAAGCTTGTCTAAATGGATGTTTAAATATTGCTTGCATAATTTTTCTAAAGACTAAGCATTAGGTGATTTAATTAAAGCCATATCAATTTTGCTAGTGTCTAATATATTTTTAACAATTATTTTTAAATCACTAAAAAGCACTCTGAAATCCACTTCGCAACCATGAAAAATCTTTAATAATTTTTAATTCTCAAAAATAGGAGTTAAATACTTATTACAAACATGCCTCAATTTCATAACATCTATTATATAATCCATTTCTACAGTAGATAATTAAATAGTGCAAGCAAAGGATATTTTAAAATCGTCTACTTTATCAGAATAATGCTCAATATCAACTCCCAAAATAGTGTAATTTTGAATGATATCAATACAACACTACTATAGATGATCCTCTGATTCAACAACAATGACTTATTTTTAGGATTAAATTTATGAATAAAATTAAGATAAATTAATTTTACCATATTTATGTTCTCTTAAGACTGTCTCAAAAAATTACAATTCTTTTTCTGTTAATAATGTTATTTCTGAAAACTTTTTGATAAATTTATAATTTTCCTCAGCTTAGAGTTAAAGTTGAGGTAACTTCGTAAGATGATCTAATTCAATAGAATAATTAATCAATTTAAATTTGAGTCCTTACTTTGAACCATAGTTCATTGAAATAAAATTGTCAAGCATTTGATATATATCCATAAATTTATGAATTATAGCTATTTCGATGATTGTAGATGCACCAGAATTCTAGAATATTAAAAAATTATAAATATCATTTTAGGTAATAGAATTTAAAAAGATATTTTTAACTTTGCTTTTACACTATTAATCAATTATTTCTTAAAATAAATGTAGTATTTTTAAAAGAGATTCAGTCTTTCTCTTCTCTATAAGTTTATGTAAAAATGTTTCACCCAATTTGCTTCTATAGTTAAACCAATCGATGTTAAATTAAAAAAGTAATATATCTAATTCTGTTGATTCGAGCAACATCACAATTAATGACTTTTAAAGGCAGACTGTATATTGGATTTAGGTATGAAGGCATAATTATTTGAAAATTGACATGTTTTTTCTTTTCAAACAAAGTTCGAAAGCATTAGTTATTTATTCTTATGAGATAATTTAATTTTTTAAATAACTTTACATAAGTTCGATTTATCCGTCTTGCATCTCAATTATCAATCCTGCATGTTCCTAATCATAATTTGGTTAGAAATTTTCTAAGAAATATCTTATATATTTATTTGCTTTGAAACTCTTGGTAATATTCATTAAAGATTAGAGAACTGATTGCAACTTATATTTTCTTAAATTTTCTAATTACAATAATTTTGGTTTCATTTTATCTAGCAGAAATTGAAATACTTCAAACTAATCATTTTTTGCAGCAATTTCCATTGCTGTGTATCCCTCGTTTTCTAAGAAATAATCGGCTTCATTTTAAATCAATAATTTAGCAGTTTCATGATGATTAAATTTTGCTGCTATTATTAAGGCAGTTTCTCCCCATTTATTTCTTCTATTGATATCACAACCAAAAGCTATAAGAACAGGAATCGAACTTAAAGCTTCACTTGATGCTGCCACATGTAATGGCGTATTGTCATCTTTGTCTTTTGCTTCCACATTCATTCCATGTTCAAGTAATAATTAAGCAATCAAAGGACTATCATAACACCAAGTGCCAACCTTTCTTCCATCTCTACCTCCTTTAGGGCCAAAAACTGCATTATGTAAGGCATTTCTTCCTTGCTTATCCGCATAATTAAAGTCTATGTTTGGTTATTGAAGAAGAAATTCAATCACATTATATAATCCTAAAAAGCTAGCCTTAGAAAATGGAGTTCTTCCCAAAGCAGTTCTAGCATTTATATTAGCTCCTTTTTCCACAAGGAACCTAATAATAAATAATTGTCCTAAGGAACAAGCATAATAAAATGGAGTTCTATCTTAAATATCTTTGTGTTCTAAGTTTACTTTTTGGTTAAGTAGATATTCAATCATTTCTATAGATTCACTTCTGATAGCATAGAATAAAGGAGTCATTCTGTCATCATCTTCACATTCCCAATCCACATTTTTACTTTATAAATATTATGCATAATTTAATCTTGCAAATGCACACACTAAATGAGGAACAAGCATTTTCTCCTTATCTCTTAAAGATACAGTGTAAATGGAAGCACCATTCTCAATTAGATCTTTAAAAATAATAAGTTTGTCATCCTTTATGGATTCTATTAGTTCAGGGTTACTTTTTTGCTATTTGTTTTTCTATATTTAAACTCTTTTCTCCTTCCTTGGGAGATAATTAGGATCAATATTGTTGTTGATTTCAAATTCTGCAATAAATTCCTAATACCAACTATACAAACATGATATTTAAGGAGCTATTCCTTTTGTAATTACTCTATGAAAACTTCTGCTTTTATGTAAGAAACTAAAAACTAATAAATCTATAATTCCATATTTAGTTAACTAATACTTCCTATATTACGGTTTCATTTCTGTTTCAAAATATTTACTAAGATAGTTTTATAAGTTTTAATATGTTCCAAACATTGAACATGTGTCATCTAGTTTTAAGAATAAATTACTTGTGTTTGATTCTTTATACTAAGTGTAAATAATGTCCTTTCTAATTTTGATTACAAGCTAAATAATTTCATTTACCTTATTTAACTCTTAAAACACTTATTAAATGGCCTAATATGGCAGAATTTGTAAATTTAAATATCGATCAAATTATTCATGAATAGAATGATTAATGGTCTAGTATGAAAAAGATTAAATTAATTTCCATTCAAATTCATTTTTTTAATCAACAATGAAAAAGTGATCTATACAAAGTGGAAAGGAGAACATTTTTGTCAAAATTTATTGAATTTCCATTTAAAGTCTTCTAAAATTAAAAATAAATATTTATGTAATTGATTTAATTATTTTAAAAAAATACTAAATTCATGAAACTTAGTCAGTGTTTTCTTAATCTTGATATACATACTTATTAAATTCAGAATAAATTCACTCTAAAAATTATTAATAATAAGGAAAACTATTGATTTATTCATATTATTAGAATAAAAAACAATTGTATTTGTTTTCAATCTTACTTACATTTTGATATAATGTAAATATTGAATATATTGATTGTTTGAAATCAATTTCTCCCTTTAATAAATTATTTAAATTTTATGAAAAAAGATATTAAAGCTTTAAGTTAAACCTTTATCGTATTTTCCAATATAGATAAATTATAATATCTTGAGACTTGATTTAGTAAAGCATTAAGATGAAAAAGAAAGCTCATACCAAAAAATAATATCTAAAATTTGACTTCGCTAATAGAAACAAGATTAGAATGAAAACAGTTGATTTATAATTATTTTATTGAGAGAAAGTTTTCAAAAAAAGAAAATCACAAGAATTATAGAACTTTAGAGTGAATTGTTAGTGTATTTTAGTAAAAAAAAAAGTTCTCACTCGATATGTTGTTATTAAACCCTTAATATAAATTCACTAAAAATAACCATTTAAGACTTTCACAGAATCATTCGAAATTGTTTAGGAACAGAAAAAGCCTCAGTTAAAGTTTCACAACGATTTTCAATTATTTCTTTTTGATGGAACACTGATTTTAAATAAAATTATTGCTCATTGACTTCGAAACTAGTTCCAAACTTTTATGTAAATTTAGATTCTCATTAAGATCAAGCATGAAGGGATAATCCATTCTTAATTAATAATTTTATGTCGATTTGTAATTTTGATTTTTTTCCAATCTACTCTTAAAATCACAATAGTTTATATGATAAATTATTATAAATGTTTGAATATTATGCAATAGGAAAAGAATCAAATAAAATTCATGATATTCATAAATATCTTTTAGCTCTCTGCAATAAAAAAATGGTTGATAAACTTATGAAAACCTAAAATAAATAGTAAAGAGTTAGCACTTCTATTGAGTAAAAAACTAGACCTTCAATTAGTTATCGTCCAAAAGAAAAATGTAAAGGTTCATCTTAAAGTAGATCCAACTTTAATTGGAGCTCAGTATAAATATTTTAAAGCATAACCAAAAAGGAAACAAATTTATTTAAGCACTCTTTAAAATGATCAATCTTAATCAACCCCAAGATTGAAAGCCAATTCAATAATTTAGGAATAAAAAATAGAAAATTAGATGAATTCAGCCAGAGTCATTCAAACTGCATATTATCAAATAGAAAGAAATGTATCGACTCAAAAAGCAGAGAAATCTTCTAAAACTTACTACTTACCTAAATGTGATAGTAATTGGATTACTCATTTAAAAGGTATCCGATCAAGATAAGAATAATAATGAAAAATATAAATACTAAACACATTTCCACCCTTGTTTTTTGGTATTTTCTTAGAAATCTATATTTAATTTTATTGTTAAGGGTTTTTCCAATTAACTAAATTGAGAATNTAAATATTGAATATATTGATTGTTTGAAATCAATTTCTCCCTTTAATAAATTATTTAAATTTTATGAAAAAAGATATTAAAGCTTTAAGTTAAACCTTTATCGTATTTTCCAATATAGATAAATTATAATATCTTGAGACTTGATTTAGTAAAGCATTAAGATGAAAAAGAAAGCTCATACCAAAAAATAATATCTAAAATTTGACTTCGCTAATAGAAACAAGATTAGAATGAAAACAGTTGATTTATAATTATTTTATTGAGAGAAAGTTTTCAAAAAAAGAAAATCACAAGAATTATAGAACTTTAGAGTGAATTGTTAGTGTATTTTAGTAAAAAAAAAAGTTCTCACTCGATATGTTGTTATTAAACCCTTAATATAAATTCACTAAAAATAACCATTTAAGACTTTCACAGAATCATTCGAAATTGTTTAGGAACAGAAAAAGCCTCAGTTAAAGTTTCACAACGATTTTCAATTATTTCTTTTTGATGGAACACTGATTTTAAATAAAATTATTGCTCATTGACTTCGAAACTAGTTCCAAACTTTTATGTAAATTTAGATTCTCATTAAGATCAAGCATGAAGGGATAATCCATTCTTAATTAATAATTTTATGTCGATTTGTAATTTTGATTTTTTTCCAATCTACTCTTAAAATCACAATAGTTTATATGATAAATTATTATAAATGTTTGAATATTATGCAATAGGAAAAGAATCAAATAAAATTCATGATATTCATAAATATCTTTTAGCTCTCTGCAATAAAAAAATGGTTGATAAACTTATGAAAACCTAAAATAAATAGTAAAGAGTTAGCACTTCTATTGAGTAAAAAACTAGACCTTCAATTAGTTATCGTCCAAAAGAAAAATGTAAAGGTTCATCTTAAAGTAGATCCAACTTTAATTGGAGCTCAGTATAAATATTTTAAAGCATAACCAAAAAGGAAACAAATTTATTTAAGCACTCTTTAAAATGATCAATCTTAATCAACCCCAAGATTGAAAGCCAATTCAATAATTTAGGAATAAAAAATAGAAAATTAGATGAATTCAGCCAGAGTCATTCAAACTGCATATTATCAAATAGAAAGAAATGTATCGACTCAAAAAGCAGAGAAATCTTCTAAAACTTACTACTTACCTAAATGTGATAGTAATTGGATTACTCATTTAAAAGGTATCCGATCAAGATAAGAATAATAATGAAAAATATAAATACTAAACACATTTCCACCCTTGT
This sequence comes from Paramecium octaurelia, assembly GCA_905182995.1. Taxonomy (NCBI): domain Eukaryota; phylum Ciliophora; class Oligohymenophorea; order Peniculida; family Parameciidae; genus Paramecium; species Paramecium octaurelia. The sequence goes on from CAJJDP010000037.1 coordinate 14,590, forward strand.
TTTTTGGTATTTTCTTAGAAATCTATATTTAATTTTATTGTTAAGGGTTTTTCCAATTAACTAAATTGAGAATTGGCTAAATGACTCAAAATTTGAACCTAAAGTACATTTAAGATCTTTTCTGAGGATAAAGAGTACAACCTATGTTTATGGTATGTTTTTATATATATTTTTCTTGGTTTTGAGAATTTCAAGACCAATAATATATTTTGATTTTACACAAAAAGAGGAGCGAAGCACTTGAAGAATAAATTTATCATTATCTGCGAAATTCGTGATATTATAATGATTCTTAACATACTGTTTACATTTATCTATTAGTTAATTTATTAATATATCTCTTTAGATTGATATTCACTTTTATTGGTTATAATCTTGAATAAGATAAATATAAGAAAAATGGCTTATCCACGATTAATAGAAAAAGTTCAATATTATTACTCTGCCTAAAGGTAGGTCAGAAGTTTTCTCCAGATTTGTAATATTGTTTTGCTGTTGGAATAAATATTCGGAAAAATAGGGAGCAATGTTATTAAATAAAGTAATGCTACTAATTGTGAATCCATTTCAATTATTCACTCTTGAAAATGAAGTAAACATCTTGATGTAAATAGGGACACAAGGTTTGGTTAAGTCTGATAAAATTATTACCAAGATTGCATTTCACAATATTTAATAGTAAATAAGTAATTTAAACAATTCAAAATGAGAAAACTTTCATAATAAAAGACTTTCTTCAATACATATAATATTTATTATCAAATTTTATTTTAATAATGAAAAGTGCTATAACACTTGTAAGAATAATCACTATTGATATAGCTAAACAAATGGAATTACTAAAAAAGGCAGATACATAACTTTTCTGAAATTTAAGATGGCATTTTATTTGCTTAATTAATAGAAGATTAGTATATATACACTGCAAAATGTTTTTAGTTTAGGATATGACTTCAGAAGACCATTTTGGAACCTAATAATTAAAAATATCTAATTAGCAAGGAAAAAATGCAAACTAGAAATTAGAAATTTTGATGATGACATATCACTTTCAGATTGTAATTTAGAATTGCTTAAATTTATACAGTATTTTATTGACACTCTGTTGAGAGCAAATTAGGAAGAATTAGTAGTAATGATGTAATAATTATTGCCCCAATAATAATAAGAAATAATGGGGTTGGTCTAGAATTAAATTAATGACATTGGCACCTTTCAAGATTGTGGATATTTTGAACATTAGACTACAAATACTATTATCTCCTTGGAAGAAAATCTAAATACAAAAGAAAATATTATCGCCCAACAAAATAAGTAATTTGAATTAATGAAAACAGAATATCAAAGTAAAATCAGTGATCAACAAAACAAAATTACATAATTGAATGAACTATATGAATAATTATACGACTCGGAATTGTTCTGTTTATAAAAGCTAAATTGTTGTGATTTTGAAGAAGTATTCAATAAATTTGAGGAATTCCTAAAAGAAATTGAGGATAGCAAGCAAATAATTGAAGATTTGAATTAACTGGTTTAAAACTAATAGAAGGAGATAGCCAAAGTGCAATAAAAGAACTAAACCCTGAAATCATAGCTATTGTCTTGCCCACCAACAGCAAGATCAATAGAGCCAGAATAATAATAGATTATTGTGAAAGATCCGAAGGAATAAATGACTATAGAAAAATTAAATTCTAAAATTCAAAAAATGAAAGAAGAGCACAAAGATAAATTAGAATATAAATAAGTTTTGTATTAGTCAGAGTTAAAATAATTAGAAAATAAACTTAAGGAGTCAGAAAAGGAAGCTGCATCTTTTAAAAAGAAGATGGAGAAGTTTAAATTTGAATTAGAAGAATATTAAAATATGAATTAATATGAAAGGAAATTGCCTTTTGAGAGTTTAAGACATTAAGGAGTTTATTCATCGAACAACAGTTATATAGTTGAAATTGATTAAAGATTTGGACAGTCCCCAAAATCAACATGTTTTGATTTTTTCTAATCTTAAAATAAATCTGAGATAGATCACGCTATTTCTCATAATAATTAATCATTAAAATACACAGATGAAACAAATGTGACGAAATTGCAATTATAATTAACTGAGAAATCAAAATAGATAACTCTGTTGGAAAAATAATTGAGTTGTTATTAATAGAGTTCACATTCAAGGAGAAACTCAATGGCAAAGTAATTTGAACGACATTAAGATTAATAGGTAATTTAAGAAGTATTTTATATATCATATGAAAGTAACTAAAATACTATTAGCAGTAGTCAGAATAAAGAGATAGAGAAATCAATGAAATGAGAGAATAATAAAATTAAAATTTTATAGATTTGTGCAAATAAACAATTAAATAAAATGAATAAATCTAGAAATTAAATTCCATAATCCTGAATAATAAATCGTCAGATTAAATGCAAGAAATCACAGAGAAGCATTAGAACGACTTGTAAGCCTTAAATCAATATTATGTTGATGCTTTAAATAATAAAGATGAGTAGCTTCATTTAATAATATCTCTATTTTATGATGCAATTAATTGAGGATTTATTTTATATTTTTATTACTTTTTGATTTCAAATTCAGAAATAATAATATATAATTAATTTGTAATTCTTTAAAATATGTAGATAAGGTTGAGATTCAGAGAAAAGAACAATTATTTAAAATATCCATAATTGGGAGAAAAATTAGTTAAGTGAAATGAATAAGAATTAAAATCATTAGATACATTATAAAATTTAATATTGTATGTGTGTTTAATAGTTAATATTCGAGTAAAAAGATTTAAAATAATACGCAAATATTTATTAATGTTCCACACCTAGCTGAGAAAGCAATCCTTTAGATTCAGCAATATTGCTTAGAATTACATTAATGGAGTTTGGAAAACATCAAATGGAGGTATAGCTTTGGAAAGAAGGTCCCCTTTGACTGATGAAGTTGTTGGAATAACAAAGTAAACAACCTAAGCTGAATTCAATGAGGCAGTTGATGCAGCAAAAACAGCATTTAAAACATGGTCTTAAGTGCCATTACCAACCAGATAAAGGTAAATGATAAATATTACCTTAGATATATGTTTGAGTATTAAGCCAGGATCAGATCTAAAGTTGATGATATTGCTAATATAATAGTAGAAGAGCATGGAAAAACTTTGGCTGATGCTAAAGGTGATGTAATCAGAGGCTTGGAAGTTGTGGAGGCTGCTTGTGGAATTACTCATGTAATGTAGGGTGAAACAGTGGAAAATTTGGCCAAAGGCGTTGACACATATAGTTATAGAGTACCATTGGGAGTTTGCGCAGGAGTTTGTCCTTTTAATTTCCCCGCAATGATTCCAGTATATTTATAGATTTTCATTTTAGTTATGGATGTTCCCAATCGCAATTGTAACAGGAAACACATATGTGTTGAAACCAAGTGAGAGAGTACCAGGGGCAGTCACTTATTTGACTAAATTACTAGAGGAATCCGGAGTTCCTAAAGGAGTTGTCAATATAGTATAAGGAGGTTTTGAAACAACAAAACATATCTGCGAACATCCTGATATTAAAGCTGTTTCTTTTGTAGGAGGAAATAAAGCTGGTGATTATATCTATGAAAATGCATCAAAAACATTTAAGAGATGTCAAATAAATATGGGGGCTAAGAATCATGGTGTTATTATGCCAGATGCTGATAAGGAGGATTGTTTGAATGCTTTGGCTTCTGCAGCTTTTGGCTCAACTGGCTAAAGATGCATGGCTTTGAGCGTTGCTATTTTTGTAGGAAAGAGCAGAGAATGGATTCCTGATCTGATTGCTAAAGCTAAATCTTTCAAAGTAGGACCTGGACATGAAAATATAGACATAGCTCCGGTTTCATATAAAGAATTATACGAAAGAATTCATTATTTAGTGGGCACAGCAGAAAAAGAAGGAGGTAAATTAATTTTGGATGGAAGATCATTCAAGCATCCAAAGTATCCAAAAGGTTATTTTGTTGGTCCTACTGTAATTGATAATGTATATAATTATCCTATTTGAAGATGAACACTAATATGACATCATACAAAGAAGAAATCTTTGGTCCAGTTCTTAATATTTTGTATGCTGACACTCTTGATTAAGCAATAGAGATTATTAATAAGTAATTACATTTTTATATCTTTAGCAATCCATGGGGTAATGGAACAGCCATTTTCACATAAAATGGATCAATTGCCAGAAAATTCTAAAATGAAGTGAGTGCAGGTTAAATTGGTATCAATTTACCAATCCCAGTTCCTTTGCCTATGTTTTCTTTCACTGGAAATAAGAGATCCTTTAATGGTGATGCTAATTTCTATGGCAAAGCTGGTATAAGATTTTTCACTTAGATGAAAACAATCACTTCGAGATGGAAAGAGCCATCTGACAGCTATACATTAAGCACAGCAATGCCTACAATGAAATGAAAATATAAAGAGTAATAAATCACAAATCATATCATATCATTATTTTATTATATTTAATTATTTGTGAGCTTCATACATTTTGATTTTATTAAAAAAATAATTTAAATGAAATAAATTGTGAAAGAATTGTCAATGTTTATTGAAAAAGATGGTTAAAGATTCATAAAAGAAGGAAAAGCCCTCATTTAAACGAAGAGAGTAGAAAAAAAAGAAGGCAAATTGATTGAAGAAGAAGTATTCTACAATCCTGCACAAATCATCAATCGTGATTTGACAGTATTGGTTATAGATACTTTCTAAGAAAATCGCTAACCAATTACAATTTTAGATGCCTTGTCTGCGTCTGGGTTGAGAAGTGTTAGATTTGCATAGGAAATATAAAATGTTAAAGAAATCTACGCAAATGATCTTTCATTAGCAAGTTTAGCATTAATTGATGAGAATATAAAACTCAATAATGTTAGCAATGTGAAAATATACAACATGGATGCAAACAAATTAATGAAAGAAGAAATCAAATTTGATGTTATAGACTTAGATCCTTATGGAACAGTTTGCCCATTCTTAGATTCAGCCATTCATTCTTGTGATGACTCATTATTATGTATCACTTGTACAGATAGCCGAGTATTATGTGGTCCTGATACTTAAAAGTGTTTTGCTGTATGATTTATACTTCTATACTAGTAATACGGTACAGCAAGAACTAAGATGAATTGTTTTGCCGAGAACGGATTAAGAACTTTGCTATATACAATTAGTCAGGCAGCTGGTAGATTAGGTAAAGCAATTAAGCCGTTATTTTCATTTTATGGAGAGTTTTACCTCAGGGTTTTTGTACATGTAACAAAGGATAAATGTCAGACTCATAAGCTATTTTCTCAAATTGGTAATTTATTTTTCTGTTAATCTTGCTAATCATTTCATGTTTATCCTTATGGTTAAAAGGAAGATAAAGGTTACAAAATCAATAAAAAACCCATCCCATCCAAATGTGAGGTTTGTGGAAGTTTGTTCAAAATTAATGGTCCTGTATGGATAGATGAAATAAATGACATTCACTTTATCAAGAAAATGTTAACCAATCTAGAAACTGGGCATACTCATTTCTAATCCTTTGATTAGATATAAGGAAAATTGACAGGAATTGTTAATTAAAATGAAGTTTCTTCAAATCCCTATTCTTATAATATGACTTACTTGGCATCTAATTTGAAATGCACAAATATCAGTAAAAAGGAAATATTGTAAATAATTTAATTGATTTTAGTGCTGGATTTCAATCTTTAGGTTTCAAAATTGCTTAATGCTATCTTTAAGTAGACCTCTATAAGACTAATGCTCCTAATTAAGCAATTTATGATATCATAAAAACTTGGGTAATATTGATTTTATACTTAGAAAAAAATAAAATACGGTGAAAATTATTTAAAAGGTATTCAAGAGAACACTCCAGCTTATACAATTTTGACTTCTGAAACAACTCATACACCTGACTTTACATTCAAACCGACTTTCAACACTGCTAAAATGTTCTACCCTAATTTGGAAGGACATGGACCAAAATCTAAAGCTATTCAAAGGTACTTTTGTTAATATTTAATTTTTAGGAAAATTGTTGAATTAGAAGAAGATTAAGCAATCAAAAAACAAAAAATTGATTGAATATATTATTTTATTAATCATAATAGGGAAACTATGATGAAATATACAATATATATCGGGATCATAGTTACGAATATATAAAAGGAACCAATGTTTCCTCTTCCTATACATTTTCCTGTCCAAGGACAATGATGATCAAATCCTGAAATGCAAACATCACAATCTTCGCAGTGATATAATGAACCTACATTTCTTGGATTATTACAAACCTAATAAGGTTTTAATTATATATATTTCTTACTATACATTATAATATCCCTTTGTATTCTCTAGAACTAGTCACAATGCCTGGATTTTTTAAAGCAGTCATTAAGTAACTAAACATCTAAAGTGCTGCTATAAAAATTGAAAAGTAATAAACATAAAGTCCTTTTCTAATAGCTATCTCGTAAATTAATAAATAGCTAGCTCCACCAAATGAAATAATCATGCATAATGTTAAAGGCCCTAAACTAATCATTTATAAATGTTTTACAATGTGGTCCAATAGTTATTAATGGTTCACCCCAAATATGAAATAATGTCAAATTATTTCCAAAGTGCCTTTTAAACCCTGGGACTTATATAGACTAGCAAGTAGAATTCAATTCATCATCATTATTTTATGAGATACTTGTCAATTCTTACATCTGCTAAAAATAATTAAGTATTTAAATTTATTTTATTTTTTATGCAGAATTTATAGAGACAAAAATATATAAAATAGTAAAAGAAAATCTCAATCACTACTTTGTAATTGTTATCAAAGGTGGTGAGATTGAATTCCATCATTATTAAATATAACTAGTATTAATTAATAAATAAGAATCTGCTAGAATATCTTTCATTAAAAATTAACCTTAATGTTGATCAAAAATTTATCCAAAATTAGATTCCTAAATAACTTAAATTATTATCTGTAAACAATATTTGACTTTAAAATAATCTACTCAGGTTTGATTGATAATTAAAAACAAGATTAAAAATCAAATCCAACCATTTATAATTTTAAAAGGTGTCAAACTATAGCATTAGAGATTAAAATCTAACCTTCTTTTCAGTGTTCCCTAATAATTTTAGATTGCACAAATAATTCTGCCACTTTGGAAAATCGACACATTAAACTTCATTATAAAACTGAATGATAAGGATAAATATTATGATATTCTTGTTAAACAGTCTACAACTTTCAAATCTAAATTTTGGAGAAATAATTCGCTGATTTTCTTATTAAGAAATACTGTGTGATCACTTTGTTTAAGAGGCGAGATTATTTGCCTGAAAGTATTTAATACTTTTTATTAAACAACCATACGCATATGATTTAGATCTAAAGTGCACAGCACTTTTCACTTTGTTGCAACTTGATTTGTTATTTTAACACTAAGATTTTGGCATTTTAATTATACTTAAATTCTTTCAAAAATTTATTGTTAGAATACTCAACTTACAAAAAAAAAAATGATAATACCTTATCTAATTTTCTAACTATCCTTTAAGAATAATTCAAATATAATAAGATGAAACTAATTTAATGACATTTAAATTATTAATCAATGATCTAGAGAAAAAATATTTAATATCCACATAAATACCAGTTCATAATTAATTTTGATCTTGAAAATAAATTTTCTCATATTTAAAACATCGAAAGAGTCTCTACAATTAAGTATAAATTTAAACTACTATAATTGTTTTAGTCTAGTTTAATGCTAAATAATGTTCAATTCTATTTCAGATGTTACACTATAAAAGGAAGGCAGTTCATTTTATTACCTATGATATTTTAATATATTTATTCTTGAATTTCTTTTTTTTCATTTCTAATCTATTTAAGATTTAGTTACTTCTTATAAAATTTATGGCGATATTAGATTGTTTTATAATAAATAATAAAAATAATCATAAAGTTTTATCTATTTATCCTATGGTGTTGTCATGTTTAGTGAATTAAATTAATATCATACAATAACAACAAACCATTTTAGTTGTTTAGTACCGAGAAATTAAAAACGCTTCTGACTTAAATCTCAAATAACTCAAATAACATTGATTGACTTAATAATATCTTATGTGAATGCTCATTGTTATTTATGTAAATTTGATTTAATTTTTAAATTAAAATACTTTACATTACTGAATTAAATAATTCAATTAAATATAAAGATAAATCTGATTAAGATAAATTTTCTTTATATTTTTCTGAGATGAATACATTATTTTAAATTAACAAAAAACCATTAATTGTTATTAAATAGATTAATATCTATATTACTAGGGATAAAATCAAATTTTTTTTAATTAATAAATAAAAAATTTTGTTTAATCAGGACACTTATAATGCCAATTTAATCTTTGATAATTCTATAATTTCTTTATTAGTTTTGATTAATTTCTATTGATTATGCTAACTTTGAGATTCTTTTTTTTGAATTTAAGACGATTTTTTATAAAGCTAATTTAGAAGATTTTCAGAGTATGATAAGAAAGACTCTTCTTAATTAAGGATATTCTAAATTTTTTCACATTTTTTAATTTCTTATTCCTTCTCACAATTATCTTATATTTACTGTTAAGAATATGGCTTATATTATCTACGGGATAAGGAACTATTCTATTTTTACAACAATCTTACAAGATTCTCATTATCCTAAAGTGAGTAGAATTTCATACTTTAGTATTCTGATTAAGGTTTATCCTTGTTCTAAGGACTACACTTTGTTTTATTTTACTTTATAATGATTTAATCTCTTAATCCTCCCCAGTTAATAAATATAGTTCTTTTTCTTGATACCTATTATCTACATCAATTGAGCTCAAAACTCTTTAAGTTCTATTCGAAAATTGACAACCATCTTTGGAATTGCTTCGCTAATTGAAACTCTTTCTTTCAGAATTCATATTAGTGGTCTTTTAAGTTCGATTCACTTTAGATAGAATAGCATCCCTACGTTAATCTGATATTTCATTTATTCTTATTCGTTTTTGGTCTAGTTGTCTTTATTCGAGATTCTTGGGTTATAAACATGGCGATGGTTATTTTTCTTGAGAAGCAAATACGCTCACAACCATCCGCATTTATAATCTTTGATTAGCTGCTTAGCCCTCCTTTTTACTTCGATATCTATGAATCATCCTTCTAAAAAGATGAGCATATTTAGACATTTTAGATAAATCATTAACCTGAATAATCTATTGCCTTCTGTCAATGACTGAGTCAATTAACTTAAGTCTATCCTGGTAATTATCAAGGGATTCGACAGCATTTTTTATTTAGGCCCTTGAAAAAACATCTGAGATTTTGTTATATGTGTGTACTATTTTTTTATTCATAATATTATTTATAAGATATCATTCATTTGAATTAATACTCAATTCTCATATTTTCTGTGAGATCAACTGGATTCAAAAAATTGTACTAAACAGTTATCTCTTATTTATTGCTTAATTTTTACTGAGAGAATGAATTAATATTTTGGAAATAAATCAACTTGATAACTATTTTAGAATACAATGAAATGTTAACCTTATTATAAAATTATAATTAATAATAATGTATTTAATAATATTATAACAAAATGTCCTAACAAATAAAAGCTATATATAATTAATCTTCTTTATAATTACTGATTGATGATAAACACTGAACCAAATTGTCTCAGAATATGTTAAAACTCATTATAACAAAAGTAAAAATAAAAAATCCTTATTAATCCAATAGTAAGAAATCACTTTAAAAACGAGAACTCAAAGAAATAGAATTTACCAAAAATAAGAAAGCCATTTTATTACCTAATAGATTATATTAAATTTCTATTTTCACATAATCAAATTTTACAATATAGATAATTGTGAAAAAAATTTAGTTGAAAAACTCTGAGGCTTTAAAAATTAAGGAAATTCTTCTATAATATCTATTTAATGATATGCAATTTTATTGATTGTTTAAACTAATAGAAAGTAGAGTATAAGCCCATTTATAATGAAACTACTGGTGAATTTTAAAGTCTCGTGCTAATAAATGAAATTTGTAGAGATTGTTTTAGTTTTTTTTTTGAGCGAAGTGTTAGTTCTTAAATAATCATTCATGCAGTATAACATTATTTGCTAGGTAGAAATCAACTTTTTAATCTTTATAAATTGTTGTAAGGAATTAAATAATTTCAAGAGGTATATGAGTAATGAATAACAAGTTTAGAATTAAATTAGCTCATGAAAATTTCCTTATTGTTTAAAGTTTATAAGGTGAGTTTTCGAACTTAAGGTTCGATAATCTGATCCAAAAATCAATCATCAACATCTTTTCTTTGTTTCTGATAAATTTATAAAATTTGGATATTTATATTTCTTTTATTCTTTTACCCAATCAATTTATTTTCAAGATCCCTATTGTAAATCATGGGATAGAAGTAAAGGCCATTGCTTGATAAATTCTTAAATATAAATATATAATTGCATTATTATATTAATTTTCTTCAAAAAAATAGAATTTATTGATTGCTAATATGTGCTATGTGTTTTCATAAATTTATGATATTATGGAAATATCTCTGATTGCAAACTTAAATAAGAGTGCTTAAGAGTTGAGTAGTTTCTATACAATAAAATTTAGAAACCATTTCCTTTAATTTTTTGGTATCAAAAACAAGAGGTAACCATCTATAATCTTCTCAAGCCATCGATGAAAATCCCCTCCATTCTGATTTTTGAACCCTGAATGAAATTTTATAATGTAATAAGATAAATACTTATTTATAAATTAAACAAATGGAGGAACCCAGATTTTAAAAAAGTCTTACAAAAGAGTAACCATATTTTGCAAGAAAATTATTTCAGATATAAATGTCAAATTACTTTTATGCTCGTAAGGAGCTATTGCCGTAGTAATATCTCCATGAAACATTCTTTTTAGTTGTATCAAATGCTGCATTATTAAGTTGGTACTTTAGTAAATCAATCTCAAAAGTCATTTGTATTTTACAAATATTACATAGTGGCAACTTGTTATGCTTCCTTTACTGTGATGGCATATGGGTAACATGTTGAATTCAATAAATCCTTAAAATATGATTTACCTCAATCTATTTTTACAAGATTACAATACAGAGAAAAATTCGAGGAAAAGTAATTCGACGACTTGAATGTAAATTTTGCCAAAAGATTTTAATTGTCGAAATAATGAGATATACTTATATTCATTAATAATGATATTGAATTATGCAATCTAATATAGTTTCATATTATTAAATGAATGTTGAGCTTAAGCTGGTGAAGAATTTATTGGTTTGCAGAATCTCATCGTCATCATTGATCCATGGCTAGATAGCTGTTATGCCTATTTGGTAATCTTTGTTTTAATTTCTTTGTATTCAAATCTTTTATCACATAAATAACCAATTCTAAAATTATTAATAAAATATTTATACCCATAATCATTGATATCTTGAATACTTCTTCTAATAGCTTGTTTGTGACACGAATAGTTTTTTTAATATTCTTTATTTATTATCGAATTCTAAAACTTTGAAGTTCCTATCAAAGTAGTTCATTTTTTCTATAAATTGATTATCTACTATTGATGGATAGGAAACACCGACTAAGAGGATAGATCTGCACAATTCATCAGAAAGGTCTATTCCTTAATAAGCTTGCCTCTTTGAACTGCAAACATGAGGCACCTTTTGTGAGTATCAATATCATTTTACACCTGAGTACTTAGTCAAATTATTGATTATTTTTAAAATGACTCCAAATTTTCAGTAAATACTCTAATTATAATCATAATAGATCTAAATTCTTCCATTTGTGAAGAGACTTTGGCTGATTTTATTAGTTTTCAATTAATCACATAAAGTCGTGCATGATTCTAATTCATCAATCCATTTCTAAATATCTTTATCTGCTTCAACAATATCAATAGAGTAATAAAAGATGATGAACAATCTTCAGAGGTAGATTACACATTATGAGCTTCGTTAAATATTAAAATTGAATTCTCTATTTATACTCAATTTCCAAATAGTCTTTCTCTAATAGATAGTTGTGGGACTGCAAAACGAGATTTTCCATATTCAACCTCTCTCTATCAAAATAATAAGGATACAATTTATTTTTAAGGATAAACTATTTGGCTTCTTCCAAAACTGTTAACTAAGGTACTTTAACTTTGAGCCATAAGAATAAGGGGTTCTTTATTATAAAATTAGCATTAATTTGCCTTTATTGATTTTCGACAGCTTTGATACAAGATAGTCCCTTTGGGCATAGTGAAATCCTCTCAGATACAATATTGATCTCTGGAGCCAAGAATTGAAATATTGGGTTCGTAGACAATCTTCTTCAACTCCATAGCCACTTATTTTAATTGAGTGGGAGTTCTTTTTAAGTATATAATCTTAATATTCTTAGGCTGATCATAACTTTATTAATCTTTTCTGTTCTTCTTTAACTATGCTAAGGAGGCATTAAGCAAAGGTAGGGTTTTCTATTACTATTGATGATTCCAATCTAATCCTTAGAGATATTTTTATTTTACAATGCAATCTACTTCTTATTTAATGCATTTATTACACTCTCCATTTAAGCCTTTTAGACTTCATAAGGTTGATGAGGAATACACAGGTGTATTATCAATCATAAGTTGCACATATTAGAATCGATTTGAATTGCCTTGAGTAACCTATTCGCTTATACAGCACCTTCATCCCCCAATTAATGATGCTATTACATTATTTGCAATTCTGGAATCAAAATTTTGGTCTAAAAATTAATTATTATTAACAAATAGAAATTTAAATAAAACGTCAGGATCAAAAATGCAAGAAAGTGTTGCTGTTATTAAGAGTGAATAATTAGAAATCAAAGGAAACAACAATTCCCAAATTAAAGAGCAACAATCTGAAGTTCGTTATCCAAAGATAAATTAATATGCCATTCTTAAAATAAGAGTGCTTCATAACAAAAAATATGTGAACATGTTCAATCACAACAATAAATTCGATCGTTAAAAATAATATTTCAATAAATCAAAACAATTATTGCAAAATGCTAATATATTGATTATAGTATTCATACATTATTTCTCAGATTTGATACTTTAATATAAATTTTTAAATTATTAGGTGAAAACACGTTCATTCGAAAATATTCAGAAAATATGAAATTATTGTTTTTATTACATTTTAAAATTAATGCAAGGATTATAGAAACAACCTTTTCATCTTTTATTGGGATTTCAGTAGCCAAAACATAAAAATGTAATTCCTATCATTGATCTGGTTATTAAAGAATTACAATAGTCAAAAACAGAGCACCTGACAATATATGATCAATTTGGAATTTTGGAATAGAGATAATACAAAGTTGGAAACTTAAATATTAAAAGTGAGAATTAAAAAATGTTTGATGACAAATTGTATGATTTCTATTAATCCTAAAAATAATTGCAAGATTACTTTTTTACTAAGTAATTTCCTTAACAATATTACATTCCTTAAGCAATAATTTTTTCTTAGAAATGTGTATTACTTGGATTACCTTTTGAATATCTGAAAGGAGGAGAAATTCAATTTTGTGACATTGACTAATTTGACTCACAAAAACTATATGAGTAAATATTATTTGTTATGAGAAGGATTTATAGAAAATATGCATAAATAGAACAAAGAGAAGGAAAATGATTATATATAGTTTAAACAGAGTACTTATTGAGAATTGCATTCATTACGTCTAATTAAACATTCAAATTAATGCAATTATTGTATTCTTTATTTTCAAGATTTTTAATTTGATCCTACACTTCTATGTCTTAATTGTTATGAAACACTAGGACATGGTCGAGCAAAGGTACCATTTGAATTTGGTCTCCATGGATTTTCATAGGTTTAAGTTGCGCTTAATTTTTAGAAGGTATTTTATTTTGTTTTGGGATCTGGTACTCCTTCCTCCATGTATTAGAGCACTTCAAATGTTCCTTAAAATCCTTTTTTATTTTAGTTAGCAGGTCTAAAAGGGGCACCTTTATAGAGAGGTCTTTTTTTTGCTTATTGGTATTAGAATAAAGTAATTACATGATAAATATCCTGCTCCATCAAGCAATATTCCATCAGCAGTAAATGGTCGATTGCCATGACTTGTTGTAACAAACCTAGTTGTTCCTGGTAAGAATTTGCTTCTATGCTTAATTCTATCTTATCTATCTAATTCTTCTTGTCTGTCATATGGATCAGGTATATATTCAATTTACCCAAATAAATTATTAGTGGTTGTTCTGCCTAATCCCTTCTTTGCAGGATTAGTTAAGAAATTTCTAGCTTAGGTTCTAACATCTCCTTTTGGAGTTCTTGTATTAAATACTTTATCATTGAATTCTTTCATGTGTTCGAATTCAGAATGTTTTCTTTGATACTCAGCGAATATATTACATTGATTTAACATTATCATTTGGTTTGAAACAATTAGGGTTTTTAATTGCTAATTCTCTTTCTTTATCGTAAATTTATTTGGCTTTAAATTAATCTTTGTAAGGATCATTCAATGTAGTATATCCAGGCTCTAAAAATAAAGTAGGTTCATGCTTTTTTTATAATTTTTTATTGACCAATACTCCTTTCTCCTTGCCTTAGCCTATATTTAAATAAGTAATTCATTACTTTTTAATGCGTCGTTATATTAATCACCTAATAACAATGGAGGAGGCTGATTAAACAAACCATGACGCTCTCTTTTAGCATAAATTCAAAATTACCTTTGAGAAATGTTTTCTAAGTCTCTAATATAATTATCGTTAGATGGTATTCTATACTAAGTTGACATATATTATATTTTTATTATTCTTGAAATTAATTGAAATAAAAACAATATTCTTATAACAGCATTGAAGTGACCATGATACAGATTTTGGATATTTAAATAATCAATGTCAAGTAGTGATATTAAATTGAGAGTCAAGACAAAATAGAAAAAGATTGGGATATTTTTATAATGTACCAAATATAAATGAAATCATGCCTTCTTCTTTAATTTAGCAGCTTATTTGGTGGCTATATCGATCTTTTTTAAAGCGTTAGCTCTTCTTTATTTAGCGTTTAATCTCTTGTTTCTGTATTTGGTGTGATCTCTCTTTGGATTTTATTTAACACCTCTCTTTACTCTATCACTGTTCTTTCTGATTTCGTCGTGAATCTTCTTGAACAATTCTTAAACTGATTTGACACCAGCCTATTTAAATTAAATAAAAAAATACAGTCTTCAAGGTTTATTCCCAATTGTGGAATTAGACATCGAATTTAGATCTTCCATCTTTGTTTGTCTTCTTCTCCTTTTATAAGAGAGCCATGTATTTATCAACATGAACACCAAAGATTCTGTCCTTGTGAACATTGGCATCATATTTTTCTTTCTTGTCATTATCAACAGAGAATCCTGGGAATCTTCTGTTGTTGTGAGGAATGTGAATACCACCATCAGCAGCTCCCTTTAAGGCAGCGAATACTCTATTACCAAGAGTTGATCTGACCAAGCCAATATCAAGTACGGCAAAGAATGGTCTTCTCTCTGGGTTTTCCTTTTCAGCAACATCATACAAGTTTCCATCGATGGTTTTGTTGCCTTCATAAAACTTATCCATCTTCAATGTTTTAAGTGTTCTTCTGGCCAATAATAAACCAGTGGCATAGGCAGCAGCATAGTTAGTCAAACCACTTGTTAAACCAAATCTCTTTAATTCAGTAGATTCAGCAGCAGCCACTACCTTGTCTCCCTTTAAGGTAGCATAGATCACTTAGCAAATGATCTTTGTGTTTGTGTGTCTAACTACAAATCTGTACTTTGGTGAGTTATATTTATCCTTGTCTTACACGATCAATCTGCTTCTTGCATAATAATCAGTCTTTCCTTCTCTTCGTCTTCTGAATTTAGTTTAGAATCTTTTGAAATATGGTGTTCCTTTAACAAGCTTAACAAATGCCATTAATTATTAAAAAGATTTGAATTTTCACAAATTAGGCACAAATACTTATATATAAATAATCCATAATTCTGAACCATTATTATTCAGAATTAAATACTATCTTCTTAATTTTGCAATTTGCAACATGAATCTCTTAAAGTTCATTAGGTGTAAGTGAATAACCCATTAATAAAAATAGCAATCCTATAACAATCTTCTGAGTTCATTATTTATACGTAATCTAGAATTAAACAGGAAATAGAAGAGAGAATTTAAAGGTTAGTTTAAAATATAATAAATATTGAATTGTTTTGAATATTATAGGTGAGCATTTGAGGTTGTCCTCTTAAATTGATTTATTGTTTGTTTTTCATTTAATAAATAATTAATTTGAATTAATTATTTTTCAGTTAATAAGTATTCATGATTAAATTGGAAAGCGATGTGACTCCAAATTTTTAACCTTAAAGAGATATTTTAAAGTAGATGGAAGAGACAATGATGGTACTATAGAAACCAAAACCTCTTCATGCTCCTCTTATTTAACAGGAGGAGTTTTCACAATAGTCCATGTTGCTAAAAGAAATTGATTTTTTTTGTTAAAAGCTTACAACTGTGAAAAAAGCAAAACCCAAAGTTGAAGACGTATCTACTAAATAATTTACGTGCTCAACACCAGAAATTCAAAAGTTATAAATGTTAAATGAACCAGATGAAATGGATGAATAATAGCATTAAGTTAAATTTGCTGATGAATACTAATAAGACTTAGAAAAAGTTCGAACAATACCAAATGAATCGGTCTTTTAAAAAAGAACAGGTATAGTTAGACAAGTACAACCTAAATTAATAATAAAAAAATTAGAATTTGAATTGGAAAACCCACCTTCTTGGATTCCTGTCAAAATTGAAAAAAAATTAGAGTAAGGATTGAAATTAAACTTAAATCTATGCATATTTTGGCCTGAAGAAGAGCTAGCCAATTTGAGTACATAAAATATCAACATTTTATCCTTAATTGAGAATATGAAGAATATTAATTATTTCAATCAGTCAATAAAATAATAGAAGAACAACAATATTAAAGACTTCACTCTTCTTAGCATTTAACTCTTTTAGTAATTGAAAATTTACAGTATAATACTATGCTTGAATTACATCTATCCTATTAGAGAACTTTGCATAAGGGCAAATGATATAAAAAAAGAGTTATTAAGTGAAGCCCTTTACGAAAGAAAGAAGAATATGTTACTATTAGAATAAAAACGAATAACTAAAAAAATGTTTTTAAGATATTTGTTTTTGAGAATTAAATACAAGAGTGCAATTAACAAGATACTAAGTGATACAACACAGATAAGACAAATGATAAATTAAAAAAAATGTTTTTAAAAGCTCTATTTATACTCTTAGAGAAACAAATCGAAAAATGAATTCTACGAATTAGTTTGTGATCACATGAGAGTAAAAACATTAAATACAATATTTTAAAATTGGAGAATATTTCATTAATGTTTGGCTCGATAAAGATAAGCAGCACAATCAATCAAAAATATTCTCCTAAGATAATCACTTCAAGCATGGTAATAAGTTACTTACTACCTAACTCAATAAGAGGAAAGAAAGAGACAATTAGAGAAGGAATAGAGAGAAAAAGCATAAATAGCTGAAAATCAGAAAGAGGATGATGATAATTAAATATTATCCTAATTTTTAACTGATGAAAAACCGAGACATATGTATGAAGGGCCTAATTGTTTAAATGATGTATATACTGTAGATGAAAGAGAAGTTTAGGCTAAGAAAATTAAGGTCATAATTTTTGAACTAAAAGAAGATTTAAAATTATGTCCTAATTTAATGTAAAAAGTATTTATAAAATGGAAAATAGCATTTCTTTAAAGACACAGACAAAAAGAATTTATTTAAATTATGTAACTAAGAAGAATATAGAAGGTGTTTCAGTTTTGGAAAAATGATAAAGAATACCACCCCTTTTATCAATTTTTATTAAAAAGAAAAGGTCTTGAAGGATTCAGATATAATTAATTAACTAGTAAATAATAGAAATTGTAAGATTAATTGAAGATAATCACTTTAAAATAACAAAGACAATAAATAGAAGAAATGGCAATAGAAGTTTACAATAAAAATGTTCAAAAAAAAGCATTTTAAGCATGGAAATATTTATTATAAAATGACAATTTACATGAATTGTGGTAATCACTCTCAAATTAAAAATTAAAATAAGATTTTTAGATAGTCCAACTTAAATATGATATAATTTAAAAGAAAAGAAAGATTAAATATTTCAAAAAATGGGTTGTGAACTTTATAAAAAGTCGTAAATCTATAAAAAATCTATAATAATGTGAGGTGACTGCCAAGGAGAAAGCAATAGAAAGTTTAATAAGAATTGCGTTTGAAACATCTATGAAAACATAATTTAAATGGTTAGAATACTATAAAGATAATTGATTTATTTTATCATTTTTTTAAACTAATTTTTTCTGGAAAAACGAAAACTTTTCTATATTTTAAATTATGATTTATATAAAACAATAATATTTGAATATTCATTAATGAAGTTGATACTATTCTAAACTGGCTAATATTTGTAAACGTTCCTTGTCATTAAGTTCATCAGCAATTCTTTTTTTAAATCTCATGATCGACTTTTCAACTGAATATTCCATCATTTTTTCTTTTAATAGATTTTTAGTTGAATGACCATCCTTTTTTTAAGTAGTGATTTAAATTTCTTCATTTATTGATTACTAATTAATAATGAGATATATTTACATTTCTAGAAAAGGATACCTCTTCAATATCTTTGATAATTTTTTATTCTTCATCCTTATCTTTTTAATTAAGTTCAATGACTCTCATAGCAATTTCTTAGGTTTATCTTCGTTTTTCTGGATTGTAAAGATCCCTTTCATCTCTAGTACTCAAATCTTGGGCTTAAAATTCTTTAGAGATGACTTTTCTTCTCAATTCTAAATTTTTATCATCTTTCATGTGTAAATAAATGAGTTTGCATCTTTCAACATACAGTGGTTCTAATTTTGTCTTGTATTAAGTATTAAACTTAATATGTGTGTAAACTTCAATGTCTAATGCTAAATTTTTAATGTATTAAAATAAGGCTGTGTCAGAATTACTGATAATCTCCTTTTCTAATTTAGTGATAGAATTGGGATCTTTTTCATACATATCTTTTAGTTCTTCTATGCCATAAAAAATGACTGAAAAGAATTTTTCTCTTACTTCTTGTCTTTTCTTTTCAAAACTTGAAGCATTGGATTCCATTTATCTATATCTCTCAACCCAGCTCTTCATTTTTTCAACAGCTTGGGCTGATATGTTTTTAAATGGTTAAGATTATTGTTTCTACTATTCAGGAGGATTTGCTTATGGGATGGCTTCATGTGTTTAATTCTTATCTCTAGAATTTCCATTGGTGTGAGTATCTTGCTTTACTATTTACACTTTGGAATGTATTTGACCATCTTTAGTCTTTATTTTTTTGACAATCTTGTCTAAATCTATTCTCTTTTCATTTCTATCTAGTTATTCTTCTTCTTCCTCTTCAATTTAAATTGCTCTTTATTCATGTGTCTTTTGTTAATTGGTTTAGATGACAATAGTAGATGACCTGGTTTACAAAGCTTCTTTAATACGATCAGTAATTTGGAGGTTAGAGAGAATTTCTCTACATGAATCACAATTGGCATTTCCTTGTTCAAATTATTTAATTAGACATTCAGCATGAAAAGGCTTTTCACATGAAGTACAAAGCACAAGAACCTAATCTGGATTCACATATTGGCCACAAAAACACTATTTTAATAGAGGCATCAGATCCTTGGATATGAACTATTGTCTCATCACATAACCTTTCTTTTCTGTCATCTGGACATATTCGGGGAGCTTACTTAATTGGACTTTCTCAATAATATCGGTCATTTTCCCTTTCTTCAATTAATCTGTCTTAAACACTTCATACAATCCATGATGTGGTTGTTTACCTAATAAAAATTAATAAAAAAGAAAAACACAATAATAAGGATTATTGGAAAATGTGTGTTGTGTAATATTTAAATACAATAAAATATACAATATATAAACCAACCTGTTGGTAATTCTTCGCTTAAGATGTATTCGAAATATTCGAACCAATCCTCTTCACGACTGAAATTCTCTATCTTTCCTATGCCAAAGGTACTACCCTTCCTAAATTTGACGAAATCAGAAAAATTATAGTTTTCACTCATTAAATTATTTTTATTAATGACTTCATAATTATAATGTATTTGATTTGAAAACAAATAATTGTGGGATAATTAATAAATCCTCATAATTAATATAATCATTTTCCGGCTTATTTTAGTGCTTCCTGATAACTCACATTGCTCACTCTCTCCTTCACATCCACTACAAAAATACTAACTTAACAATACCTCTGGCTTTCGTTATTTTGGGTACCTGAGTACTTGTTAAGTTTGATAAACTATAAGCCAGAGCTTTCTATTATAGATTCAATATAAATTACGGAAGTTTCAGAATCAAGTTTTCCATATAGTAATTTATCTTTATTTCTTTATTGATTTTGATCGCAATAAGCATCCTTGACTTCACTTCTATATCTGAGATCTGCTGGTAAATTGGATCTAGATTCCATCATCTATCAATTAATTACCCCTAATGATTTTATCTCGTGCCAGATAAAAGAGTGATTTTCCCGAATGTTTTTCCAAACAGATTCTCAGCCTTTATCCCTGGCACAAAACCAGCATAATCTAAATATGGTTACAAAATGAATATTACTTGGAATATGATTCCTATTACCCTAAATTTACAATAAATCTGCATCAAAATTCTATGTTGGGGCAAAGCTACGCTAAATCACACTCATACCCTGTATATCCTGGAATTGCATTAGCTCCTTTTTCTGCTTAGAACATTTATAGGAAAATATTTTATAATAAAAATTATCCTGCACAAAATCACTGATAAAAATACTAAAACACAAATCTAGCTAAAAATCAAGAATCATTGAATTATCTATATTAATTTTACATTCAAGTAAGATTCAATATTTGTAAAGCAAAAGATTGTTAATTATAAAAAGAAATGAAAAATCCTTGCGATTATAAAATTATAAATATAAGCAATCAGCAATCTTTAGATGAGGTGTCGAATAAGAAAAAAGAAGCTGCTAAATCGAAATCAAGGGTTAATTTATACATTAAGATAATTAGGGTTAATTAAAGTAGACATCCTTTATTCGATTGATGCCCATAACTCAGTCATAAATTCTTTTATGTTTTTATCCTTTAGATGTAAAATCTATTTTTCTCAAACTTTAATGTAGTTGTAGTTATAGTCAATTATTTTTATTCTGTTATTCCTATTCTTATACATAATCTGAATATTTTATTGAATTTTATTATAAATCTTCCTAAAATCATAAAAATCAACACATTAAAATATGATTTTTATAATAACAGAAGAGCTAGCTGATCTACACTTAATTCTTGATCTCCTCATTTCTTCTATCTTATCAGTATCTCTATTCAATAGTCATTGTAAAGGAATAAAAAATTTAACTTCAAATTCTAAATTAATGTAGTAATGTTCAGTGATCTTCAATTAATTATTAATAGTCTACCATTAATTTCATAAATTATCACATAGAATATAAAGGTTTAGCATTGAATAGTACGATCTCTGGTTCTAGGTGTTTTATATCAAGTAGCATAGTTCATTAATTTAATTAAAATAAATGACAGAAGATCTAAATCATTTTGCAAAATATTAAACCTACTCCTCATATTTAACTATTTATAATGATACAGACTCTCATTCCAAAACTTAAAGACTTAATAGAAACCCATTAGAATATTACACAAAGAGAGGTTTGGATCCACCAAAAACAATTTATGGAGACCCAGCACAAATTCTTAATCCTTAAGCTCCTTAGAAATTGGATTAAGGAAAAGAAGCAAATGCTGTTGGAACTATTCATTACTTTGCAAACGAAATAGATCAATTATGTTTTGAAGTTGGCAAATTACTTTAGAAACCTTAAGCTATAAAAGAGTAGTTAAATAATAAAAAGAAAATATCCTAAGAATAGCCTTGTAGTGATATGTAAATCAAATCACTCAAGTAGATTAAATCTCTCAATAATCTCAATCCATCACTTCAACGATAATATACTGAATAACTTTTACAAGAATAATAATAAGGTTTACTGGAATATAGAATCGATGGATCCCTCAAAACAAATGGTTAAAAGTAAGGTCTTTAAATAGTTCTACCACCATAAAACTAATTCACGGATTGGCAATCCCAAAATGTCTAAAATTAATTGTAAAGAAACGAAAAGCCATATTTAGCTTAACAAAAATCTGTTCATCAATTATATTAACGAAGTCATAAATCAAGTATGATTTGAAATTTATATAGCAATGATTCCTGATGAAGGGACAAAAATAGTGAAATAAAATAAAAGAACATAAGGGAGTTCACTTACTGAATTAGCCTTTCATAAAGATGAAGAAATATAGAAGGCAATTAAAATTTTACAGGGAGGACTCAAAAAGTGAACAAATTAATTATACAACTTTGGTTTTAATGAAATAAAATTTTAAAACTAGTTTGGGTTTATAGAATTCATTATTTATATGCAAATTGCACTAATTCTTAAAATCTGTCTTCTCTTAATTCTGAAAAGATTTATTATACATTTTCTTAATTCTTAGCTAATAATAACTTAGGTTTGTATTTATTTAAAAAACCTACGCATAATATAACTAATATTTCTAAACTATCGTGTCCTATTATTGAATCATAAATAGTTAAAATATGTGGAGGATCCATATCACCAATGAAACAATAGACTAGTTGATGAATGATCAATTTTAATGTATCACATCCAATAACCTTTAAATGATGAAATAATTTAGGAGATCGAGTGCTTACAATTTCTTCGATTTGCATGCATAGAGATAAAATTGAATTGTTCTCTGAAGAAATGGCATGCAAAAAGCAAAAGTATCTACAAAAAAACTCCTTAAACAATGCATAGATTATATGTATTTTTGTAGAGAGATAACATAATGGTGCAACATATTTGGAAATATTTTTAAAAGGAAAGAATCCTGTAACTGGCAATTAAAACTCTGCATGTTCTTTCTTCACTCCATTTTATAGTTGAATCTAATTAATATTTAATTCGAATACCCTTATATTCTCTTTTATTGTTCTGTCTCTAATAAAGCACTTTAAACATGTTAGAATTTATTCTTAAAATACAAAATAGAAGGTATCTTCAGATATTTCATGTCCGTCTATTTCGAGTAGTTCATCGTAAAACAACTAATTTGAACATTCTTTTTGGAGTTTTGCAAAGTTTTACTGTAAGACTGTTTCTTGGTGGTCGAATTCAAAATATTTTAAGTAGAGAAGACACCTCTCTCCATTAGGAACAAAGGTTTGGGCTATCTTTTCTAATTCAATATCTATGTGTTCATTTTCAATTTGCTTTCTGATTTTATTGATTTTATCATCCTGCAATTCTTCTTGGAGCAGCAAATATTAATATTTGTCTAATATTGATTAGGATGACTTTAAGGGTATATTAACATTTAACAGTTTATTTGATTGAAATTGAACATTTTAGTATAGGGCAATGGACTATTATTATTATTTAAAAGTTTATAAAAATGCCAATAGGTTCTTTTCATCATAGATGTAGAGTTTAGAATCTGTATTAGTGTCATCTTCTTCCTAATTTTTTGTTTTTTAATGAACGATGTCTAAATTTTTAAATAACAATTCGGTCCATTTTATTTTTGAGGTGTTCAGAAATTCAATCTAATCTTCCTTAAGAGATTCTCGTTTCTTGGATTTTCTGAGAATATGAGATATCAATTTAGTTAATTGGTCTTCAATTTCACAACTTTGAGCAAATTTTTGAATGTCATTGACTCCAATTTTCTGCTAGTCACCCAGTCCTTATTTTAACTAGATAGTGTAAAGTAAGTACTTTCTTCTTTATATCCCAAAATTATTTGGAGGACTTGAGTTTCATCAATATTTCTTGATTGTCGAGTTATTACATGTTACAATTAATTTATAAAACAAATTATTTAAAACTTGTGAAGAAATGTTAATCATTTTTAATGTTGTATAGATCATAAAAATCAAATTTCTTCTCCAGCTTATTATCTCAAGGCCAATTATTCTCTCAAAGTTCTCAATTCCTTGTTGACTAATCCGATAGTTTATGAAACAACATCTCTGTCTGAGGTTCTTGCAGCTCTGGCATCTTAGTAATCTTAAACAGCCTCTTCGCATTAAGTGAATCTGTCGTGTCTGTCAGCTGAAACGTTTTCGATTCTTTATTCGGTTGTATCAAGTGAGGCTTCAACTTAAGCAATGATATCATTCAAAGATGCTAAGTCAGCAGTAGCGTTGGCAAGAGCGGAACCAGCAACATTCAAAGAGATGACAATGAAGTTTCTTGATTTCTTATATGCTTCAACTCTCTTGTCTTCAGCGAATCTCAATAAGGACAATGAGTCAGCGATCTTGGCCAATAATTCATCAGCTAAATCGATGATCTTTTAGACGGCACCAGCATCAGCTAATTATTCAACTTTTGAGGCAATTGTTGCAAAGGCTTTGAATAATTTGCTGTATCCCTTTCTGTGTTAGAATTTGGCAGTCTTCTTGGCAGATGTGGTAAAATGCTTTTAGATCATGTTAGCAATATCCTTGGTGAATTTGTGGGTTTGCTTGGTGGCTTTTCCTTTTTGGATGAAAGATCCGTGTTCGATGTTATCAGCAAAGAGTCTTCTGGCTTCAGCAATGATAGCTGTTGCTTCTTAGTGTTCTAAGACTTTCTCTTCGAAATCTTCGTGTTCTTCGTTTCTTTAAGCATCGAGTTCATCCAAATCCTTTTAGTATCCCTTGACTTCAGCTTTCTTTTAAGCTACTAAGCCTTCCAAGATTGATCTTTATGGGTATAATTATCCTTCTAATCTTGCTTCAAGTTCAATCTTCTTTCTGTTAGATTCAGCCAAATCCTTATCGAATGCTGAGATATCCTAAAATATAGATTTAAGTTCTTACAACTGTGCAAGCACCTTAGTACTCTTGGTTTTTAGCATCATCTTCCTTTTATTCAGCTACATATCTATCTTCTAAGTCTGTCAAGGTTGACAATAATCTATCTAATGGGTCTCCTGTTTAGAGTTCTAAATAGATTGTATCAAACAATGTTCTG
The DNA here is from genome assembly GCA_905182995.1 of Paramecium octaurelia. Taxonomy (NCBI): domain Eukaryota; phylum Ciliophora; class Oligohymenophorea; order Peniculida; family Parameciidae; genus Paramecium; species Paramecium octaurelia. The sequence goes on from CAJJDP010000037.1 coordinate 39,932, forward strand.
CCGAATGGTGATTGGTCGATCTTCTTAATAGTAGCAATGACATCAGCTTATGTGGATGAAGCTAAGACAATAAGTGCTAAAGCCAATATGATGGTCTTCATTAATAATAATAATATTGAAAAATATCATTTGATATCTCCATTTTGAATCAGGAACTCAGCAAAATTTATTCGTTTTTCAAAGAAATATTGCGTTTTTTAATGTTAATACTAAATTTTATTTATAGTTATTAATTAAATATATGTAAGAAAAAGTGAATTAACGAAAAAATAGTTTTCTCTGCAACTAGTAAATATACATCAAATAGATCATTATTTTAAGGGTATCCTCAAAAATTGAAGAATTCCCTTCGTTTTAACTGAAATATGAAAATAACAATATTCCAAGATCATTACCCTAAATACTCTAAAATTAGGGTGTATTTTCATTGATTCTAAGTTTTAATTATTTGAAAGTGATATACGATTTTAACTTTAACAGAGTATTTTCAAACACAATAATTTTATTTGATTAAGAAAATTTTAATAATTTTAATGAAAATATTCTGTTCAATTAATTTTTATTGATTTCATAAATAAAATTACAAGTTGCAATTTTAATTATAATTTTCAGAGAACTTTTTTGTACATTATTAGTATCGTATTGATTTGGAAAGCATCACTTTTATCTTATTATCTAATCAATTACTTAAATAATCTGTTGTATTAATTATGAAAATTCTAATTTACACATCATTAATATAAATAATCTAGAATTTTCTAATGAAATATTTACTAACACTTCTTTTCTTCTCTCTTGTCCTTGGATAATAAGTACCAGAGGAGGATGGAGTTTTAATATTGAGCGATTAAAACTTTGAATATGTTCTGAGGAAATATGAATTTGTATTAGTGGATTTCTATGCTGAATGGTGTGGACATTGGTATTAATCATTAATAAAATTTAGTCATCATTTAGCTCCAATATTTGCTTCATCTGCAAGATAAGTCAGGAGTCAAAATGTTCAATTTGCTAAAGTAATAAACTTGATAAATTTAAGATCAATTGTCCTCAATATGAACATTTGTGTAGAAAATATTAAGTAACTGGATTCCCAACCTTAAAATTATTTGCTGATGGTTAATTATTGATGGAATATCAAGGCGATAGAACAGAAAAAGCTATTGTTGATTGGATGAGAAAGAAAACAAGTAAACATCATATTTATGAGTACATCTTAGATAAGGGATCTGTTGAAGCAAAATCATTAGATTAATTGAAGAGGTTCTCTGAATCTCCTAATTTAGTTATGGTATTCTTTGGTGAATAGAAAGAATCATATGAATTCATGTAATACTATTAATTCTCACAGTAATCACTATATTTTTATGTACTTAGAAAGAATAAACATATTCCAGCCTTACACACATTTAATTAAAACTTCGCTAATGAGATGAGAGCTTAAGTACCCAGCATAGTTATTTATAAACCATATGATGAAAGAAAAGCTGCAATTTTTGATAATTTCGAGATTTCTTACATAGAATAATTTGTCAAAAAACATTCTTATCCTGTTTTGATGAATTTCGACATTTCAGTAAGAATATAGAATTTCAATTGTTTAGACAGCAAAAAGAATATTCAAAGGGGATTAACCAACTCTTTTCTTAGTGTAAAATTCTTAAACAAATCAAGCTGAAAAGCACTTAAGATTAGCTTTATCTAAAATTAAAGATTAGATTCTTATTTGCATAGCTAATACGGATAACAAATATGGGTTGAGACTTATGTAATATTTTGGAATTTAAAATGGTAAAAATTAATGCTTATATTATAGATTACCTCCCTTAGATTGTGGCATTTAATCCAATCTCTGATAGCTTTAATCTATTGAGTGAAATTACAAAAGATGGAATCATTAATTTTACATAATCATTTTTAGGGCTCCAATAGCGTTCATAAAAATCAGACTTATGATATATTAATTTATTATGTATTTAATATGTTTAAATATGTTTATTATTCAAATTTAATTCAACAAATAATATAAGTTGACATTACATTCTATTAATTAAATCTAAAATTTTAATATAATATTATGTTTTTATAAAAATAAAAATTAGATTTGGAAATATAGCCTTAAGATTGCAAATGGCAGTCTAAGAAATAATCTAATTAAATAAGTGCGTTTATCTAAGCTGGTTATCTTCACTAAAATCAATTATTTGATAGTATATTCAGTGTCAATAATGAATTTCTACTATTTTTTGAGGGTTTGTAGAAAATTAAAACACATTAATCATCACACTTTTTTATATTAATTCTGGTTGATATGAGAAGATACAATCTTAAATGATGACGAAATCAGAAAAATCAATAATAGTGAATCAAATAACTCTACAGTTTTTGAAACAGCAGCCGATTGATTAAATTTCCATAAAGATTTTCTATTTAATAGTTATCTAAATCTAAATTAATCATTTAATTTCTATGATTATTCAATTTTTTAGCATTATTCCAAAATTAATAATCCAAAGCTAATTTAATAAAATTATCTCAATCTAAAAAGAAATTATCTCATTTCTTTGAATTCACAAGTTAAATAAGCTCATAACGCCCTTATAAAATCATCTCCATAGTAAAATAGGAGAATAATTGAATTAACAATATTTAATGTTAGAATGATTTATTCAAACATTTTAAATTAAGAGGAATCTTATTAATTATCAAAAATCATATTTCTCTTTATAATTTTTATTATCTTAAATATATAAAGTATAAATGGGTTGTTTGTTTTCTAAACAAGATAATACGGGTACTTCTTTTAAAGATTCTTTAAAAAAGAAGATTAATCAAAGCAAAAAATAAGCAGCAGAAATAAGAGTAAAAACCTAAGAAAATAACCTTAATACTAGCAAATACAGCTTTAATTTGTAAATATCCAAGAGTCTAGAGAGGGAATAATTAGGCAGTAATTTAGAATTGAAAATAAACGAATAAGATGGCAGTATATTTAAAAATTACACTCTTATGGATTCCAGGTTCAAAGGATGTTCGAGTAAAAGATTTTATTAGCTTAGACTCACTTATCAATTATTTTATTGTCAGCCATAATCTCACATAATCTGTAAGATACATTAGATAACTAAATTGGGACTGCCTTACAAAACCAGCAGTAGTTGAGTATGTTTAGAAAAAGAAATTGGTACAATTTTATTTTGAATTAGGAACACATAAACTTGCCAGAAATATATGAAATCTATAGTGATCCCAAACATTATTACATGGTTGAGGATTATTGTAGTGGGAACACATTATCAGCTTATCTAAGGGAAAATGGTTCAGTTTCAGAATAAAAGTGTGTTCAAATTATGTATTAAATGCTGACTCTTTTTGAGTATTTGCACAGTTAACATTTGTATCATGGAGAACTTTAGTTGGAGTCCTTTATGTTCTCAGATGAATCTCAGAATCCAATTTTGAAACTTGTTGACATTGAGCCCTTATTCTCAAAAACCGTCTTCCATAAGGAAGGGGAACAAGTATATTATTATTCTCCAGAATTTTGCAAAACAAAATAAAAGCACAAACATTGTGATATTTGGGCAATAGGAATGATAGGATATTAATTATTAATTAATTACCATCCCTAAAAGGCGGGCACTTAATTAACCATTTAACAAATTATGAAGAATATTATACGAGGAGGGATGAGGTTAGATTGTATTGATTTTGAAAGATCTAGTGATAATTGCAAAAATTTCATAAAAAAATTACTTACCTATGATTTCAAACAAAGGATTACAATCTCGTAAGCTTTAGACACAAATTGGATAAAGTCTATTAATAATTCATAAAAAACTGTTGAGGCATTCAAATAGATGAAAAAGGTTCAAAATTTAAAAAATATCAATAATGTTTAAGCTTGTGTTTTGTTATTGATGGTGAATCATTTCAATTAACAATAGAAACAGTTTTTCGCCTCTATTTTCAATACCTTTGACACGAATAGAGACTAAAGAATTAGTTTTGATGAGCTCTAGGAAGCATATCGATCACTGTACCCTGGATAAAATTATGAAGAGATCATCGACCTGTTTAAAAAGGTTGATTTTGATAAAAATGGATTTTTGGACTTCCATGAATTCATTATTGCAGCAGTTGACAAATCTTCCCTCTTAACTCATCAACATTTATAAGTGACCTTCAAAATGATTGATAAAAATCATAGTGGGAAGATTAGCATAGACGAAATTCTAAATATTTGTTCTTTAGATTATAATTGTGTGAAATTCAACTTTGATAAGACATCCAAAGATTAAAACAATAATGTAATTATTCCATTAAAAAGTAGATGACATTTAGCTAATTTAAAGAGTTAATGCTTTCTCTTCTCTGATTAATTATTTATAGATTCAATTAATTTGTTACAAAATTGATATTATAATGGCATTTTTAATAAAATTAATAAAAATGAACCAAGATAGGGTGGCGTAACAAGAAGTTAAAAAAAAAACTAAAAGATTTGATAAATTTAACTATCCTATTCTCAAAGGAGTGTCAGCAAAAGCTGTCACATTTAGAGATTAGATTGAAGGTACACCAATCTAAGACATTTATATTGTCGAACGTTTACAATACCAAGAATAGAAGAAAAAATGTTCTTGTTCCTGTGCTCTTCAATGATGTAAATATTGATTATACTGAATAAATATTTTATTTATTTATGATTTCATGAATAATATTTATTTTCTATGGGTACTTACACCTTTTGTTCAATGTGATAATCCTCTCTGTTGTGTTGTTTTTATAATGCTTTTGGATCTAAAATAAAACATAGCATCCATTGTAATACCTAATTAGGAGACTTCATCACCCAAAGTGTTTTAAATCAATCTAATGGATTCAACTGGGAAACTATTATCGAGGACATGCCAATAGTTAGGATCTCCCCTGAAGAATGTTAGATGACCCTCTTATTTTGTTTTTTCCTTTTTTGAAAATCATAACAATCAATAATTTTACCCCAATATTTTTAACTAAAGTGTGTAAATCAACAATTAGTTATCTAAAAAGAGGATCATTTTCTTGAAGATTGAATCCGACCTTCTCATTTAAAACTGGATGGTAATCGTCATCTAAATTGGTACAGTTTAAGTCTTCAAGCGCATTTTCATTGACTTCTTCCCATTATTGTCTCACAAAGCTAGCCATGACTTCTCTGATATTTTCACCTTGGAAAAAGTCTTAAAGAGCATCTCCACCTCCAACTTGATTGCAATACACTAAAATATTGATAATTATATCTTACCCTTTTAAGACAAAGGCAATCCGTATTTTTATTCGTATTGTTAAGTTGCCGTTTATACAGCTTCTGAATTGTTGACTTGATCTTTAGTAAGCAATTTTAATCTGACTAATCTAATAGATTCTTGATGAATATCAATTACTTTTCAGATGGAGTTTCATTCAAAGGGTCTGTGAATGTAACCTTTGCTACTCTTTCGATTACAGGTTCATCATGTCTGACATAATATTTTGAATCACGATAAGGAGTTTTGAAGTCATGTTCAATATGATTAATTTATTCTGATGCTGGTGCAGGGTATCTGAAAATATTGTAACCCTAAAATCGTAACAAATTTGCTCACTGGAGTTAGAATCCTAAACCATTACACGGATGGGTGGAATAGAGTGTTATAAGCTCTATTTAACATGTCTTAATATATAGATTTCATCCCTTTTATATTAAATAAAAATATTAATTAATTTTATGAATAAGAATCCTTAGAAAACATTCTTATTTAGATCTGCTTAGTTGCTTAGGTCTCTCAATTAACATAAGTTATCTCTCTTTATTCATTTAAATTAAAATTTCAAATAATATTTTCGATCATATATCTATAGTAAAGGTACTTGAGGAAAATTTAAGAAATTCTAATTTTATATAAATTTGAGTTGTCTAAAACCTTCTCTGTTAAATGTTGATACCTTCTGTAAGAAGAATGCCATACCTCCATGAGATGAGTAATATTTGTTATTTCTACAGAATGTAAAAACACTGTATAATAAATGAATTTCAAATTAAGTTAAACAATTAATTTTTATAAATATTAAAATGGACGAAGATGAATAGATAGACTAAACGATGGTCACTTTTGGGTCGATAATCGCCATCTCTGATTTTGTTGATCAAACAGCATTCTTATTTTCAGATGGGTTTTTGAAACCAGAAGTATTTTTAAAAAACTTTGTTCATAAAGAATAAAAAAAGTATTTAAGAATTATATAGAAGAAAAACATTTGATGGCCTAGATAATGATTCCTTTTACAAATGTCTATTTTAGGTTTTGCCCAGAGTTTCCGACACGGTGAAGACAAGAGTCTTGTAGGATTATAATGTAACTGATATTAAGAAAGGAGACAAAGATGGGAAGGATGTATTATTAACAATTTTATGATTAGGATAAGATCAAAATGACAACATAGAGAATGAATGAAGAACTTAGTCAATTAATGAATGAGTATAAGCAAAATATTGATGCGATTGAAAAATCAAGGTGCTAAAAATTAACATACCATTAACCTTTCTAATTGTTACATATAGCAAGCGGTAGATTTTTAGCATGTCATGATAATGAAGCATAAATTGAGAATTAAAATTACTTGGTTAAATTGGATGATTTTTCAAGTGATTACACTGTGTTTAAAATAGTGCCTGCATACATGTATTAGAGTCACGGAGAATAGGATGTGAATGCTGGCGAAATGTGTGCTATAACCAGAGCAATGCCTATCTCTAATCGATTTGCATATATCAATTGTTCATAATTGGAAATCTCTGAAATCAAAGGATATGCTTCTTCAAGGTCTGAACACATCTAGAAGAAAGAAATAAATGCTAGTGTTGAACAGTCTCATTCTTGGAAAATAGTACTGTTTCAATAATACATCTCTGAAAGCTCAAGAAATTTAAGAGTGGGAGATTGCATATGGTTGTATCATAGTGAAGCAGAAGCTACTCTCTCTGTGAAGAAATATCAAGAAGCAGTCGACAAGGCTAATTTCACATTTTATCACCTTTCTGAATGGTTATCCATAAAAAATTTATATGTGGCGATTACTAAGTCTCAAACTGAAAGTGCCTAAGGGTATCAGGGGAGTACGAATGGATTATGGTAAATCGAAGGGGAAGAGTTTCTTTAAGGAGGATTTGTTAAGTATGAGGCTGGATATAGACTTAAGAATGTTACAACTGGATATTATTTAAGTGTTGCAGATATCCCAGGGGATAAGAATAATAAATAAAATAAAAAATAACTCCAATATAAATATCGTTTAACTTAGGAGTTGGACAAGTCGACAATTTTTACTTTCGTCGATCTCAAGACTCAACCAAATTAAAAATATTTAAAGGGAGGAAGTTATACATATCTCTAAAATAGATAGAGTTAGAATTGGATGGATTTTTAGAATGATAAGTAAAATCATGAATATATTCCAATTTTGAAAGCACCAAATGAAAAGACTGAACATGCAGTATTTAAAATACATATGGCTACTAGGAATGAAGTTTGGGAAATCTAATTTTTGCAATCTTGTTTTCGTAGATTAGCCAAATTTGTTATTTAAATACAAGATCCAAAATATCCTGGGATAGATAATTTCTCTTCGAAAAGAAAATGGTTTGGAGTATTTTAATAATTAAAAAGTTGCATTGCAGAATTAGAGAATTTCGTTAATAATAAATCTTATACCACATCAGCAGAATAGTAATTTGGATCTATCAATCAATATAGATAGAAATTAATGAGGGAATAGTTTTATATAGATATACTTATTAAAATTTTAGAAAGAATTATTACTAAAGGAGAATTAGAATTTTATTAGAAATTAGAAATTGAGTTAGAAAAGGGTGATAAACAATCCAAAAACATGTTTGAAATTGAAAGCAACATTATTTTTGAAGACAAAGCCTTAATGTTGCATGAACAAAAGACAGAAAACACATTAAAAACCTAATATTATAATTATGTTAAATCTAAAGTAGAATTAGTTGATTAGATTTATTAATTCTTAGGATCTGTATGTAAGTTAAACAGAGAAAATTAAATATATACTTATGATTTAATACCATATTTTTAATTGCACACTAAATATTTACCCAAAGCAATTGAAGCTATCATCAATATTGTATCAAGCAATAAATATTTATTATATAAATTAAGTGAAGACATTAAGATTGAATTTTACGAGGAAAACGAAATTGATAATTAACAGATAAAGATTTTAATTAATTTATACCAATTTGATGATAAGGAAGAATAAATTGAGATAAAATAACATGAAAAAATAATGAAGAAGCCTGTCCCTTTAATTGAATACTTTATTAATTTGTTATGGGATGATGAAGCCAAAAACAACTCATATTACTTAAAATTTTTAAGAAATGTTTGCAGTCATTCAGAATTTCCAATTTAAATTAACTAAGAAAATATCTTTAAATTATATAAGAAGAATAATACAAAGCAACCCAAATTAGGAGTAGAAACTAAGGCTGAAGAGAGCAAAAGCAATGATGGAACTGTAAGACTCACATCAAAAGCAGGTTAATTAATCATACCTCAGGATTGTGATTTAAGAGACATTAATAAAAGTTCAAGAGACAAATTTATGTATATTATTGAGTAACTCACCTTTTTTTCAGAAGTTGCTTTGGGAAGAAATTATTCATGGAAAAATGAGCTAGGTGCTTAATTTGAAAAATCATTTTTGTTTAGGAATATATGGTTTAAGCATCCTATTGATCCTAAATATATAGATTTATAGCCTGGATTTGCCAGACTAGCATTGACTTTATACATCGACTAAGAACCTTTGAGGATAAAGAAAGCACCAATTATGTGTTAATTATTTAGCGAGTGCGAAAAGCCTAGGGATTATATTCTATTCAAAAGTTCAACTAAAGCTGGATCGTCTAATATCTAAGAATTGAATACCTACAAAGATTTGGTGAATAATCTGATGAATTATGTGAATGAAAAGGGAAGTGAAATATATGAAGTAATGTGTCCTCCAGTGAATAATCAAGGGGGTGAAGATAGAGATTCTAAAAAGTTCTAAAACTAGGTGGGTCCAGATTTCTTATAAGAGGAATTAATTTTAAACACAATGAGAATTTTGGATAAGATTATGAAATTGAATCTGATCTGGGTGTTGGATTATTCTCTGGGTGAAACATTATAACCCAATTTAAGACCATAAAATTTCATTTAATCTATGGTTAAGTCCTGTTTAGATATTTTTACTTATGAGAAATACGAACTCAATTTGATACAAGCGCATTGTCAAACAGAAAGATAAAAAGTCTAAAAGAAGTTATAAGATAAGCAAAGTCAACATAAACTTACAGCTCCCAATTTTATGAACCTTTTGAAGAAATAAAATAAGGAAGAAGAAGATAATGAGGAACAGAGAGGAGAAAGCCAAACAACAAATGATTAGAATATCTACTTGAATCCAGTTATGAGAGGGTACTTAAAATTATCATCAATCATGTAAACTATAAATTTTTTGGATCCAAAATATGTAGAAAACGAAGTTTAATTAAAGATTAAAATATGCGATTTTATGGAATATTTATTAGACTTAAGGTAAGATTTTATGATGTAAAATTGCATTGTATTTTTTAAGACCTATCTATTATAAGGAGATCACATAGAGAATAATCCTATTGCTTATAGTTAATATTTACAAAAGGAAAATAAAAAGAAACCTCGTAGCCATAGAATATAGTATGAAGATTTAAATTAAAGACAAAAGAATCTGTTAATTATTTAGAGATTGTTAAAACATCACGCATTGGGATTATTGCCTAATTTAGCTTAGACTGGAATTAAAGAAATAGATGAACCAATAAAAGAAGAAAATAGTTTAACATCTTTTACGAAAAACTTAATTAAAATAAATTAGTAGGAAGAAAAAGCAAAAGCGAGATTTTACAATTATATAAACAACCCTTAAATCCCAGAAATCTTAGATCTTGACTAATATTTGAGTTTGGCCTTAGGTGATATCAATGCAAATGAGTTGCCTGTAGCAAGTCTGTTGCCAACATTTTTGCACACGTTCTATCATGTAAAGGATAAAGAATTAGAAAAGAGGTGTCTTTAATTGCTCTTAAGATTGTTTACTTAAAAAGAGGAATTCAAACGAAATCTATAGAATATGTAGGTTATCTTTGATGCTGAGAAGACTATACTGCACAAATACATTACATCAAATTTAGAACAGTTTTAAACTTTAAATGAACGTCTTGATTCTTGGATATCCAGCTATATTTTTGAGGATAGAATCAGTAATGACTTTGAACAGGCGTAAAAATATTTAAATAGTTTTTATCATGGATTGAAAAGCGATATTAAATTAGAGGATAATGAATTGATTTCATGTTTAGATGTTATTGATCCTAAGAAGTAATAACTGTATGCAAATTTGGGAGCTCATATAGCAGTAGTTAATTTATTGCCTAATGGGTTGAGATATATTCATGAATATATTATGGATAGAGACTTAGAAGAGGAGAAAAAGATATATATGATTGACTTCTTTAGACTGGCTATTGATGTTCTCAAGAATTTCTGCTTCAACAATAATGAAAATTAAATTATACTTTATGAGTATTTAAACTTTTATCGATACATGTAATATGATTTAGGTTAGTTAGAATTGGTTGAATCTATATTTTAAAATAATAAGACTTTGCTTGTTCAAAAAGTTGATTAATAATTAATTGACGTGATTTTATAACTAATTCTAAAAGAGGGTAGACAAAAGAGGTTTTTAAAAGTGTTTGAGTCATTAATGATTTATTAATAAAATTACATCTTTGACAATTAAATTTTAATACAAAATAGTCTGTTACCCGTAGAATTTGGGGAAAAGGATATAAAGATATTGTATTGTGATGGTTCAAGAAATAGTGATTTGAAATTGTTTTTGGATGATCCAATTTAAGAGCCTGATTTAAAATTTGTTGATAAATTAAGAGAGATAGACTATAGAGATACATTTAGAGATGAACCCTTTTATTATCATGCATAATTATTAGACATTCTCATTTAGACCACTTTGAATAATGTAGAAAAGAGAAAATTTTATGCCAACACAAAAGAAGAAGATGTGAAAAAGAATTTCAACATCAGTGTAAGCAAGCTAAAAAGATTGTTTACAGCGGCCTATCTCCTTGAAATACTATGTTCTAATGATGCATTTGTTAAGATGCCAATAACAACTAAATCTCAGATTCAATATATTGATAGCAATGACAAGATTAAAGGGATTTCCTTAATAAAATTATAAGTAATAGAGTTTTTGAGATTGGTTCACATCTCATCTGAAAGGGGATAAGTATAGCATTCTTAACTATTCCACTGCCGATAATAAATAATTGATTTTATTACCTTTGAAATCAATAGACTTGATAAAATAACTGACTTGCAATTATTCACTCAAGATCTAAAAAATTATCATATTTAAGGGATTTTCCCCTTCATTTTGGCATATCACGATAGATTCTTAAAAACCATAGAGAAATAAGACTTAAGAAAGGATCTATAAGCAATTGAAAAATTCTTATAAGAATGGTTGAAAAAGGTAAAGACTTTAACTTCTGAATCAAACATACTTTATCCAATAATTATTACAAGTGAAGATGCAAAAATATTAGTAAGGTGTTTATAAACATTTTGCAAAGTGTTTTATGAGAAAACAGTGAGTTAAAAAGAAGACCCAATATGGAATTAAGTAAAGATTAAGTTAGACTCACTTTAAGAAACAGATTAAGATTAACTTTAATTTGGTTTGGAAAATACTATTCCTAATCCAAAACCAGTGATTGAAATAACCGGAGGGTATCATTCAAAGAAGAGTAGCTAGACATCAAAATAATTTAGTAATCCTGATGAATAGAATGGTAAGAAATCTAGTAAGAAATATTTGCCTGATAAAAAGAAAATACATGTGTTCACTGATAAAGAAGAAGGGGAGGAATTGTTAGAAGGGTATGATGCAACTAAATCTATCAAAGTCGAGAAGCTTTGGAAGTTATTTTTGAAAGAACTACTGAATAAGGATTAGTTTATTAAGGAGGCTGAAAAAGAAAGAGAAACTATTGCCAATGCCATTTTAAATATATCTAGTTTATTAAAACCAGAATTTAGTAAGAATTTAACAAATAAACCGGATGTTAAAAGTATTTCTAGGAAACTTATATCTTATCTTTAATCAGCCTTCTCGGATCCTAATTGCAAGGGATCTATCTAGACATTATTACATATTCTAAAAAAAATAATCGATACTGATCCAGCCAGAAAAGTGGAGATGCAAAATCTATTTGATAAATTAGGAGCAACATAAATGGTACTACTGGTCTTGAGTGAAAATAACCAAGACAAGAAATTAATGATGGTATTAATATTATTTATAACCATAGTCTTTTATTTAATTCATTAACACTTTGTTGGACGGAGGAAATGATCAAGTCTAAGGAACTATATACAGTTTTATGATAAATTTCAGTCAATCTGAAAATATTTTCTAGAAAATCTATTTTATAATTCGAAAACAAATAGAAAATTTAGAAATCCTATCTAAATCTAAAGGAGGATCTGAAGATGAATCCGCAGGGTTACTCTAGATAGATTATCATGAATTTGAAGAAGATTTAAGTTTAGTCTTGGAAGTCTTAACATTCTTGCAAAATGCTGTTGAAGGACATTATAGAAAACTCTAAAATTATTTTAGAGAGCAAACGAACTCCAAAAATAATTATGATTTAACCAATGCAATAACTGATCTCTTTAAAACTTATTATTATGATGGGCGCATTTAAAAAAACTATGACAATATGTTGAAATGTTTAGATACTTTAAATGAACTAGTTTAAGGGCCTTGTTCAGACAATTAAAAAGCAATTTCTGAATCGAAATTTTTGGATATAGCTGCAGATTTGTTTTCTTAATAGTATATACTATCACCACCAGAGGAGATTGAGTAAATTGGTAAACGAAAGTCGCTTTTGGATTAGCCATTACAGAGATGGTAGATTTGTAGATTAATGAATAAAATCTTGAATTTGATCATGAGTTTATTGGAAGGAAGTGAAATAAGCCAAAACAATCCAATTCTAAAAAGAATCATGAGAAATTTACCAATAAATTTATTAGAAAAGCATTGTGTCAACGAATATAATAAATATGTCAAAATATACGGGGATAAATACGAAATCGAAGCTCTAGAGCATCTTTCAGTTGATCCATATAAACTAAGGAAAATGAAGGAAAGCAAATTTGATAGAATAAAACAAATCTCTTAATAGTAACCATACTTTGAAACCATTTTATAAAATGGATTTCTTCTATTCTTCTTAATGAGTTATTACATGGAGTGCGATCCTTACATTGTAAGTCCCATAATTAAAATTACAAGGATGTACAAAAAGAAGATATTAAAGACATAAACAAGCAATGAAGTTTGGCAAATATTCAAAGATTCATTTATTTATATGTTGATCTAATTTACAATTGCCTTAATTAGCAATTTATTTGGAACTTTGAATTCAATGAAGAATTTAGCTACTGATCAATTCAAAAATAATTAAGTAAAACCCGATATGTCAGAGGAGGAGAAATAAAGAATCAAAGAAGAACAATATAGACAAGATTTACAAATGGCCATCAACTTTTATCAAGAGAATAGTGCCCATATTGATGTTATGCATGATGAGAATCTAGAAGTAGTTTATTTTATTAAATTACCATCCACCAAATATTTACCTAAGGAATAGAAAATCCTATTTCACGATCAGGTGGATAGAAGCACTACCTAATCAAAAGTTCAAGGTTTAATGAATGTAGCTCCTACACTGATCGAAGTTTGCAAGCATGAAGAATATTTGAAGAGACTATTTGATAGATAAAAATATTTGGCTTTGTTAACTGATTACGTGAAACTGTGGAGAGAACTAGCATTTTTCCTGACTTTATTTTTAAACTTATTTATACTTTTCAGTTTTGATGGAACAGTCGGTGACAGAGTTCAAGATTACATCTTTTTTAGTTAATATGAAAGCTTTAATCCTACTATTACGAAGACAATCATTTATATTATTGGTATTGTTATGACTTGCTTATCCTTATTTGTTGTATCATTTTATTTACTGAAGAATGCGCCTTTAATTCTAAAGAGAGCTTGGTTATAAAAAGGGTTATTCGATGATTAAGATCCAAATCCTCTGTTTATATTAATAGACATGTTTTACAAGTTCATTCAAACTATTTTAAGCTTTTTATAAGAAGTAGAGGTGATGTATTACATAGCATACGGTTTATTTGCTATTTTAGGAACCTTTTACCATCCCTTGTTTTTCATTTTTCATTTAACTGAAATTCTATTTAGATATCCCACACTTAAAAATATCATCTTATCAGTTTATCGTCCCAGGACTTAATTAGTTTTAACATTCTTCTTACTATTTCTGTTGGTTTATGTGTTTACTATTTTTGCCTATTGGAGATTATCAAATGAATTTGCAGGATATTGCGATACTCTACTATACTGTTTTATGATGAATGTGGAATGGACCTTTAGAGGTTCAATAGGAGATTATGTCCAATAAGAGCTTGGAAAGAATAATGTTGCCAGAGAATTAGGTGTGGACAGATTCTTCTTTGATGAAGTTAGCAATATCACTTTGGGTGTTATTATGCTTAATATAGTGGCTGGTATCATTATTGACACATTCGGAAGTTTAAGAGAGGAGGAAGAGAATAAATTGAAAGATATGGTTGACAATTGCTTTGTATGTGGAAATCTAAAGTATTAATATTGTATGTATTATTAGAGCTGATTTTGATCGATTACAATCAAAAAGCAATGGGGGATTTAGAGAACACATAAAAATAAATCATTACATGTGGAACTATGTTTACTTCTTCGCTTATTTGAAATGGAAAGAGAAAACAGAATATTCAGGAATAGAGAGTTATGTTGATTAAAAGTTGAAAGAGGAAGACCTTTGCTGGGTTCCATTTAATTAAGCTAGAGAATTGGTAGATTTAGATGGTAACAAAGGAATTCGAGAGAAGGAACTCATTTAAAAAATAGAAGAGAAAGTAATTATTTTCTTTTTATATATTTAGATTGTATTTGTTTAAGAGTAAATTATTGATATGGGAAAATTGATGAAAGTTGAATTTAAGAAGAATAATTGAAAAATATTATATATATATTTTACGATATTTCAAGTTTATTTCAATTTATCCTAACGTGATTAAGTTTACTAGTTTTTGTATTTTAATCATTTTATGTTGTTGCTTCTGGATCTATTTAATGATGTTTTGCTCTTAATTTCCTTGAATTCATTAATCTTCTCGTTTAATCCACCTTTGGGAAGTTTTCTGGTCATAATCACATAAATGGATCTAACAAATTATATGGATATTATGGCTGATATGCCAGCCCATATCTCTCCAAAGGAATTTCTTAATTCAAAAAATACTGAAAAAGTTACAATCAAGAAGAGGGTGAAAATAAAGCAAAATTAATAGGCTACTCTCTTATTGAGAAGAGGAATCCAAAAACTAAATAATAATTTATTATCAAATTTACAAGTTATAAGGAGGAGGTTCCTTAATCAATGGATCATTTATACTTTTCTTTAATAAATTTATAAGTAATATTAATCAAAGTGATTATAATTCATGCAAAACTCCTTAATTGAAATTTAAATTTCTTCTTAAATTCTGTGGATAACAATTAATTTACATTCTTACTAATTTCTCGAACATTTTCAAATTGGTACTACCTTGTAACAAAAATGAAGGTTAAAACATCCTATTATTGGAACTCCTTGACTTATAAGAAATTTTAAGATGTTTAAAATCTCGTAAAATGGGTGAGAAGACAATTAATAAGCGAATAAAGACAATAGGGAAATGATTATTTATTAATTTATTATTTAATATGTCAAATCTAATAGCCTCTCCTTCAAAGAAGGCTTAATTTAAATTTAGCAAGGAGCGATTCCAATATAGAAGCCTGTATAAACAAGAGATGCCGATTGAGGAAGATTACGATCCAAATGCTAATCAAAAAGTGGCTCTAAGTAAGGAAGAATATTTCATTCAGAAAAGAGATGAGAATAACTCAATTGATTTGCAGCAACTGCTATTAAGCAAAGTAAGTATACAAAATTAGATTAGGGAGTTGATTTTAATGACCCGACTTAACACTTAAGATAGCTTCCGTTACAAATACATGATGATGTCGGATTGGAGCAAGTGTTTGTGGATGACCGAATAGAGTTTGAGAATGTTTTATTTGACGAGTAGCCATACGAAGTAACAGCTAAAATTGTTATTTGTAATGGAGACGATGTGACATTTGAAAGAGGGTAAGTGATTGGATACGATGAAGCCAAGAGGAAATTCAAATGTGTATTGCCCTCATTAGGGAAACGACTGATCCCAAGAGTCTATTTGTGTTTCGATCATGAGAATCATAACAAATGGGCTGATCGATTTGCCTATGCCTGGTACCACAGGATAGTTGCCCATTCATTACTAAAGAAGAGCGCATTCATCCAATGCATGCCCAGAGATCATCTGCCAGATATGCCCAATGAATAGAAAAAGAAAATAGAAGATTTAATAAGGAAGAACAAGAAACTTGAGTTCAGTGAAATAAGTGCCTTAATGATGGATGCTGCCATCGATTATTAACTCCTGATGAATAGAATTCTATTCGATTATCATTTGACAGCCAATCCAACAGATCTAGTGCCACATGGATTGGTGCTCCCTGAAGTTCCCCCCAAAAAGGACCCAAATTACTATGGGATGTTGGCATTGGAAGCAAAAAAAGGGGCGAAGGAAATTTACATGTGGACTCCTCATGAAGTATTCTTTAATGAGCCTAAGAGCTTCACAGAGATATTCAAAGAATTCTTGTTGAACAGTATCATGGCTAGTCCTGAATCAGTGAAATGTTTATAATTGATCACTGAAAAGTGCAATCAATTACAGGAATTGGAGTTCTTTTACATCAATGGATAAAGTCAATCTCCTTATAAGTTGGAAGAATTCAAATAAAATAATGATTCATAATTGGTTACATCTATGAGTAAATTGAGAAAAGATTTTATGGAGGATGTTGAGAAGATCATCATTAAGTAATTTGGAGACAAGGAATAATAACAGAAAGAAAAAGAAAAAGAGAAAGAGAAAGATAAGGAGAAGGAGAAAGAGAAAGAGAAAGAGAAGGAGAAAGAGAAGGAAAAGGAGAAAGAAAAAGATAACAAAGAAAAGGAAGATAAAGAAAAACCAAAGGATAAAGAAAAGGAGAAGGAAGCTGAAAAAGATAAATACAAATCTTGGTACACCTAATATAAATGGTTCAATTTAAAGGAGACAGATAGAAATAATTATGAGAAAGGAAGACTCAAGAAATTTTTTGCTTGTGTTAGATTGATGATTCAAGATGCCATCTTAAATCTGTCACAAAAGTCATTCAACAATTATGATAAGTATATTAGAAGTTACATACCTCATAATGTTATTATCAATGGACCAGATGATGTAATAAATGAGTTTGCGGATGGATTAGTTTTAAGTTAAAAAAATCCAGACAGTTTCTATGATCCGAGAGCTGTGAAACCCTTATTTACAATTGAATTACTCAAGGCAATCAATGAGGACAATTTCTGTTATTCCACAATGATCAGAAACTATGCAACTACAATTTTGATTATCTTTAATAAGGCTCTAGAGGATTTGGCCAAGATACCTGATTTAGAGCCAAAATTAATGAAGGAAATATTCAAAGGCACGAGATCAGAAATGTATTATAAGGTCCCTTAGAAGTCTCAGATCACAAACGATCCATTTGGTAATTAAGATCCCTATTTCTTTGATGAAAATATTTGGGTGAATAAATTGTTCGATGCCCTCAGTGAACACCTGGATAAGTCATTTGTGGCTTTGGATGAGTATTTGAAGTGCTTCTAAGTTTACAAAGAGATACTAATGATAAGACCAGAGGAATATATTAAGACAGTTGATAATGAGGAAAAACCAAAGGAGACAGAGTTGATTCGAGATGAAGTATTGGAATTGTAAAGGAAAGAGGAGAAGTTGAAATTACAAATACCTGATTCTATTTAAGTTGGCTGTTTCAAGGTGAATTGCAAAGAGATCAGTTAATTGTTGACAGGAAAATATTAATAATTGTACAAATTGCTGATAGAAGTGATAGTGAAAAGAGCAAAATAATCAACATTGGCTTTGTATGATGAAGTTTAGAAAGTGAAATTGAGATTGAATGAGCCTCCAGTGGACATTGAAAAACTCACAGAAATAAAACAATATATGGCCAATCTACCTCTGGAATTGGAAAAGATGAAGGAAGATATAGACAAGTCTTGTGAATTATATGATTTGTTAGAACCATTCAAAGTGAGATTCCAACCTGAGGACATTCAAAGAAGATGGTAGGTCTATGGTGGACCTAAAGAAATCCTGGAATTAGTGGATATAAGATCATAGGCCTTAGAAAAGGAGAAGAGCATATTCTAGGATAAAATGAAATAGGAGTAGGATTTCTTTTTAGAATAAGTGAAGTCATTGCAGATAACCATCTCGACATTTTATTCATATCAGAATATGGATGATCACGAGAGTGTTGCTTAGAGAGTTAGAGGAATCAATGATTAGTTATAAAAGTTTTAAGAGAATGCAAGGTAATTCAATTCAAGAGAACTGTTGTTTGAGATGGAATAAACTGACTATAGTGTAATATAGCAAATGGTGAAGGAGTTCAGACCATATTCAGATTTGTGGTTGACTACCAATCAATGGTTTAAGAATATAGAGCATTGGAGGAATGACGATTTTGAAAAGTTGGATGCAGATTATTGTGAAAAGTTCATGGAAGAAGCTTACAAGACCACTGCATTAGTGAATAAGCATTTTAATGATAAGGATATTCAGCCAGTTTTGAAAATTGGTTAGAACATTCGATCTTACTTGGAGGAGTTTAGACCAAAGGTGCCATTGATGGTTGCTTTAAGGAAGTAGGGTATGAAGGAAAGACATTGGGAGTAGGTATCTCAGAAGTTGGGATAGGAAGTGAAGCCTGCTCCTGGATTTACATTTACTAAGGCCATCGACATGGGTTTGATGAAGATAGTGGAGGATTGTATGGAGATAGGAGAGAGAGCTTACAAGGAATTCTAGATTGAAACAATGCTTAATTCTATGATGGCTCAATGGGAATAGATCAATTTCGACGTAGTTGGATATAAGAACATCTCCTTTATTATTAGAGGATTTGATGATATAGGCAACACTCTAGATGAGCATATTGTCAATACTTAAGCTATGCTTTTTTCGCCATTTAAAAAGCCATTTGAAGGACTTCTGAATGATTGGAACAGCACTTTGAAGAAGGTCAGTGATATTCTTGAAGTTTGGGCTAAGGTGTAGGTGAATTGGATGTATTTGCAACCCATTTTTGACAGTTAGGATATCATAAAACAATTGCCCTTGGAATCAAAGAGATTCAAGGCTGTTGATCAGAATTGGAAGTTGATTATGATTAATTCAAAGAATACTTTGAATGTTTTGAAGGTTTGTTCTGCTGAAGGATTACTAGAGAAATTGACAGAGGGTTATAATAGTTTGGAATAAATTCAAAAGGAATTGAACAACTATTTGGAGAGGAAAAGAGAAAGATTCGCTAGATTTTATTTCTTATCCAATGATGACTTGTTGGAAATATTATCATAGACCAAAGAGCCAACTGCAGTGTAACCACATTTAAGGAAGGTGTTTGAGAATGTCAATCAAATTGAATTCGATGGGAGCAAGAAGATTCATGCTATGTTCTCAGCTGAAGGAGAGAAGATCAATTTCGTTAAAGTCATAGATCCAAATCATAAGAATGTAGAGGATTGGATGAATGATGTTGAAGACCAGATGAAATAGAGTGTTAGGGCTGCTTTACTTAATTCTGTCCATTAGTATGTGGAAACTCCAAGAATCAAATGGGTCACTATGCATCCAGGACAATGTGTGCTGAATGGATCCTAGGTCCACTGGACAAAGGAGGTTGAAACTGCCATCAAGAGCTAAAATGTTAAGACTTATTTGGAATAGTTACAGGGTTAATTGAATAACTTAGTGGATTTGGTGAGAACCAAACTAACTAAAATGTAGATGGTTACCATAAATGCATTGATTGTTATTGATGTGCATGCTAAGGATGTTGTGGAATTGTTGCAGAAAGAAAATGTTGAGGATGTCTCAGCATTTGAATGGATATCCCAATTGAGATATTATTGGGAATAAGACAATTGTTTTGTGAAATGTATTCAAACAAACTTCCCCTATGGTTATGAGTATTTAGGAAACACTTTGAGATTGGTCATTACTCCATTGACAGACAAATGTTATATGACATTGATGGGAGCATTAAAATTGAATTTAGGTGGTGCACCAGCTGGACCAGCAGGAACTGGTAAAACTGAATCTACTAAGGATTTAGCTAAGGCTTTGGCAAAACAATGTGTCGTGTTTAATTGTTCAGATCAAATGGATTACATTATGGTAGGAAAGTTCTTTAAAGGATTGGCAAGTGCAGGAGCATGGGCTTGCTTTGATGAATTTAATCGTATCAACATTGAAGTGTTATCAGTTATCGCTCAGTAACTGTTGATTCTCTTTGGTAAGAAGGCTGAAGGTGCTGCATCTGCAGATTTCGAAGGCAGTTCCATTCGTTTAGATCCCACTTTCTCTGTGTTTATTACCATGAATCCTGGTTATGCAGGTAGAACTGAATTACCAGATAATCTTAAGGCTTTATTCAGACCAGTGGCTATGATGGTTCCAGATTATGCTTTAATTGGAGAAATTATGCTTTACTCTTTCGGATTTAAGAAGGGTAGAGAATTGGCTAAGAAGATGGTTTACACATTTAAATTGAGTTCGGAATAGTTGAGTTCCCAAGATCATTACGATTATGGTATGAGAGCAGTGCGATCTGTTATTAATGCTGCAGGTCTATTGAAGGCGGCTGATCCCGATTAAGACGAAGATCGATTATTGTTGAGAGCCTTGATGGATGTCAATGTGCCTAAGTTCTTGAAGGATGATCTCCCACTCTTTAGCAATATTATCAAAGATCTATTTCCAGGCATCGAAAAGCCAGAAGTGGACATTGGAGAATTGTTGGTGCAAATATAGGAAGCTTGCAAATCAATGAATTTGTAGTGCACGGAATCCTTCTTGGTTAAAATCAATCAATTATACGACACAATCCAAGTTAGACATGGATTAATGTTGGTGGGACCAACAGGTGGTGGCAAAACCAGTAATTACAATGTATTGGCTCGTGCCCTTTCAGCACTCCAAACCACCTTGTATTACAAAGTGCACACTCACATCTTGAACCCCAAGTCCATTACTATGGGACAATTGTATGGTCAATTCAACGAATAAACTAGAGAATGGAATGATGGTATCTTAGCCTACACAGTAAGGGAAGTTTGTAGAGATCAGACATCTGAAAGACACTGGATCATGTTCGATGGCCCTGTTGATGCTATTTGGATTGAATCTATGAATACAGTGTTGGATGACAATAAGAAATTATGTTTGAACTCAGGATAGATCTTGACCTTGACTCCTTACATGACTATGATGTTTGAAGTAGAAGATTTGGCTGTTGCATCACCTGCTACTGTCAGTAGATGCGGTATGGTTTACATGGAGCCTGTGTCTTTGGGTTTACAACCACTAATTAAATCATGGTTGAATACCTTGCCTCCACATTGCAGAGATAGACCTAAGATAGTAACATAATTAAGCATGTTGTTCGAGCAATACTTAGAACCCACTTTAGAATTCATGAGAAGAAATCTCAAAGAAGTTGTGGGTACTTTTAACAATAATCTCACTTAATCATTATGCAGATTACTGAATTGTTATTTACACTAATATAAGGATACAGAAATTAAAAAGGTGCCTAAAGAAGACATTGACAATTTAGAATAACAAATTGAACCTATTTTTGCTTTTTGTTTGACTTGGAGTTTGTGTTGCACTGTAGATTAAGATGGAAGAGAGAAAATCAACATGTACATAAAAGAGCAGTTTAGTAAATCAAAAGCTACTTTCCCATAAGAAGGATCCATTTTCGATTATCTCTTCAATGAGCGTACCAAACAATGGACACATTGGGATGACCAATTCAAGTCCTATGAAGTTGATCCTAAATTAACTTACTCTGAAATTCTGATTCCCACTACTGACTCTACTAGAAACATGCATCTAATGAAAACACTCCTATCCAACATGTATCACTGTCTCTTCCCTGGTCCCACAGGAACTGGAAAAACCGTTAATGCTATGAATTTGTTGATCTAGAGGATGGGTGAAGACTATCAATATATGTCTCTGTCATTCTCAGCATAGACCAGTGCCAATTAGACTCAAGACACAATTGACTCAAAGTTGACAAAGAGAAGAAAAGGGTATTATGGTCCTCCTCCTCCTAAGAAATGCATTATTTTTGTGGATGATTTGAACATGCCTAAGAAAGAGGAATATGGAGCACAACCCCCCATTGAATTATTAAGATAGTACATGGATCACAAAGGTTGGTACAATAGAAAGGAATTATTCTTTATGAATTTGTAAGACATAATTTTGTTGTCAGCGATGGGACCTCCAGGAGGTGGTAGAAGTGCTATTACAAATAGATTGATGAGACATTACAACATCATTGCATACACAGAACTGGGTTAATCAACAATTAAGTAGATATTTGGAACTCTAGTAAGTTCATTTTTGAGGAGATTTAGTGAGGATATAAGAAATTAAATTGGTAATTTGGTAGACACAGTGCTTTAAGTGTATGAAAGAGTCAAGAGAGAACTCTTACCAACTCCTAAGAAGTCTCATTATACTTTTAACTTAAGAGATATCAACAAAGTATTTTAAGGAATTTGCTCAGCTTCGTAGAAATATTGCACAGATGCCAAATCAATTATCTAATTGTGGTTCCATGAGAACATGAGAGTTTTCCATGATAGATTGATAAATACAGAGGATAGAGAGTATCTGATATCCATTTTGGAAGAACTATTTTCTCGTTTTGGTTAAGAGAAAGCGAATATTCTGAGTTTGGATCGTATAATCTTTGCCGATTTCTAACAAGGTAGAGATGTGGAACCGAGACATTACTTTTTGGTTAATGATCTAAAGAAGCTATCAAATTAGATGTATGAGTTCTAGTAAGAGTACAATGCAGATCCTTCATTTGCAGGATTGGGCGGTAAGAAGTCAATGAAGTTGGTGTTATTCTTGGATGCGTGTGAACACATATGCCGTATAAGTAGAGTACTGAGACAGCCTTAAGGAAATGCACTGCTGTTGGGAGTAGGAGGTAGTGGTAGATAATCTCTAGCGAAGATGGCCACGTTCATCTCATATTATAGACTGTTTTAGATTGAAGTGATTAAGACATACAACATGAGATCATGGAGAGAAGATGTTAAGAAAGTGTTGATGATGGCAGGAGTTGAGAACAAGGGAGTGTCCTTTATATTTGTGGATACGTAGATCATCAACGAATAGATGTTGGAAGACATGAACTCGATATTGAATTCAGGAGATGTTACAAATCTCTATTAAGACAAGGATATGGATGAAATTATTACATCATGTAAAGGAGAATGTCTGAAGAGAAACTTGCAACCAACTCCTAACAATATCTTTGCTTAATATTTGGCCAGAGTGAAGAACAACATCCATCTAATTTTAGCAATGTCTCCATTGAGTGATAAGTTCCAAACTCGTCTACGTATGTTCCCTTCACTCGTCAATTGCTGTACCATAGATTGGTTCACAGAATGGCCTGAAGAAGCCTTAGTGGGTGTAGGAAGAGGATAGCTAACTGAATATGCAACTGAGTTCGGCTTCAGTGATCAGTTGGAGAAGATCGTTGAAATGTGTAAGATTATGCACAAATCAGTCGAACAAGTTTCAGTTCAATATCAACAGTAATTGCGTCGTTATAATTATG
Source organism: Paramecium octaurelia (assembly GCA_905182995.1). Taxonomy (NCBI): domain Eukaryota; phylum Ciliophora; class Oligohymenophorea; order Peniculida; family Parameciidae; genus Paramecium; species Paramecium octaurelia. The sequence continues at coordinate 64,052 of CAJJDP010000037.1, forward strand.
TTACTCCAACAAGTTTCTTAGAATTAATCACGATGTTTAAGTAGGTCAATAATGAGAAGAAGAACGAACTCAAATTCTAAATCAACCGTCTCAAGAGTGGTCTGGATAAACTGATTGCTGCAAATGAGGCAGTCTCAGAAATGCAGATTCAACTCAAAGATATGCAACCTAAATTGGAAGAAGCTGCCATTGAAACTGAAAAAGTCATGGCCAGATTGGAAGTGGATAAAAAAGAGGCTGATGAAACTTAAAAGATTGTCTCAGTAGAAGAAGCAGAGGCTCAAATAGAAACCAAGAAGGCCAATGAAATTAAGAGAGAAGCAGAGGAATCAGTGGCTGAGGCCAATAGAATTCTAGAAACTACTTTGATTGAAGTGTAGAAATTGAAAAAGGAACATTTAGTGGAAGTCAAATCATTACCAAATCCTCCCAGAGCTGCTATCATCACTCTCGGAGGATGTGTCATTCTACTATAGGATTTCATCAAAGAATAAGGTGGTGAAATTCAAATGATGAAGGATGAAACAGGTATGAAGAAAGTAGAAGATTATTTCAGCACAGCCAAGAAGTATTTGCTTAACGATACCAAAACACTCTTAGATTAGTTGCTAGATTACAAGAGAGACAATATCAATCAAGCCTACATCAGAAAACTAGAACAGAAGATCATTGGTGATCCAGATTTCAAACTAGAAAGAGCTAATATCTGCAGTTTAGCCATCAAATATATGTACAGTTGGTGTCAAGCCATGTATGATTACAATAAGATCTTCTTGTAAACTCAACCTTTAAGAGATAAATTAGCAGAAGCTCAGAAGATTGTGGATTAGAAACAAGCCTTACTTAAAGTCAAGAAGGAGTAATTAGATGCAGTCAATGCTAAAATCAAAAGGTTGCAAGAGGAATTCGATGAAAAAGTCAAACTTAAGGAAGATCTATCTAAAAAGATCTAAGAATGTGAAATTAAATTGGTCAGAGCCCAAAAGTTGACTAGTGGATTATCTGATGAAAAAACTAGATGGACAGCTGATGTTGATAAACTCTAATTATAGGAACCTCTTATACCTGGTAATTCCTTGTTGTCTGCAGCTATGCTTGCTTATGCGGGGCCATTTGTCTCAAGTTATAGACAAGGGTTAGAGAATAAGTGGAGAAAGAACCTAATCGAATTGGCTATCAAACATACTGAACATATCTCTATGGTTCAATTTTTGGGAGTACCTGTTAAAATATAATCTTGGAATATTGCAGGATTGCCTAAGGATGATACCTCTATTGAAAATGGTATCATCATTGATAAGAGCAGAAGATATCCGTTGATGATTGATCCTTAAAATCAGGCCAATAAGTTCATTAAGAATATGGGTAAGGAACATGCTGAGGGTATTGAAGTGTTGAAGGTGAATGACCCTAATCTTATGAGAACTCTTGAATTGGCTGTCCAATTTGGTAAATAGGTGCTGATTGAAAATGTGGGAAAGGACTTGGATCCTTCTTTCGATCCCATTCTCTTGTAGCAAATTGTTAAAAGTGGATCATCTCTTACTATTACCTTGGGGGAGAAGACATTGTCGTTTAATGACAAGTTTAAATTCTTCCTGACCACTACCATACCTAATCCTCATTATCCACCTGAGACCTTTGTCAAGGTTACAATTATCAACTTTGCTATTACTCCAAGTGGGTTGGAAGATCAGATGTTAGCATTGATCGTGGCACTCGAAAATCCTTAATTAGAAGCTAACAAAGTGTAAATTGTGAGGAAGAATGCTGAGGACAAGAAACAATTATTATTAATAGAAGATGACATTCTCAAATCCCTTTCAGAAGGTGCCAACGACATCAATGAAGTATTGATGGATGAGACTCTAATCAATAAATTGTAAAACAGTAAGAAATTCGCAGCAGAAATCAATTAGAGAGTGGCTGATTCCAAGATTACCGAAGAATAAATCGATCAAGCAAGAGAGGGTTACAGACCAGTTGCATTCAGAGCATCGTAATTGTTCTTTTGCATAGTGGATTTGTCAGGAATCGACCCAATGTATCAATACTCATTACAATGGTTTATGAACTTATTCTCCATGGGAGTTGAGAATGCTCCAGCAGCCAAAGAACATGAAGTTAGATTGACAAATCTGAATGACTATTTCACTTTCAGTTTGTATGAGAATGTGTGCAGATCCCTCTTTGAGAAACATAAGTTGCTCTTCTCTTTGATGTTAACCATCAAGATTCTATAAGGATATAAGTAATTGAATGAAGAGGAGTGGAGATACCTGTTGACAGGACCTATGGGTGATATCAAAATCAAGTAGAATCCAACCAAATGGATAGCTGAAAACACATGGCCAGACATGTACAGACAGATTTATGGAATGTCCTCATTACCAGCCTTTAAGGGATTCGAAGAGTTTTGGATAACCAACACTGAATTATTTAAACCACATTATGATTCAACTGAACCCCATGTGATGGATCTACCTGGAGAGTGGAATTCCAAATTAGACGAGTTCCAAAAACTGATCTTCATTAAGTCTTTCCGTCCCGATAAGGTAATTCCATGTGTGTAGAATTTCATATCCCACAAAATTGGAAAGCAATTCATTGTCCCTCCTCTATTCGATTTAGCCAAATGCTACAAGGACTCCACAATGTAGACTCCTTTGATCTTTGTGTTGTCTCCTGGATCAGATCCTGTGGCAGATTTCTTGAAGTTTGCAGAAGAGAAGGAAATGCTTAAACGATATGAATAGATTTCTTTGGGATAAGGTTAAGGTCCCAAAGCTGAAAAGATGATCAGAGCAGCCAGACAAAAAGGAGGGTGGGTTCTCTTATAGAATTGTCACTTGGCAGCATCTTGGATGAGTGAACTGGAACGTATTTGCGAAGACATCGATGAGAGTGCAAGCAAAGACTATAGATTATGGTTAACCAGTATGCCAACTAATTCTTTCCCAATTTCAGTCTTATAGAACGGAGTCAAGATGACATTGGAACCACCTTCAGGATTGAGATCTAATTTGTTGAGATCGTATGCTAGATTAGATGACAATGAATTGTAAAGTGGATGCAAGAAACCTGAAATATTCAAGAAATTGATATTCGGATTCTGTTTCTTCCATGCTATCATTCAAGATAGACGTAAATTTGGTCCCATTGGTTGGAACATTGCCTACGAGTTTACTAATGAAGACTTGAATGTGTGCAAGAGACAATTGGTTATGTTGTTGGACGAATACGAAGAAGTCCCCTACAAAGTCTTAAACTATTTGGGTAGCGAAATCAATTATGGAGGCAGAGTGACAGATGACAAAGATGTTCGATTGATCAAAACCATTTTGAGAACCTACATTAAGAAAGAGGCATTACTTGATAACTTCTCCTTCTCCAAAAGTGGCACTTACTTTTCACCTCCTTCTGGATTGTAGGCCGATTACATGAACTACATTGAGAGTCTCCCTCTAAATCCTGCTCCAGAAGTCTTCGGATTACATGAGAATGCGGATATCACCAATGCCCAAAATCAAACCATCATGCTTCTTGAAACCATTCTCTCAGTTCAACCAAGAACTAGTTCATCTGCAGGAAAAACCAGAGAAGAATAGATTGAGGATCTGGCTAACTTCGTCCAAGGAAAGACACCTCCAGTTTTTGATTATGATGCCATTTTCATCAAATATCCTACTGATTATCAGGAGAGTATGAATACTGTGTTGGTTTAAGAAGTCTTGAGATATAATCGACTATTGGAAGTCATGATTGAGTCATTGGTTAATGTGAAAAAGGCATTGAAAGGACTGGTTGTGATGTCTGAAGACTTGGAGAAACTATCTAATTCTCTCTACGATAACCAAGTGCCTAAGATGTGGGCAGAAAAGGGATTCCTGTCATTGAAACCATTGGCTTCATGGACCTAAGACCTGAATGACAGAGTAGCCTTCCTACAGAGATGGATTGACGGAGGCACACCAGCAACATTCTGGTTCTCAGGATTCTTCTTCCCACAAGCATTCATAGCAGGCATCACCTAGAACTATGCTCGTAAACATGTAATTGCAGTTGATCTTGTTTCATTTGAATATTAAGTCAGAGACGATTTAGAAATCTCTAAAATAGTGGACAAACCCAGTGATGGGTGTTATGTCTATGGTTGCTATTTAGAAGGATGCAAATGGGACTCACTAAAACATGTGTTATCTGAATCTACTCCCAAAGAATTATTTAGTGATTTACCAGCTGTCTAGTTGATCCCCAAGAAGAATAGAGTCATTCCCAAAACTGGAATCTATAATTGTCCTTTGTAATATTTAATTCTTATGGTTTTAGGTACAAAGTAGTATCAAGAGCAGGTACTCTCTCGACGACAGGACATTCAACAAACTTTGTTATGTGGTTAGAATTTGCTTCAGATCAAGAAGAAGACATTTGGATTAAGGCAGGAGTGGCAGCTTTCCTTGCCCTCAGATATTGATATCTAAATATAAAGTATATCAAAATCATTTAAATAATTCCCTTATTTCACAATTCTTCTTGAAGAGCTCTATCATGGGAATCAGCAGCATGTTGGCATAGGTGGCTTCTATTTATTCCTCAGGCCCACAAATGAAGCATTTGCCCATGTAACCCTTCTTGCATGAACGACAATACGAATGAGCACATGGAATCACAGTTACTGGGTCCTTGAGTTCCTAATGACACAACTTACAAATGATAAAACCCTTGATGTCCAACTAATCCTTTATAATGATCAAATTACGCAAATGCTATCCAATTCCCTGAGAGCTTGCTATTGCAACTTCATTGGTTTGCTTTCCAGCACTCTCTTCTGCTCCAACTAATCATTCAGCTTCTTTAATTGCAACTGCAGATACCCGATGTGGTTATTTTGATCTTGCAATCTTAAATCTCAATTACTTTGAACCTCTAATCAAATGTTTTGGTTTGAAAATGCACGCTGCTATCTTGTGATCTCAAGTGTCGGTTGTTTATTTTTAGGTCATCGATTTGAATGGTCATTTAATTGATCTACAATTGCAAGACCTTGTTGGTTTCCTGCAATTTTTGAACCTACTCCTATAAAGCTTCATTCAATTGTTGTAACTCCTTGTTCACCTCTTGAAGGGATGCATTGGCGAGTTTCAATTCCTCAACAACGAATTATCGGTCGAAATTCGTGGGGGATTTGTTTTGATGCAAACTTCTACGGAAGGGCACTTATGCAGTTTTACGACGAGGCATCATTGTGAATAAGGGTTTTGGTTCCACTTGGAGGGGCGACTGAGGATACTATTACTTTGATATGCCTTCATATCTCAAATAAGCCTTCATAATAAATATATTAATTTAATGAATAGCATTGATAGTTATTAGAGCAAAGCTACATTTAATGCACAATCAATTATTTCCAAGATAGCCACTCGGAATGGATAAGCTGAGTAAGCAGTTCAATTTGAATATATAGTAATTCGTCCTTGATTGCAGCTTTGGATGAAGAAACTGTTTCAGCTGCTTGGAATGCATTTGGTATTTCCTCACCCGTTATTATGAAGGTCTTCACATTTCAAGGTAATTGCGTATGGGCAGAGGAGTGGCAGTCAATAAATTTGGAACCTTTTCATTTAGTGCTCCAGATGTAGTTTTGGATGGAGTAACAAATCCAGTAGATAGAGATAAATAGCCTCGTTAACCAGTATTCCTTGTTGCTAAAGTAATTTAACTTACTTACAATCCAAGGAATTCGTTAATGGTTTTAATCTCAAAACTGCCATAGCCATAGGTCGATAATTGAGGCCTTACAAAGTTTAAACATCTGGAAAAATTTAACATGCAATTGTCAATTGGGCTGAGATTGCACTCTATGCCTCATAGAATAAGGACTCTGCTAAGATGGCTGTTGAAAGAGTGTTAAAATCATTATCTGATATTGTGCGCAACGTATTTTGGCGATCAATTAATTATAGAGAGATGTAGTTGAAGTAGAGATTCCATGTGTTGGAACCTTCTTTGTCAAAGCTCATTGTGCAGCTGTGCAGTTCCTTGAATCTTTGATGGATGGCTGCAAAGTAACTCCATTTCAATTAAACATAGGAAATAACCAAAAGACCTTTGTCAGAAAGAAAATCCAAAGGAGACATGAGACTTACTCAATAATACTTGCAACAATTAACTAAAAGTTCCCATCCAGAGGAAAATAATTTTATAATTGACGACAATGCAAAAAATTATCTCACTAATTCATTAGGAATTGAATTGCCAGAAACTAGACCTAAAACAGCCAAACACTCCTAATATTCATCCAAAAAAGGACCTTTAATGAGCAAAACTGTAAATTTTAGCCTTATTGTTCATTAGATTGATGTTAGACCATCTACACAGCAAAACTCAAGAGTTGGATTCTCCAGATCTGTAAATGATAAAGTATATGCGCTTGAAAGATTGAAATACTACATTCGAGATCATGCTTTAAATATTGAAGATGTAACACTAATTTACTTATTTTTATAGTCGTTTTTAGATATCTGTTAACAAGCCTTTGGGAAAACTAGTGAAAGGAAGGTCCGCATGAATTTCGATGATTTCAAAAGAGCTGTCCAATAGATTTAATTGCCTCTCAATGAAACTCAACTCATTACATTATTTTAGACACTCGACGTAAATAATGATGGATTTATTGATAAATTCGATTGGCTCAAAGCAGTAGTAGATAAAAGTATGTATTAATGCTTAATTAAATTGAATAGAATCCCATGTGAATTATATCAAAGATGTGGTCTTTAAATTCTAAATTCACACTGATGATTTATTGCAAAGAATGAATTTAAATAGAGATCATCCACCAATTAACCTTTAGTAATTGAAACTAGCTTTAATGCATTTGGATGAATCTTTAAATTAACACAAAGCTCTAAAAGTAGCCAAGGAAATTTTGGATGGCAAGGAAACCATCAGTATGAATGACATATTAATACTATTTAACACTGTAGAGGAAGAAGATAAATTGTATGACCTTTCGTGGTTCAAAGACACACTTCATAAAATGAGAGATCATTTAATTAATCCTTAGAAGTTGAAAATATTCAGATAATCATTTGAATATTTTGATGAGCATCAAGAAGGCAATCTTGATACAGCCAACTTTAAAACCGTATTAATGGAGAGTTAACTGGGTTTGAATGTGCAGGACATCAATAGATTAGTTCGATACCTTCCAAAGAATAGGGAGTCTCTGATAAATTACTATGATTTTATTTAAATGATTTTGGATGTGAATAAACAAATGGATTAAAAAGATACAGCCAAAGACCTCATTGATTTTGCTTAGAAAATAAGTAAGTATCTGGCTCAAAAAAAGTTTAGTGTCATACAGTTTTTATAATAAGTAAAGTCAGGATATGGATCATGTAATATTGAATCCACTGCTTAATATCTTGAAAAAAATATCTTTGCACAATTGCCACATGAGGAATGCTTAGAATATTGTAGAGAAATGGATGTTGATGGAAATGGAGTCGTCAGTGATGAAGATATGAATATTTTCATTAAACGATATTCTTATTTCAACATTAGAAAAGATCTATCTCAAATCGACTAAATTGCTGAAAGTATGAAAATCAAACCTTAATTTGGTGATACCCTATCAGCTATTGAGAAAACCTGTGTTTAATCCAAATCTATTGACTTAGTTACCATGGGGCAAAAGAAAATGTTTCAGTCCTTAGTAGATGGAATGAACTAACAAAAAAGTCTTTTCCCCATTGAAGAATTGCCAGAATCTAAATTTGATCAAATCCTAAAGGATTTGCGAATAAAATTAGCTAGGAAGGGAATGTCTTATGAAGAACTATTCACATTTCTAGACACTGATCATAATGGATTCCTTTCAATAAGTGAATTTTAGAATATTGACAAAATAATGACTTTGAGTCAACCTGCTAAGGATGGATTCTTTGCCTTTATGGATAAGCAGAGAATTGGTTTGATTGACTTAAATACCTTTGCTAAGTTTATGAGCAAATCTATAATATAGCAGATGCCGTAATTATCAGAAGATGATTGGGACTGGGAGTTGGAAATCTTATTTAAGATCAGAAATTGGTGTCAAAGAGAGAATATTACTATAGAGGATGCTTTCAGAACTTTTGATAAAGATTTTGACGGTTAGATTAATAAAACCGATTTAAGAACATTTTTGAAGGACATATTGAAAATAGAAGAGAAAGAGATTACTGAAGCCAAAATTAATAGGTTGTTCAAATTAATGGATTAATATAAGAGAGGAAAAATAACATTAATGGATTTTAGAAGATTTGTAGAGGAGGGATTCTTTTATGGAAAAAACAAATAAATCTTTGGATAAAACGCTACTTTAGCTGCAAAATAGTAACAAGAATCTAGATCATCATTTGATTGGAAGATGAATGCAAGATAACAGATAGGCTTGATAATTAGTAGACATTATCCAAATGTGAAGGAATCTTTTGATATTGTATCAGGATATCGTAAGAAATTGGTATTCTAGAAATTTAAAAAGTGGTTGGATGAAAAAAATGTATTGGCAGGATTTGATTTAACAGAAAAACTAGTTTATGAGATTTTTTCAGATCTTGATTCTCATAAAAAAGGATACTTAGTAGAATCAGATTGGCTGAATGCATTTGCTCAATACAATTGGTAGGATTAGATGATTAAGGAGATCCAAGATGCACTATCAACCTATTTCTCTAGCATTTAAAATGCAATCCACTATTTTTAAATGGAGCACAGCCACATCATTACTAGAGATAGCTTTTATAAGGCCTTGTAGGCTTTATTCCCAAAGAGATTCGTTGAAGGAGATATCGAAATTTTATGGAATAGAATTTAAAAGAATGGGTCATTGAGCAATCAAGCATTTGCACTTATATTCGGAAAAGGTGGTAAAATCTATGAGCAACCTGAAGGACAATCACAACAATTAGCTATTCGTCCAGCAACATAAGGGTATTATTGTGTATTATGTTAGTGGACTATCTGAATTACCTTTGGATGAAAGAAATTAGGTTAATATTAGCTTACTAGATAAAATTAGAAGATTTTTGAGAAATTCAAATAAAAACATTAATGATTTATTCAAATAGTACGATTCAGATAACACTGGATTCATTACAAATTTAGAATTCAGATAAGTCATTCGAAGTTTGAATATGGGGTTAACCTTCTAAGATGTCGATATATTATCTGCTATGCTTCATACTGATAGAAATAGTATGGTCAACTGGAAGGAGTTTTCCAAGAAATTAGATTTTAGATAAGCTGATAATAAGATTCTTGAGAGAGCTGGTATTCATTTACAAAAAGTCAACGATCACATTTATCATTACTTATTGTCTCCTAAGGATGCATTCAGATAAATAGATGCTCAACACACTGGGTTTTTAACCTTTGATAAATTTAAGGATATGATTGAAATGTTATATAGATTAGCAACTGAAGACATCCCACCATTTGCAATAATCAAAGACCTATTTGAATTTATTGATAAGAGAAGGGATGGACATCTGGATTTGACTGAATGGATGGATGCTTTTTCAAAGTTCTCCAATCCTAATGAAAAGAAAAGGTTAGATTATAATCATTTTTTAGACCCCTGAGTGCTAATATAAAAGTTAAGAAAAACTCTCAGAAGTCATTAATGGCCTAAACTGATAAGAATTGGTTAACCAAATAAAGATCACCTTCTCAATAATAATTTGAAGGGTTGACTGACGATGGATTGATAAATGCGGCAAATAAATTCAAAACATTTCTCAGAAAGCCTCCTGTTAAATAAAGTGCTCTTTAGTATGTTGGTATCTTTTTGTATCTTAAAAATATAGAAAATGGCATTTGGGAGAGTTCAAAAGAGTTTGATAAAACTATAAATGCAATTGGCAAAAATAGAAAATACCTTCTGGAAATCTTTAAACATTTGACATCAAATGGGTAAATTCCATTAACAGAGGATGTAAGTTTTGTGAGTAATTTCAATAGCGCATCAAATAAGAAATGGATAAAATGTTGAGATCCTAAGGGATTGTCGTCAGAGATGAACAGTGGCCACAACTTATCTCCTGGTCTAAGAAAAACGGTCGCATAGATTACAAATTTTTGCTTGAGGTGTACAAAGATCGACTGAATGGAATGGATACCTAGCCCAGATAGGGGGATGACGAGTGAATATTTATTAGACCAGTTGGCCATATTATAATATTAATAAAATAAAAATTTTAAAAAAAGCCCTTACCAGCTTTTTAAATACAAAAGACTTCCCCAGAATCGAAAAAGTAAGTTAAACACCTAAAGTAATCTAGTGAGCAGTAACAAAATCCGAGTTTTAAAAAAGTCTTAGACATACAATAGCTCTAAGTGTCTCTTTGTTCCCAAAAATAAGGAACGACCATAATACTATATCACTCCACCTTCGAAATATAAGGTATTTCTATTTTTCATCGTTTTAGAACCCACTTACTAATACTGAGGAATTAAATATTGATTCTAACTGTTCGACTGATAGCAGTCAACGATTAGAAAATCTAAGTCCCTTATATTACTGCCCAAAAGGAAAAGAACCATGTGGTGAGTTGTAGGTAATCCTAAATGGCGACCTGATATAAGTGATTTCTTAGACTAAAAGCAGAAAGAAATCACGAAAATTCAGTGACCAAGAGACCTATGCAATGAGTAATTTCATCGCAGGTCCTAAATGTTAGGAGATCCCTTGCCCTTAGTTCCTTTGATGATATATATATTATCTATATTTCAAAATACCCTAATCACAATTTTAAATAACAGCTGTTCCTAATAAAGTAAACATTTTTAATTCTAATTGATACTAAGATACTTTTTCATTATTCCTCATTGTTCAAATCGAAATTCATATAAATCATCTTGTGATACCATAGAATACTTTAACTATAAAATATACTTTTGTATTCAAAAGAGAAAATTATTTACTTTTCTAAAAATAACTCACAAAACAATAACTTAAATTCATGTGATGTAATTTGATTAATTCTATATTTCATTGTGATTTAAATATCTATATATCGATTTATTATATATATTATATGTTAGTCATCTTCTACCTTCTAACAATCTACCTAACTCATCTTTTAGAGAGTTATTATAAGCTCTAATTTTTTCTATTTCATTTTTATGGTTTTCAGATTCCTATTAGTTAGACCATTTAAAATAATTACTTTTTATAATTTCTCAGTTTCAACTTTTTTTGTATATTGAATTTTTTATTCCAAATCCTCAACAGCCTTCTATAATTCTTAGCACTCTCTGTCCATAAACATGATTTTATTCGATTTATCTGTTCTTTTTTATTCAGCATCAATCATTTTTCTCATACCATATGCAATGGAACTTTCATATAAGGTTTTGTAGGAATTCAATTAATTTCGGAATTCGTTTCGAACTCAAAAAGCATTAAATGTTAATTCATACTTCACCAATAGTAATCCTCTTTAACTGCAATCAATTGTAATCTATCGAATCAATTCATCAAAGCACTATTCGTATAACTCTTCTCTTATTGGGCAAATTCCAGTTTCTCTGGCTCCTCTTGATAATAACCTTTTGTCTAACTCTTGTTATAATTAGACAACTTCAATTCTAGTTGCAGGAGTAGATAAAACAGTTTGCACCCATAATTGACCATTCTTCAATCTGTATTCCTTAGGTGGTAGATTTTATTATAAAATCTCTTAAGTTATCATCTTCTCTTGCTGTCATAATTTGTTAAAATTTGTACTCTTCCAGGACTATTGACTCTGACTTATTGCTTAGCTTAGGCATCTTTTTTTTCTCCTAAATGTTATTATTCCAATTTACCAGTGTTTTTTCCAGCCACAGATACTAAAACAGGTGTTGAATATTTGACTAAACTATTCAATGAGGGCACAAAGTCTTCCATAAAAACAAATTATTAATAATTAAAATTATTTGAAAAAAATAACTGGAATACATCTCTAAACATAAAAGGGTGTGGATTTCATACCTATTTAGAAGTAAATGGACATGAGCGTGTGAACATATTTGGACAAATATTAGAAGCATTAAATTTACATAATATGAGTTATTACTTTAATACTTGGATGAAATTTAGATGAGATTGTATAGATAAAAAATAGTAGAAGAAGAATTACTTATTAATTGCTAGTAGATTAGAAGGTCTGTTACACAATAATTATAAATGATAAAATGAAAATGATGATGGCATTATTATAGTTGATTCTAAATGTTGTCTTGCTTGATATATCATTAAAAATTAATGAACCGATCCTTAGTAAATTTTCTTTGCCTTTATTGATGTGAGTATAATTAAATAATCAGAAAATAGATCCATTTACATCATTTATAACCCAGTATGATACGAACTTAAACTTATCGTCTAAATGACGATCTAAAAATATGAATTCCTTTTTGGAAATGGTATATAATTTAAAGATTTTGATTTACTAATAATTCTTTTTTAAGTTTGATAATAATATATCAACCTAAAGTTTGCAATAATAATAAGAGCTGAAGAGATGTCAAATATGAGCCTTTTAATTATAATAGATAATCTAGATATTTTCATAATAAGAGATTTCATAAAATTATGAAAGACTTAATTATAAATTGAATATTTTTCAAGATGTGATAATAAAATACTATTGAATTTGTAATAATATTATATTCAATCCCTATCTAAATCATCATCAGCTGTGGGATCAAACTTTTATTAAATAAGTTATTTACAATTTTAGCGTTCTCATTATTTACTACATGTGATATCAAACTCTATCCAGATTTCTTTTTAGCCTCATAAGATGTTTAGAATTCAGGAAAATGATATAATAATATTTCCTCATAAAGAAGATCTAATTTAAAACTATAAAATGCACCTTTAATTTATTCCCTAGTCATTTCATACTTTTCAAACTCGAATTCTAATTAATTAACAAGTTAAGCACTAGGTTCATCGGCTTCAAAGTGCAATTGAGCTAAATAAGGATGTTCTAAGGCTTGCTGAACTGTGATTCTTTATCTGTAATCAAATGTCAACAGCTTTCTTAATAAATCCAAAGCTTCAGAAATGATTGTACATTATTACCATTTTTAGAAGCATTTTTAAATAATTATTCCAAAGGAATACCTTGTTTCGGTCCTGTTTCTTTAATGACTTTTCTCAGATTGTTTTAAACTTTTTCATCTTAAAAAGATTAAATGTAAGCCTCATTTGGAGTTCCCAACAATTCAAATATTAACTTTACTTATCTCTTAGCTTTATTTATTTAAAATAACAATACTGGAATCTCCTCTTAAAAAAGGTTTTCTCAATAGCAATTCTGCCAAGATGCATCCGACAGACCATATATCAACTGCAGGAGTATAATTCTTGAAACTCACTAACAATTCTGGTGCTCTATACCATCTAGTCTCGACGTAATAAGTCATAATGTTTGCATTGTTTGATGAAGATGGATCAGCCATTGCTCTGCCCAATCCAAAATCGCAGATCTTTAAATCGCAATTCCTATTTAACAATAAATTTCTAGGTTTCTAATTTGATTTTACACATAATTACTAAGTCTCTATGCAATATTCCTGCAGTATGTAAATATTTGAGTCCTCTTAGGATTTAATATAAGAATAATTGGATATGTTCATCGGTCAATACCTAATCGCTTTTTATTACTTGGGCAAGGTCTGTCTCCAATAATTCAGTAACCATATAAACATCTTCAAATTCTTCTCTAGATTTAGGAAGAAGCAAGGTTTTTAATTCAACGATCTATATCACTTTCATGGTAATACATTCTCGTGTTTCATCAACCTTAGGATCTTTAATTCTCTTAGAGTTCTTTTCGCATACAATCTATGTTCAAACGCTCTTTCAATTTTCTTAATAGCAACTTATCTATCCTTCTCGACCTTTGCATTTTTATCATCAGCTTATATAACACATCCATATGCACCGCTTCCGACTTTGAACTATAAATTAATTATTACTGATTTCGACTGGTGAATAATTGTCTTCTAACATAAATGTATGTTCTTGAAGTTGGAATTTTTTCACTTTCTATGATTTATTCTAATATTTTGCATAAAGTTGAATAATCTTTTATGGCAATTTGAACTCTTATTACATATATATAAATATTAATATAATTATTTATTAATAATTTAAAAACTAATTATTACATCGTTCAAGACTTTATTGTGAATCACACTTGGATTCTGCAAATTGAAATAAGTTAAAAGGCAGTATTTAAAAAAATTGGTACTTTATAAAAAATTCTTTTGAAATTTCATTTTTCATTCTAAAATTAATATCTGAAATCTGAATATTATTGACAATTCGATTTCAATTTTATTATTGTATTTAACAAATTTTTGATATATTTGATTTTATATAAACAATTGAAAATTGTACTTCCAGGAACATTTTCCTGTTGATTATAATTATCACCAAAATAAAAATTATCAGTAGCATTAATAATTATCAAAAGAAAAATCATAAAACTTCTTGATGTAATTTGATATTAAGTTTGCCTAGAAATTATTAAATTCAAATAATATTTAAAACACAATAATTATAAGCATATTGAATTGAGATTCTAAATACCAATAACAACTACTCATTATCCTAATGAGATATGAATTTAAATGGTCAAATATTTTTCTAAGCAAGTATATTGAACTTGCACGAATGTGATTGGGTAATTTGGCATATTGATTTTGAAAGACTTTTATATATGCGTATATATCCATCATTAAAATTAATCTAAATTGAATGAATTAATCATCTTAAAATTAGCATTAGCCTTATGCAAATAATTAGGATGATTGCAACGACTAGGAAATACAGGGTTAAGGCATTTAATCTAAAGTAAAAGTTTTTAACACTAAAATTAGTAACAATAACAATCACATCCTGGAATGCAAAAACAATCACAGGTAAGTATATTTAATTGAATATAAAGGCTTCTCAACATTAACATCCTCACAATGATCAGTCTCATCACCAACATTCAAATCATGGTCATCTGGATGGTGATCATGAAATTCATCATTCAGGCGTTGATCACCATGAGGCTCATTATAACCCTTTGTAAATGCCGTGTGACTGGGAAATAGCAAGAAAACATGCATTATCAAGACGAACGGCATAAGAAAAAAAGAAGGATCCTCTGAAAACATTATAAAGTAGAATAGGGTTATTAATATTTAGTTGATACATGTCCATGTTGCGGATTCGAAGTAGATAGAGAGGATATTCAATATTTTTCTGATCCGATGTCTTTATCTTTCTTAGGATCAGGTTTTACGTTATTTTATAATTACTTGAAATATTGCATAATTATCCTCTTCATCTAGCTTTTAATTAAGTAATTGCACAATTTATACACTAACTTTAATGGTTCGTATTGCAGTCACATAAAAAGAGAAAAGATGGAAGGACATATTATAGAAGAACCATATTGTCCAAACAGCATTTTTCTACAATTATCTTTGGCAAACAAACTTGAGTAATTAATAACACTTAAAGTAGTAACCGAGAAGCACTTGAAATGATGCAACTCTTAAACTTCATAAGCATTTTCATAATTATGTTTGTTCTAATATATTTCAGAAAAAGCCAAAGATAAATCGATACTACTATTGATGAAGAACAGTTAACTCCTGCAGATTATACAATTTGTGTTAAGAATATTCCCACTGGATTGAATGTGGATTATAAATATGAACTAAAGAATATATTTGAAAATTATTCGATTTTGGATTCAACTAAATAAATAATAGTTAGAAAAGTAGTTTTAGTTTATGATATAGAAGAAATCATTGAACTCGAAAAGAAACTAGATTAATTAGTGTAATCAAAAAAGGATGCCATAAATAAGTCTAATTTTGACTTTCATCATGAAAGCGTTAAAAAGATAGATGAAGAAATTGAACACTTAGAACATCAGATCCATAAGATCGAAGAGGAATATGAAACTCATAACACAAACTTTGCAGGAATAGCCTTCATATCTTTTGATGATGAATCTATGAAACAAGTAGTTTTGTAAGATAATCCTCATACTTAATGGGAAAGAATGAAATCTCACATAAATAGAGGCCAATTAAAGAGTCTCACAAACAATGATCTATAATGGAAAGGATAGAAACTATTCTTAGAACAAGCACCTGAACCAAATGATGTAGATTGGGAATTTATTCATATTACTACCAGTGAGAAGATATTTAAAAGGGTTAGGGCATGGGTATATTACATTTTATTCGAAAGTGCCGCCTTTTTTATTATATATTTAATATCTCATCGATTAGCTTTATTGGGTGACGAAGCTCATGAAGAAGAATTGAAAGGAAAATTAGATTAAGATACTAAAAGAAAAATAAATATAATGTCTTTTAGTATTTCAATGACTATCGTATTATTCAATAAATTTGGAGTAGCTAAAATTGTTCATTATATTGTTGATGATGAAAAAATATCGAACAAAACAAAATTCTAAATATCTTTCGTTTATAAGTATGCATTAGCACTGTTTTTGAATGCAGCCATTATTAGTTTTCTAGTGGATATCGTTATATTAAAGAATGTCAAAGGAGCAGGAGGGTTCATCTAAAATGAAAGCTAAATCTTTGTACTCAATGCAATACTCCCTCCATTTATTTGGTGTGTAGATCCATGGAGCTTATGTAAGAATATTTGGAGAAAGTATATCATGTCGAAAGGTGACAAAGCACTTTTAACTTAATAAGAGGCCAACAAATTAATGGAAGAACCTGACTATCTTTCTGCAAAGCGATATTCGGATGTTATGAAAACTATGTGGTTTACATTTATGTACGGAACCGCAATACCATTAGGCACCCTATTCAGTGCATTCGGAATTCTGATCTATTATTTTGTAGATTATTATAACATTCTTAGAAGAAGAACAGTTAAGGAATCTATAAGTATATAACTTTCTACAGGTATGATTTTGATTGACTTTTAGAAATGATTGAAATGTTAGAATATATTATTGCATGGTGTGCTTTTGGAGAAATGATCATGACATATACTTTTTTCAAGGAAGTTAGCAAAATAGATATTCTACTTATTATTTTAGCAGTTTTATATTAATAATTGCCCATGGAAGATATATCTGAATATCTTTTCCCAGTAGAAAACAATGAGGAAGTATATAAAATTGCTAATCTAGATAAAACCATACGCTGAAGGAAGTGCAAACTTTGATACTGATTATGATAGAGAAAATCCGATTACTAAACATAAAGCTTTAGCTGAATGGAATAAGAGGTAATAAAGTGTCGATAATCCGCATCCAAAGAATTAGAAAATCTTAGCCTAATAAGAAGAATTTGGATATGCTGGAGACGGCCATTATGGTCGTAGGTGATTTATATTAGAATATAAAAATTATTTTTATTTAAATAAACATTTTAACATGAGTGAATTTAAACTAATGGAAATTGAAGTATTGTTTGAATATTTCATAGTCGTACATTTTAAATTTCAAAGTGAGACACACAGAAATTTTAAAATAGAAATTACAGAAGCTCCATGAGGAAGAATCCGCAGATTAATTGTAGCCATTTTACTAAGCTTTTCTAAAAAACTGTAGAGACTATTTACATCAAAAATTAGTAAGAATATAAATTAATCTATAGAAATTGACTACTAAAAAAGTTCTAGATGAGGACCTCTTAGAACTTCTGAAAGTAAATATTTTTCTGGCTGAATTATCATATTAAATTTGCAAAGATGTGCCAGATCTCAAATCATATCCACTTAGTAAATTCTATTACTAATTTAAGCTTTTAGTGAGGACATTTATGAATGCTTGTCTCTTTCAGAACTTCAGGATTACTTTCATAATTTGTATAGTTAAATAGCCACAATATCAAAATTCTAAGACGAGAACAAATATGTTTTGCTGAGAATTTGTAATTCTATGCTCAAAAGACTATCAACAACACATGACACATTTTTAAGAGGATAAGTTTAAATATTCTTGACCCAAATATTCTCCACTATACATCCCTCTTTAAGGAAGAAACCAATTAACATAAGGGATAGAGGTTTTGATGAGGAAGCAGTAAAAGTAAATGCTTCTTTGCCATATTCCTTCTATAAAAATTTTTGGACCTTACAAAAATACCTTAATAACTCTGAATTAATTTTTAGAGGCAAAGTGGAATTCGATGATATTGGAGAGGAAGCTGGATAGGTGCTGTAGAATGTGTCTGAACCCTAAAGAACTAAAAACCTATAAGCTGTCATAAAAGTTTTAATGAGAGCATTGCAATATTTTAAAGAGAATCCTATTGAACCTGAGATCATCACTGTGAAAAGATTTCCTAAGTTTCTAACAAAATACTCTTTATTCAAAAATTAACTTAATGATCCTTACTTTAGAAAGCTATTCTTAAATTAAGTTTTATTGTTTATTTTTGTAGCTGAACTCGAAAACCAAGAAGTATTGAAATCCTGTTAATATTTTAGAAATAATTCATATAAAATTTGAAAATTGAAGTTCAAAAATAATTAGATGAATTAGGAGATAAATTAGGAGAAAAGGTTTAACATTTAATTGATACAGAACGAACTTGGGTATTCTATTGTTATATCTCAGCGACTTTGGGTGACAGAAAAACAATGCTTTGATGATGGCTATGAAAAACTGAGCATAAAAGCTTCTGAGAAAGCCAAAAAAAAAAGATAAGAAATTCAAAAAAGAATTTATGACGATCTCAAATATAAATAGACAGATGCATTTTAATACATTCTCCAAGATCAAGGAAGACCTTATAAAATTGAAACTAATCCTATTGAACCTGGATTAAATTATTATTTAAATGAAGTGTTTTATTAATTAGATCAAAATCGTAAAATAGCTGACAACGAAAGATGTAAAAATATGAAAGATTACGCATGGAAATCAGTGAGGGTCATCTCCAAATTTATGTTAAAGGAACTAAAAATAACAAATCTAATAACATAGGATTTGAAGCCATTACCTAATTTAGAAGACATAGCAGAAAATCTGAAGAATGCTGGAAATGAGATGACATCTGAAAGATAATAATCGAATAACAATAATAATAATAATAACAATAATAATAACAACAATAATAATAACAACAACAATAATAATAATAATAACAATAGCAATAGCAATAATAATAATAATAATAATAACAATAACAATAATAATTCTGTTACAATTAAACCTGTTCACATCAATTAATAAATACCTAACTAGAAGTGAAGTATAATTTTAAACATATATATATATATATAGAATTAATTATTTTTTAATACTCAAATAAATGGAACAAGTTTTTAAGACAGATTTTAATTTTCCGGGTAATATCATAGATTTGACCGATTCCCAGTAAGAACACGAAGAGGATTCATTGTAGAATAAACCGCTTGATGGACTTACTGAAAGAATCTTGAGAAAACGAAAAAATGCCCCTTTTCAATAAACACTATATGAACAATTAATCTAAGATCCTATATATAAAAGCTGTGTTTAAAATGAATTCCTATTCATCAAGCATCTTGAGTCACTAGGGTTCACAGACATATATGACTATCTGAAGTATTGTAATAAAAATGGACTTCTCCTTGAGGAAGAAGCACTCAAAAGTATTCTTAAAAATATGAATTCTAGAGAATAATCTTAAGCCTCCTTAATAGAAATACAACATATACTAATGCAATATCATCCATGATAAAAACACAGATTTCAAAAATATTTAACAAATTTTGAGTGGAATGAAATAACTTAAAAAGACCATGAAGCTTGAGGAAAAATGCAAAAAGAATTTAAATATTGAATTTTTCACTAGTAATGATACAAATAGTTTCGTTATACATTAAACGAAACAACATCGATACTTAGCGCCAAATTTAATAAATAAAATGCTCTATGAAGTTGAACCTTTAGACTAAAATATTGATGAAACCTTGATTCTCTATTGCTGGAGATAGTACAGAAGGTTTTATAAAAGATGCAAAGCAGAATACGAAGCTTTAGTTAATGCAAATGAAAATGAGTTTGAAGAATTTAGTGATACTCATCAAATAGATTACGATTAAATCTCGCATGATTCTTTAGCTCCATACTTCAAAGTGCCCCCTTACAAAAGAAAACCTCAATATCGATCTATGAATTTGTGTTACAAAATATAACATTTGAAAATTGCAAAGTTTTCTGTTATTTGATTTAAATTTTAATCTAATGCATAATTGAATCAGATTTATGAATATTTATTATTATATTTTATAAATAATAATGTATAACAAGAATCGATGCATTTTCCATATTAGTGTATTTATATCATTAATTATTAGGATTTTTCACTTTTTGAAGCAATTTAATTCAATTTTTTAGTTCAAATTAATAATGCGAATAAAATAATTAAATTCAACATTGAAGCCTTCATTTATTTTGTGAATAATTGAAATGCTTCTTATTAAAATACGTGCATTTTATAAAGGTAAGGTAGTAGTTTATCTAATATGTGAGCAATTAAGTTTTTGAATTATTTTCAAACATAACCAACTACTTTAATGAATTATTATATGAGGAAGGAAGATAAATTTAAGTATCTAAGGTACAATTTTCTCTTTAATATTTTAGTAAAGTTGCTAATTACTAAAACGGAAGGTTCATTTATTAAATATATGTGATTTATAATTTTTAGATGCCTGTTCCCAATATATTTTATGATAACGTAGATAATAATCTTTAATTATTTTGTTTATTCAGACCTGAAATAATAAATATGTATATTGATATAATTCTGAAATTTCAATTTCATATAAAAAATAATCTCTTCTTTAAAATAGTAAGAAACGATTAGATTTAAGACTATGTAATTTAATTCATATAAAATATTAATATCTATCCCTCAATGATAAATTTACACATAATATTAATTATTTATTTAATTAAAATAAATTGTGTCGATTATTTAATTTGTATAATTAATTATTCATTTATAACAAGGGCTATTTTCTTAAATGGACTCTAAACAATCAAAATATTTGGTTATAATTGATGTCTAGTGAATTTAATATTTAAAATTAGGTATATAAATGATTTGTTATGAATTTAATTAAGAATTATATACATAAAAAAGAAGATAATCATGAGTCTAAGATATCCTTTAGTTACTTCCAGTATTAATTTTTATTATATATCGATTAGATCTTGATTATTTTATTGTATTTAATAATAATCCAAGAAGTGAGCATAATTTATTTTTATGTTTTAAATCCTATTTTAATCATTTTATAATTTAGTATTTAACAAATGGGATTATGCAGTGGTAAGACAAACTCCTCAAAAAATAACAAATCATAAAGTGAGAGCGATGTAAACAAAAAACAATTATTCTAGAAAATTTAAAATGTAAGTTCAAAGTAACAATCATCTCCTGGTTCTCAATTCAAAAGAAATAATAGATTTGGAAATTTGTCCTAGCCTAATAGTGCTTAACATTAGCTGACAGTGATTTTAGAAAGTTATCAAATGTAAAAAGAGAAACTTATCTCATCTCCCAGAAGCATAAGATCACATTAAACTCTACTTATTAGTAAAAGAAATGCTGATATGAACAAATTGCAGGAAAGTGATTTCATTCCTTCCGAAGAATTGAATAAAGCAGATAAATGTATTTATAAATACTTTGTAAATAAATTTACTGGAAGAATTTATTATACAAGTTCCTCCTCTTAAGGTGAAGAAACAATTCAATATAGTAATATTAGATTGAATAAAAGTGCACTTGTAAATTATTTTTTAAGTCTAGACTCACCCACACATTATTGAAATTTTAGAAGTAGAAAATGAGGAATCATAGCAAAAAGACAAGTTATACTTTGAGTATTGTTCTTAGGAAAGTTTATAGGATTACTTAGATAAACATGAAGATATAAATTTGGAACAAATTTCAATAATTGTGTCATAGATTATTTCTATTGTGAGTCATCTACATTCTAAACAGTTATACCATAACAACTTAGATTTATAATCATTTCATTTTTTTGTGAATTCGAAGTATCATTATCTGAAATTAAGTAATATAAATGGAATATTTCATCTTAAGAAAGGTGAGTTTAGCAGCACAAATTTTGATATAATCGATAGGAATAAATCATAAGAATTAGATATATGGTAACTAGGTTTGATAATTTACACTATGATTGCAAAGTTAAATGCAACTAAAATTAGTAATTATAAGGATTAAGGTAATGATATGTGGTTAGAGTCAATAAAAGCTAATTTAAGACTCCCATAAAATATAATTGGAATCAATTTAAGATCATTAATATTGGCAATGCTATAATTGGCACCTCAATAGAGAATTAAAATTGAATAGATAAAAGAGAACAAGTTTGTGTAATCTGGAAATTAGGAATTCTTAAAATTGCATCAACTAAAATTAATACCATAAAATCTTCATAAAAAAATTAATTATTTATAAAAATGCTTTACTTTTTATTTGATCTAATCTTTTGTTCCTCATTAATTTTTAATAATGAAGAAGCTTTATGATATTTTAGATAAAAATGAAGAAAACAATTTGAATCTGGTTAGCCTATGCAAATTATTGCAAGACTTATTTTAAGATTAAAATGTAGGAACTGATTATCAGCAATTGATAGAATCTAACGAATAAGTGTCATTTCAAGATTTTTTAATAATGAACAGCACTTTAAGTAGAGTTCTTACTATAGAAAATCTTAGAAAAGGATTCTAGATATTATCAAATAAGAGTTAGTATATAAGCAAAAAAAGTTTAGTGAGGCTTATGTAAACAGATTAGTAATCATTAAATAAAGAATTCGAAAAACATTGTTTGAAATGGAGGGTATTTATAATTTAATATTATTAGTTTACTTATGATCATTTTATCAATTTTATGGAAAAAATAAAATGAAAAACTGTTGATAATGAATATTAGTACTAGATTCCATAACTTTCTATTAAATTTCAATATATAAGAGTATAAATAAATTCAAATCACTCAGCACTTTTCTCAGTTAGATGGGCAAAACTTGTTGTCAAGCCTGTACTTAGAAAATATGGAGCTTCTTCACAGTTAGTTGAGTTTAAAAATTCAAAGAAAATTTTCCTGTTTTTTTCTGCCAAATTAGGCAATTTCATTTCTTCTAAAATATTATCTAATTCAAGTTTAAATATGTTAATCTTAAATAATATTTGATTGAATTTACTGTCGTATAATCATTGCTAAGAAAATTTATTTACTTTAAATTAGTTTAAGGATTCAAACTAATATAATTTATGATACATCTAATTAAACATTCTGCGTTATACTATTTCGGAATAGCAAAATTTAAAGCATTTTATTCTGTAAATGTGATTTCAGACAAAATGTTTTCATCTGCAATCTCCAAACTTAAAATCATAGAGTTAGATACCATTTTTCATATGTTGAGTATACTTTTTATAAATCTTTAATTTCGGAATACATCGGTAATTTAGCATGAAGTAGGAATAGATTCTATCTCTCTGTTAACATAACATCTCCAACATGCACTAAATTGAACATAGAATATACTTGCTCTGATCTCATCCCTCTATCTCTTCTTAATATTCTGATCTCTAAACTATCAATTTAAATAAAATACTGTTTAACAATTAAAGAATCTGCAGGTTCATATGAACAATTTACTATACTAGACAAATATAATACCTATATTCAATCCACTCACAAATATATCTCCCTGCAATATCGAACACATAGTTGAGTTGAACTATCTACTTATTGTAATATTAGATTCTCTTTAAACTAAGGAGGATTTTTGTTTTTTTGTACAAGAGCTCAAAGCATCTTATTAAATATAAAATAAAAAGTACCATTTCCCATTAAAAATATATTAATAATTATTATTACATATGCAATTAAATCATCATTTAGAACAAAATATTAAAAATAAAGAATGAACAATTTTGTTTTATTCTTGGGTTTGCTTTCCACATCTTTTGCTCTCTAAGTTTTAGCCGATGATGCAGATAAAGTCGATAAGAATGAGCTAAATAGATTATTCAACATAAATTATGATGGATTAGTGTAAGATTCCACATGAATATATTTAGCTATTCAGGTTATCTTAAAGCAAATACTGAAGGAACAGCATAGTTTCATTATATGTTTTATCCAGCACCAGAAGACCCATTAAAAAAGCCTGTAATCCTTTGGTTAAATGGTGGTCCAGGATGCTCATCATTATAAGGTGCATTTAATGAAAATGGTCCATTCGTATTTAAGGCTGGAACCTCTGAATTTGAGATGAACTAGTATTCTTGGACAAATTTTGTATCATAATTAATATCTATATCTAAGGCTAACATGCTCTATATTGAATCTCCAATAACAGTAGGATTTTCATATGGTCCACAAGGTGAATAATCAGACGAATCTACAGCAAAGTATAACATCAATGCTTTGGTTGACTTTTTTAACAGGTTCACAGAATTTAAAAAATTGCCATTCTTCATTTCAGGTGAATCATATGCTGGAATCTACATCCCAACATTAGCAAATGAAATTATTGATTACAATGCAGGAAAGGCAGCAGATAATCGCATTAATTTATAAGGTTTGGCAATAGGAAATGGTTGTACTGATCCTACAGAATGTACAGATGAAGCCGATCCATTCTAAATTCATGTTTATAAATTTTATGGTCGTCATAATTTTATTAGTCAAGAATTGTACGAAAAAATATTGGCAGTCTAAAATGAATGTTATGGAGTCAAAGATGGAAAGTGCAAGGAATTAGCTGATAGTGTTGAAGTTGAAGTTAGTGGAACAGAGGAAGATAATATTAAATTCAATCCTTATAACATCTATGGCTATTGCTTCACCTATACTCCTGAAGGTAGTAGGATGAGTTAGAAATTTGGTGGTATGAGATCACTAAACGAGGATACTGATATTCCTCCTTGTGCTGATGTCCAAGGACTGTATCACCATTTAAGATCTGCTGAAGTCAGAACTGTAATAATGAATTATAACTTTAGCTCCTTAAAATCAGAACAGAATCTGCCAAATGGGCTGTTTGTTCAAGAACTTTGGGCTAATATAATGTGAATCCTAAGGGGTCTTACTATTTATATCCAAAAATCCTTAAAAATTAAATTAGAATTCTGAAATTCAGCGGGGATGTTGATGCAGTTGTCCCATTGACAGGAACAATGTTTTGGGTTGATAAGTTATAGAAAGAACTATGTATTATTAATTTTATTATTTCAAGAATTGGCTACTTTGAAACCATGGAGACCTTGGTTTGTTCCACCAAAGAGAGATGTTGATCCAGACTAAAATGCTGGTTATGTTATGGATATGGATGGTCTCACATTATTGACAATAAGGAATGCTGGGCATATGGTGCCATTGGACAAAAGAGAGGAGTCCGAAGTCTTTATGAAGAAGTTTTTAAATGATGAATTCTTCCCTTGAGTTTTATAAAATTTGTAATCAATTTCCGAGGATTTTATGTTATTTATAATTAATTATATGATAATAATTATATGATAATGACTCAATAGTAAAATTTATGAAATAGTTGACACTTTCTACGAGAATATCAGCA
Organism: Paramecium octaurelia; assembly: GCA_905182995.1. NCBI lineage: Eukaryota > Ciliophora > Oligohymenophorea > Peniculida > Parameciidae > Paramecium > Paramecium octaurelia. The sequence continues at coordinate 89,715 of CAJJDP010000037.1, forward strand.
ATCTTCATCGATCTTACATTGATTTCTATTGGATTCTATATGAAAAACATATAAATGAGCTCATTTGAAAATTAAAATTTAAGCTTCTTCTTATGTAATTTAAATAGTTTCTGCCATATTCGCTTGCTTTTTCTTGAATACAGACAAAAAGGAATCGAAATAGCTTGGTATTCTTCCTGCAATCTTAGTAATTGCTTATGTAAATTTGGATACATCTTATAAATATATTACAATATTTTAGGTAGTTGTATGATTAGTTTTTCAATTTATATAAAATGCTCTACTAGTTAGTTACTGAAATTAGAAGCCGGTATTTAAGAGTGGATAGAATCTTTTAATCGAAATTCATTAATATTCAAATTGATGTATTGCATAAGAAAGCACTTATTGTTCGATAGAAGTTATATTATCTAACTTAAACAGGACAGTATTGATATTGGGGAAGTAATAATTTAGTTTATAGTTAAGTCTACTTAAAAGATCAAGTATGTTATTCCAATGAATGCACAAACTGTGATCGATTGGAAAGTAAATGAGGAAAATCTGAAATTAGTAGCCTTTGCGATAATTTGGAATGGAGAAAAGAGACATTTTTATGCTGATTAGAATGTGTTGCTACGAGTTAAAGAGTATATGGATGGAAAAGTCATTTATAATAATATGGATCTCTTTTTTGAAGCAATAAAAAAGCCTGATTCTAAATAATAGAGTTCTGTATTTAAATCTATTTATAAAGAAGATTCAATTGATCAAAAGAATTGATGGTGAATAGGTTTTTGCTTTGAAAGAGTTGAAAAAACTGAAAAAAAATAGTTAATAAGTACTATGTCTATTATATGTAGTTATTTCAAAACGAAGTTGAAAGCTTGAGATAACTGAATCACAAAAATATAGTTAAGCTTATTCAAATCTTCGAATCCGATTGCACATATCAGATTGTGCTATAATATCTAAAAGGGGGTTCCCTCGGTCAATGTCTCAAATATTGCAAATTGAATAGTTAGGAAGTTATAATCATAATACAAGTACAGTATATATTGTTAAGCTCAATAGCAAATTTTGGAGGGGATTAATTTTATTCATAAAAAGGAATTTGTGCACAGAGATATAAAACCAGAAAATATTTTATTTTATGATTTGGGTTAATTTTCCTAATTATATATAATTGATTTTGGAAGTGCTAAAAAGTTATAGGATTTAGATAAAGATAAAGACATGAAATTTGGAACTCCCGGATACATGGCACCCGAAATATTTGATAATTCTTAAAAAGTATCTGAAAAAGTAGATATCTTTGCATGTGGTGCTATTTTATACCAAATGTAAGATTAATAAACCAATTTAGGTTGACTGGACTAAAATTAATCACAGGAACCACTTAAAAAGAAATTATGGAAAATAACAAAAATTTCACCGTTACTAACTAGATACTTTCAAAAATAAAATCAAATGACTACCAAAATCTTGTAGCTTAAATGTTAGAAGAAAATCCATAAAATAGGATAAGTGCAAGTGAGGCTTTAAATTATCTTAATTTGATGAAAATTCAGACTTTTACAGGATCTTTATCCATCTAGATACATCATCATCAAGAACCTGTTTAAAAATTGCCTAATTTCAAAAAATTGATTAATAAATAATGATAATATATATTATATTATATTATATTATATTATATTATATTATATTATATTATATTATATTATATTATATTAAAATTATATTTTCAGAACCAATTTTAAAATGATGTTTGAATAGTTGCTTAATGGGAATGATTAATTAATATTAAATATTATTATATGATGATTATTGTACTAAAATAACATGCTCATGATCTGTAGAGGTTGGGTCTTTTGGCTTTGAACACTGTTCTGAACTTTTTGTGACTAGCTCTTGGGACTGTTTTGACAATTGGGAATTTGATTGAGTCACCCTAAAACTATATTTCAATTGTACTCTGTATTAATTAGTCTTTCCTCTCTTGATATCAGCACTCTTTGTTAATACTGATGTTCTGAGAATATGAATTGTTTATGGTTGAGCTCTATGATTTCCAGCCATTTCTTGATCTAAAATATTCTTCATCAAATATAATTACATAATTAAGAGACTGCTCCATTTAAAGTTGTGTCTCTGAATTCCTTGTACATATTATGAATGGTTGTTCTGGATTAGTATTTAAGAACGATTCCGTAGGTTTTGACATTTGTGTCTCTTCTTTCAAATAATTCTTATACTGCTAAGATCTATCCATGTGAAGGTCTGAGTTTATTGAGTCTTCTTAAATTCCACCTAACCATTAACTCATGCTATACCAGAATCTGCTTTTGGCAGCGACTGTGTTTCTTGCAAAGATTCTCATACTAATCACTTTGGGATTTGGGTCTTCCTTAGATGGAAGTCTTCTTCCGGAAACCAAATATTATCTAGTCTAAGCCAATAGCACTTTTATCAATTACTTTCATTTAGAGTGAATTATCTTATGGGTCTTGTGCTGAGTTTTTAACCATTTTTTTATATTTTAAAAAAAGATTTAATTTCTCACCCAATTTACATAAACAATAGAATACAAACTTATATTAAACTAAATATATTCAAATGTTCTTCAAATTCATTATTCCTCATACTATAACATTATTATAATATTTATTTTATATATTGCTCACAAATTTCTAATTTATTTTCATATCCTCTTTTAAAATTGTAAATTCTCTGCTTATGAATTATTATTTAACTTACTATTGTAAAATTATTATTTATCTTTCATTATAACTCTCTTGTTATTAGTTCACTTAAACAATTATAGAATAAGGCATTTTATTACATATAAATGAATGATCAATAAAATAAGTTATATTACAATATTTATATAAATAATATATTATTATTATAGTATGGATAATTAACCTTTAGAATAAATGAGTTTAGAAGATATTCGCAAATAAATTAATGAATAATCTTTTCTTGGGAAATTTATCATTTAAGATGTTGATGATATCATACCTTTTGTTTGCATAGTTTACAACAATAAATATCCGGGATTCTATTTCGAATCAATTTACAATCATTTTATAAGATACTCAAATAAAGTGAGATCCTCCATGTGGTTGTCATTTAATGATTAACCCATTTAGTGGCATCTTCCTTTCTTTGTACAAATAGATAGAATTAATGAGGAAGTAGAAATGATTGTTCATTTTAAAAAAAGACCAGAAAATGTATTACCTATTTCAGAGAACATTTAAGTTGAAATCAAAAATAGATACTTTTGGAATCTAAAATAGGCATGCATGATTAGGTATGGTCATAAATGGGAACGATAAATCTTCTAGACTATTACTATAGAATAATAGTATAAAATGTTCCAAAACTATTCTGACCATAATTATAGACCGTAATTTTATGAATTCTTTGACAAAATCTGGGATTTAAGCATATTAAAAAAGGAATAATAAGTCAGTATTCCAATTAGGATATTTATTGATGGAAATATGATTTAAAGATCCCATGTCTTAAAGGATGTAAAAGAAACCCTTTTAAATGTTCTAAATCCAATTTTTGAGGATGTATTGTATTACATATTATCTTAGAGTTTGAATTATAATGAATTAACATACAATATCTTAGGTTTATAGGTAAATTTGGATTTCCCAGTCAGATTATTAGTGTCAACATTCATCAACCCAGATGGATTTTGTTATATTATTATAAAATGATGTATATTTAATTAGTATTTTAACTTTTGCAGCATTTTTTTATTTTGGTATTATATTTTCTATCTAAATGGAAGCAAGCAAAAGTATATATAAATAGTATAAGAAATAAGGTTAATTAAGAATTGAATTATTATAAAATAAAATTGGATAATAGTATCTATTGAATTGTTATAAATTGGAGATGGTCAATCTATAGAATCAAAATAAGGATGAATAATTCAAATCTTTTTAGGCTAATGTCATCAAAAACTTCAGATTTGGATTATATTTGACCTCTTAAACATTTGGGATTATTTTATTTTGTTTCAAAGGAGTGGTCGATCTCTTTTTAATTGAGTGATCATCTTTGATTTTTTCAGTGGAATATCTAGATCGATTATTATCAGGAGTCAAGGATTTAGATTATTTTGAATGAAATGCTTCATTTGATACTAGTTATTTCTGAATAGTGCTATTAAAATTAATTAAACTTGAGTCTTTTGATTAGTTCAATGCTTACTAGTTTAAGAAATAGTTGTGATTTCGGAATTACTATTATTTTTATGCTTTGTTGTTTATTAGAATCGAATTTTTGTTTAATTTAGGCGTAAATGGGGTTTTTTTTAGTTCATCCTTTAATAATCTTTACTCATTCATTTATTTATTTTGATTGGATTTCTAAAAGCGTTCTAATAGATCACTATCCTTATTTTATTGTTTAGCTATCTTAGTGGATAATGGATTAAGATTAGGTTTAAATGTAACTCCTTCCAATTCTTTTTCTATTTTTTCTTATTACTAATTTTAGATGTATTGAGTCTTCTTCTCTAACCAATAATCCATTTTTTGTAAGAAATTATCCACTGATTTTGATTCACTACATTTGGTTTTCATACTCATCATTTCTTCTAACATTTTTAATCTTTGATTTTCTTTGATCTTCTCTTATTTTTCAATTTACCTGATTTTAGCTCTTTCATATAATGATTAATATTCACCATTTTATATTTTTTATTTGAGAATTGATTAACTCTTTTCATTCACTTTAATTGGAGAATATATTTTATCTTTTCTCAGCTCAATTATTTTATTCTAAGTTCTATGAATGACTTTAAAATACTATTTACTGTTTAAATTTATCATTCATTCTATCAACAAAATGATTGATCTATTCAGATGTCATTTTAGTTTACTATGTATAGTTAGGTTATGATGAAACTATACTTGATGCATCTTCTTAATTAATAAGTAGAGGTTTTTTAAACTTTTATTTTTCTTATTTTGGAGGTTCATCCTTGAGTAATGCATTCAATCTTAAGAGTGCTTAATCAATTTACTGTTAACTTATGTCATTCTAGAAAAAAGAATTGTTATTATGCATTATTTAACGATAAAATATAATATCATTTTTTTTAGTTAACAATCTGTAAAATGTTAACCCAAGCAGATGTCTTTTATTCTAAAAAACTCTTTATATCTCTTGCCACATTTGTTATTTAATATTTGAGTAATACTGAAATATAAAATTATGCAGCTTCTGCTTCAATATTTTTCACCTTAGTATTTATTATCTTTAAAAATTGATTAGATTTGGTATTTAACTCTTATTAATAATTATATTATAAATTGTCGAGAAAGACCAACATTATTCTTCGATTTAAATAAAGTACTACTCCTTATGTAATTTTGTTTTAGTCCTCCAAAATGGCTCCTAACATTGATCGCTAATACTCAATGGACTTAATGTTTTAATTAAATTAAATTCTTTCGATGAGTGTAATCTCAAAATTTGTTTTCTCTTGCAAACTCTTTACAAAATTGAATGTATATATGTAATTTACATCTTTTTAATTGTTAATTATTTTTGACATAAAACTTCTGATCTTCTCCTTAGTTTAAAACATATAGTTGATTATATTCATTATTTAAATATTAATTAATTCAAAACTCTCTGCTTGATAGATTTCTATGATTTAATTCTATTTTTACTAAAATGCATTTTTCAATTTTAGGTATTTAAAAATTAAATAAGCTTCTTAAACCTTTTACAATTTTATTGTTCTTATATAGTAACAATTAAAGTTATTTTTAAGTATGTTAATAATTGCAGATTCCTCTTTATAATGTTGGAAGTAATTAATAATATAGGCATTTTATTTTTTCTTTGGTGTAACTTCAAGAATGATATACATCTTCCTCTACTTTTATAGGCGCAAATGGTAGAGTCCTCTTTGAAGATTATCCAGTTTAGTTTCATCTGTTTCTTGTATGTTTATATACTTTTCAATTTATTTTAATATCTCAATATTATTACCGAAATTTTCATACCTTAATTCTTTAGGTAATTAGGGTTGCTGCAGCACAGATTGCTTTAAAAAATCTTTATAGTGTGTTTAAATAAAAGCTAAGACATTTTAAAACAATTTTTCTATGATATCTAACTTATATTTGTTAAAATTGAGATAAATTTATTAAATCTAATCCTATGTTAAAATTTCTACTTAATCACTCAATCTCTCTATTATTTGATAAAGTTGAAGGTTGTTTATATCATTTTGTATATTTTAATGAATATTTTGATTATCTTCTAACAATTTTTCTGCAATAAACGAATTTATTTAAATAATGTTAGAAGTTGCGAGCTCTTCAAAATTGCTACTCTCATCCTCTAAATTTAGTTTATTTATCTTTGAATTTGTAATAGAAATTTTATTACAAGTTAGGTAGGTGCAGAAATCTTCATGAATCCAACATTGCATTCTAAATTTGCTAACATATAATTTTATCCACTAATGCTTAATAGCTTTCTTTTTTAATTTTTCATTGTCAAGAGGCATAATATTTTATAATTATTGCATAAAGTTCCCAACCAATTATGTATATTACTTAAATGATTCCTTGTGCATTTGGATTTAATCTGATAGTTATTGGATTTGAAAAGCCAAAAGTTTCTAACTTTATGTATATAAGTTCAAAATACGAACTTGCTCTTCAATAGAAAAACAATTTTCACTCATTATTGTAAATTGTATTTCTTAATTATAAAATTATTCTGAATAGCATTTAATTCTATAATCCCTTAATATTGTGTTTGCAGATTATGTTTTAGCCAATATATAGACTTTGAGGATGCAGAAGACATTTTTATTGAAATGAGTAATTTTATGTGCAAATTGGATTTTTAAGAAAAAGTAACCCTAAAATGAATGATTGTAAGGCAATAATAAAAATTAAAAAATTTCACTTCCTTAAGAACATTTAATTGAAGTAACAATTCAAAATCAAAAATTTACATCAATTACATATGCATATTAATTAAAGTATTAAAAATATATATATATAATAATACATATTTAATCACAAAATATGACGTTCTTTGATTTGCTTTGGGATGGTAAGGGTATGACATATGATCACTCATTTGCAATGGAAGTTGCTAAAGTAGTTAAAACCTATAAGTTTAGGTAGTTGTGCTTGTTTCAATGGGGATTTTCGTAGTTAATGTGATATTAAGTGTTATAGTGTACTTTTTACTAAAGCCTAAAAAGTAGAAGTTAGTGGGTTAGATTAATATTACTGATTCATTTTTTGAAGTAAAAAAAGAATGTAAGAAAATTTTATCTTAATGAATTTAAGAAAAACCAATGTCGGCCATTATAGTGGAATCAATCAACATTGTTCTATTTTGGTTTATTATAGGCCCTTTGGCTTTAGCCTTGGTTAGTTACTCAGTTTTTAATTTGATCCCATCTTGGGTTTGCGGACTATTAATATTTCTGCTTGGAATGTTCGGAATTTTAGTATAAATATGGAGACATTCGTAATTTTGGAAAAGTAAATAAAATAATAATATATTTTTAGGTAAATCTTTTAAAAAGAGATACACTAGTGCAGCCTTATATTTCAAGTACCTTTTGGCGTTTGAATTGACCACTGTAGTATTTTTCTCCATCTTCCTTCCATTAGCCTTTCAAAAAGGATGCCTCTGTGTTTATAATAAGGCCTATGGAGTAGATACATTTTTGGATTTACAATTTTCATCTAAATGGACTAGATCAAATTGGTTGCCAGATGAAGTATGCCCAAAGGGAACTTTGTGTCATATATATGCAACTTTACCTGAAGAGACATCATCAGAAGTTTTTATCAATGTGCATTCTGGAACTGACATTAAGGAATTGGATGCTTAATTCAGGTTTTAAGATTCGAAAATTAATATAAAGTGTGACAAAATACCTTTTCCATCATCCGTTGAAGAACGAGGGTAGAGGAATGTATTCACCTGTTTATTTACAGGTCTTAAATCATATACTCTTTATGATGTGGATCTAATCTACAAGGAGAAAGTCTTGAATTCTACAAAGTACAGAACAATAGCAGAATAGTATTCAGATGATGACGTTGTGATTTTGTTCGGAGGAGATTGGGGTTATTAAAAAAAAGGATTGATGATTGTTGATTAGATTACCAAAGTCAATCCTGATGCTATTTTGATCGGAGGGGACATTGCTTATGATAATGGCAACGTACATTGTTATTATTCATTTGATTTGCTATTATCAGTTTTTGAAAGTCAATTTGCAAAGGTTGGAAGATTGATTCCATTCATCTTCTCAGTTGGTAATCATGATGTTGGATTCAATGATTATGCTAAATACAATATAACTGTGTCTGATGAAAGGGGACCTCTATATTTCACCTACTTTCCTTAGAGAAAATCTACAAATAATACTGTTCTACCAATCAAACATAGAGTGACCTTCAATATTTAAAAGATGCAAAACCTCCTACTCTTTGGATTAGATTCTGGCTATTTATATCCTCATTATGGAACACAATCAAATTGGATGATTTCAATTCTATAAAATGAAGCTTACGCCTCACTTAATAAATTCGCCCATTATCATGTTCCTATTTACCCTACTTGTTATAATAATAATTCTTTTATGAACTCTTGGGATAATTTATTATAGGCTAGAGCTGTTTGGGTACCTCTATTCGATACCTATGAGTTTGTGGGGGCTTTTGAAAATCATGTTCATTAATATAAAAGAACTTACCCTCTAAAGGCTAACAAAAAGTCAGATAAAGGAACTGTGTACTTCGGAGATGGTTCTATGGGAATAAGAACTGTTAATTGCGAGGATGAATCTAAAACCTATTTACCAGGAAGACCATTTGATGATATCTTTGAAACAGTAATCACAAACAATAGTGATCATTTTTGGGTACTAAGATCATATGGTAAAAACCAAACAATAGATTTTAATGCATTTTAACCAGATTACACATTTATTTAAAATAGTACCTATGTTGTTAATGCAAGAGAAAGAAAAGTAAAAATAGATTTATGAATATTAAATTCACCAAAATATTTTTCATTTATCAGCTTATTTGAAAATAGATAGATTTCTCTCATCTATTTCCATTTCGTTTAATTTCACTTATTCTAATTGTTGAATGTCTCTTTAAAATGAATAGGGCTCTTTCATTTCTTATTCTCTTACGGGTTCATAAAAGAAAGCATGTCCTCCACAGATCGTTGGATCTAACCCTTCCATTTCTATGCTATTATGGACTCTAAGCAAATTCAGTCTTTCCAATATTTTGCAAGCCACATAATGCCAAGCTACAGACCTATCAATTACCATAAAGGAATTACCATGCAATAAAACATACGCAACCGAGCACTTAAACTCCCCATTAATATGCACCCCATTCATAATAGATTCCTCTTCTTCTATCAAACCACCCTGGACACATGGCTCCTGCTAAACCACATCCAGCATGAATAGGAATGGCATCAACAGGATCATCTATTTGTAATTTATGTAATATTTTAGCCACCAAGATATATATGATTCCTCCAATAATCCCTATCAAAAAGGCTGCCCATTATTCTATTTCATCATTTGATCTTAAAAATCATAATTAACTTTTACCCTGTTACTGCTACTAGGCCTGCCAAATTGCCATTACAAACCATCACTAAACTAAAACGATTATCAGTGTTTCTGTTAGTAAAATAATGATAAAAGAACACAAATAATCCTCCACTCGCACCACCTACCATTGTGTTAGCAATTGAATTTCCAACAGTGAAGACTGAACCATCAGACAACGCTAAAGTAGATCCTGAATTGAAGCACATCCAAGCCATGTATAAAGTCAAACAGGATAAACAAATAAAAGTAGTATTTGAAGGCTTAAATTACGATTCAAACTAAGGATTAAATCTATTAGTTCTTGGCCGAAGCATATAAGTGACAACGAGAGCTCCAATTCCAGCTGTTAAATGGATTGCTCCACTTCCAGCAAAATCATGATAACCCAAATCATATAACCATCCTTTATATGCCCAATGAATACAAATAGGATAAATAAAACCAGAAAATAATGCACTCAGAGCAATATAACCAGGTATTGACATTCTTTCAGCTGCTCCTCCAGATACGATACTGTTAGCTGCAGCAGCCAATGCCGTGTTAAATACAAAATCGGCATAAGATTCAGGATGATCTTTAAATCTGAAACCTGCAAAGCCACTTATCCCATTAAATTATGAGTCGTTAGTTTTACCCATCATTAATCCATAGCCAACCTAATTTTTAACTTATTCATACTATCCACATCATAATTATGCTTATTGCTGTGTTAGCATAAACTTTGATAATGATACTTTGAATGTTCCGATATCGTACACACCCACCCTCTAGAAATGCAAACCCCAACTGCATAATTAGAACAACAGCCCTTAATTTAATGTTGTATTTGTTACCCTGTTAGAGTTGTCCAAAAATGATCCAAGTCATGCTCATAATGTGTAATCTATTGTTTTATATCATAATGAGCCTAATTGAATTATTCGTTCATCACAATTAATAATAATGGATTAAAGATTACATAATATCAAATTTGAATATAAAATATTAGACGTCCATAGAACCAAGTGTTTAAACTCATTAACATCCAAGAAATCTACGAATAATAGAGTAACTATAACAGCAAAGTGAAATCAAGTGAAAAATAGAAAAAAGTAACTTAATTGTATTCCAGAAAATTATTGTTGTTACCGAAATTACTAACCAAAACAAAAATATTATAATAATTAAGAATTTAGAAATGATTTTAAGGGGAAATTGAAAATAAAGACAACATGATTTTTTGTTGATAGATTAGAGCTTAAAAGTTAATAAAATAAATTTAGTTAAAGGGATGTATATTTTTTTAATGTGAGAATAAATTAAATTACTAATTTTAAATTTATTAATCTAAAAAGAGTACTAATGTTCTGATATCTCAACTCATACTCAATTCAAGAAAATGTAAGAAACAAGGGACATGGTTTAATAATTAATTGATTAAAAAAATAAATAAATAGGATTAAATATATATATTGAATGTTGTAAAAACAAAGCAACTCAGATTCCGTCGAATGTTAATGGAGCTGTTCTTCCAATTTTTTTACCCCAATTCTGTCTATATATTTTCATACCGCTAGCTTCACTGACTTCTTCAGCTGTAGCATTACTAAAGAAAATAAGATTGTTGTTACTTTGTCACAGCTTGCATGAATGCATAAAGTAGAGAATAGGGAACCTAATTCCTTGATCTGACCTTGAAACTGCAATGATGCATTCCAGTCAACATTAACATGGATGCAATTTGGGGATTACCATAGGCGTTGAATCCTAATGGTCTTGGATTAATTTCAATTTCAGCATCATTGAATCTTCCTGTAAGTGGGATTGGACAGGTATGCCATAAGTCAAGACTTATTGGTACTAGATTTCTTTTAGCATCTACTTTTGCTCTTCTTAATGCAGTTTCAAAATCTTTACCCTTTCCTTTTCTATTTTCAAAATTTAATATGATACCCATATCCTATAACACCATTGCCATTTCCAATAAAAATGAGTTGTCTGAAAGAATTGATTCTTTATAAGGTAGTTACTTAAGTATTAGTGTCTCTATCAATAAGGACAACAAAAAATTGATCCTTGATTTTGAAACCTGAGCGATTAACATTTTTTGGGTAATTGTATCCTCCTTTTTTTTCGACAATTTTATTTTTTTCAGGATTTGATTCATCAGTCACTTAATTTTGATCGATAATAATTTCACGTTTTAATGATCTCTTTCTTTTATCAAGAAATGATTGCAATTATCTAAATTCCTCTTCTCTGAGTTGATTGGTTTTATTCAGTGGAGATGTTGCATAATGAGTTAGATCTAAAATGTTTTTATGCTTCTTTTTGTATTCAGCCAAAAATTCATCAAATCCATCATCATATTTGGATGTCCTATGAATAGTGTTATAGAGCTTGTCTAATGTAAATAAATGATAGAGATACTCTCTTAGATTTGAGTGGTTAAGAAATCTTATAGATTATGAACATCTTCTACAGATTATTTTTATTTAATCCTTGAAGAGAGTTTGTTGATCTTGTTTGCAGCCAATTTGTTTGAAATGGCATAGGCCATCTTCATTGCGTTTAAATGCATCCTGACAATCATTGATATAAATTTTAATATAAAATCTATATATTATTTATATAAACATTTTCCTTTCTGTTTACTAAATAAACTCATCTTGTTCATGTCAGATGTAAATAAGCTAAGAACTTATAAATAAAGAACCTCGGTTCAAACAAAAAGTTAGAAGTTAAATTCAGAAAGGTTCTGAAATATGAATAATAGTAGGCGATCACTGAACGCTGATTTGAATGATTATGTTCCCAGTTAACCAACATGGACACAGAAGTGTTTAAAAAATGCCAAGAGAATTTCATTCAACGATTAATCGGATTCTGACAAAAGAGGATCCATGAGCACCGTAGCTACCTTAACAACGATCAGCACTGACTTCTATGTTTAAGATGATGATCCCATCGAAGAAATGACCTCCTCTAGTGATGAATCTTAGAGCAACACAAAATTCAAAACAGAAATGTGTAAGAATTGGAGTCTTCTTGGCAGATGCAATTATAGTAATAAATGCTAATTTGCTCATGGTGAGAACGAGAAGATTACTCGGTAATCTAATATGAAATATAAGTCGAAACTATGTAGATCTTTCCATTAAGAATATGTTAAATCTATTAATATAATAGGTATGCTTTTACGGAGCCAGATGTTAATTTATCCATGAAAGCAGAAGTGTTGAGCAAATCAAGAAAGATTGCAAATCATAAACTGTATTCTATTAGCCCAGTTCCTTTTCATTGAGATTGAAATCTCTTCAATCAATCACTAGTGGTTGGAAACAATAAATTCCACTTCAAGAATGCTTACAATTGTGGAAGACTAAATTGTTAATTTAAATCAATCTATCTTCAAGCAGTGAATGAAGATATTTATCGATTTATGATTATTTATTTATTATTAATTATATTAAAATGATTTAAGATTAATATTTGTAATTATTGAAGGACAATTCCTTGTCCAATTAAATAATTGATGCATACCTAATCCAAAAACAATAAACAATTAAGTAATCTTCTATTAATCATAAGCAATTTAATTTCATATTTTGCAAACATTATTGTTTATGGGCCAATAGCCTTACTTAATGCCGAATAAATTTGCTCCACCAAGTTATCTTAGCAATATGTCACAGTCCTCAGAAAGAATTACGAAACTTTATTATGTTTAAACGAGTAACACGATGACAAGAAATTAATCTCTTAAACTCAAGATTCCTTCAAAACTTACTTTTAAGAACAAATACATGACTACTAATATTTGAACTTTTTGAGTGAATTGAAAGATAATCCATATATTAAGAATTTAACTCAAGATCAATGGTTGGATTAGATTTAAGAGTTCATTGAAATATCTACCATTCAAGAAGTATTTTAATTTATAAGTAATTCAATTAGATCAATTAAACTTAAATATTGAAGGAATAATTTTAAAGCGGGTATTAAACAAAAGAGAGGAAAAGGTTTTAATATTTATATTTTTTAGTATTTTCAATTATGATGGTGATGAAGAGAGAACTCCATAATAAAGCGAAGAAGATGAATAAAATAAGAATAAGGTATGTATAAATAAAGGCAATTTTAGTATTAAAAAAGCAAGAAAGATAAGGATATATAGAATGAAGAAGGGGATGAAGAAGGATATGAAGCAAGTAATTCTGATCATAAAACTAAATAAACTAAAATGTCAAGGAGAAGGAGAAAGCAAGCTAACAATTAAGAGTTTGATACCGACAGAGAAAATGTAATATTTAATTAATAAATTAGAAATAAAAGGTTTGAATATTTTTTATGTATTGTTTTGTAATAAATAATCGTGCTAATATATTAAAGCTATTAAAAGTATTAATTAATTAATTTATAAATAATATCTTTAGAAAATCAATTAAGTACTATTAATTATTTAAAAAAAATGAAGCGCAAATTTGTTATTGATTTTTGCTAATAACTTAATTTTTTAATTAAATATATACTGTAAATAAATTGCCTTGTTTCTTTAAGAAATCTTATTTTCTGGATAAAGTGCATATTAATTTTATTATTTTTTGATAGGAAATCTTTTTGAATTTATCCTTGTTCAAAAGAGATGATTTGGAAAATTAATTCGTCTAGATATTTGTCAAATGAGGTCTTATGAATAATTTTTATATGTTAATAAAAAAATTAAAAGAGTACCTTCTGATTATAATTGATGATTATACCAATCAGAGATACATAGCTCAACACAATCAAATGATTCTCGAGAAAATATGGCCTGCGTTTATTACTCTAGTCAAAATTTATGCGATAATTGGACTGGTATATATAATAATTTACAATTCTTTGTACTTTTAAAGTTTCAACAGATAACTAACTACCTATTATTTTTACATTTGTTTTGTTGGGGTGCTATTGTTAGTGTATGTAGTTAGAAATATTATTGCACATTTAAAGGAATAGCATCGTTTAACACTGATCAATTTGACTTTCATACTGATTGAGACATCTTTTTAATTATTTTTGACAGAAATCTTCCTATCCAATGAATCTGATGGTAAGATTCTAACGATATGTTAAATGTTTATAAATTTGTTATTGATTCTAGGAATAGTAAGAACGATAAAATTAAGAATTGTTTTATTACTGAAATTTTACACATATTTTGCAATCAGAAATATCACTTTTCATTTCAAATCATTACAATCTCTCAACATAATAATATTCATAATAATGATATTGTATTTCTGGGATTAACAATTAATTAGTCTGAGTAAAGTCTCTCAATTTGCCGATTAAACATTGAGAAGCATACCAAGTGCAGTTTGTGTCCTTGATTCATATAGCAAAGACGTCCTTTTTACAAATAGCTTCACAAAAAAAATGATGCATTAGTTAAATAATGGAGGCTTGACTGGAACTAAATCACTGAATGTATTTTAAAACTAGAACTTGTCTTCTTAAGAATCATTTATCACTTTTTCCTTAAATGAGATTGTATAGTTTTTTTAAGGACTTTATTTGAATTCAACTCAATTGCAAGAGCAATTTAATATTGAAAGCCAGCAGAAATTTGAGGAATTAAAGGAAACAAATTATTTAAATTAAATCAACCTAAATTAGGCTCTCGACATAATCAACAATGTCGATTGCTTATCAAATGGAAACATTTATCAATTGCAATGCTAATATGAAAACAATTAAACATCAGAATATCCAGTCATGATTGAAGTCAGAATAAAAACAAAGCTACAATATGGAATGAATAAGAATGCAATTTTATTAAACTTCTATGATATTTCACCTAATTTCAAATCATCTTACTATAAAAATCTTAATAGATTCAAAAGTTAGGTAATAAGATCAATTTCTCATGAACTTAGAACCAGGTTGAATGTTATATAAGGCTTTCTTGAAGTAATCTAATACAAAAGTTAACTATTTGATAAGGAAACAAATAAATTGATAAGAGCAGCCTTCAATAACTGTAGAATACAGAACCTGATAATAAATTCCATAATAGATTACAACTTGATTCGAGAATAAAAGTTAGTTACTAAAATATAAAAATGTAAATTAATTTAAGTCGTTTAAGAAACGATAGATTTATTTTAGGAAGAAGCTGACCTAAAAGATGTGAAAATCATATTCTTTAAATTAATTAACTAAACATAATATGAGATGCTTGATTATGAAAAATTTTAAAGTATTTTGATACATATCATATCCAACAGTTTGAAATTTAATAGGTCAAATGGTTAAATATTTATCACTCTCAGTAAAGATAGTTAAGATAAGCATTTATAAAATTCTAAAGAATATGAAAAAAAACTCATTTAACCATCCAATCCTTCTTAACTTTTTAAAAGCTCTTTAGATATAAATGAAAGCTCCTTCCATTTTCCCTTAAGAAAGAATACTATTTTTAAATAATACATAAATCCAAGCAGCTAGTTTTCAAACAATAATCAAGCAACAAATACCAATAATTATGATTATTATCTTATAGAAATTAAAGATAATGGGATTGGAATCAATTAATAAAAATTAGAAGCAATCTAAAACCTATTGAAAAATGAAGAAGAATTTTATGAAGAATAGAATTCTGATGCAGCTTCAGGGATTATGCTTGGTTTAAGAGCATCGAATACATTAATTAAATTTTTAGGAGGAAAGGAGGAAGAAAACTACATTACAATAGATTCAATCATTAATTAAGGAACCACAGTTTGCATACATTTAAAGTGTAGAATTGCATAACTGACAGACTTTATGGCTAGCGATTTATATAATAAAGAAGGTTCTTAAATATAAGTGGAAGGAGAGGTGGGAGATTTCGATAGTTTTAGTCACAAATATAATGCTTGGACTGATCCAGAAATCAGTAGTCGTACAAATATCTTTCATAAGGTTAAGAGATCTCCTTAATTAAATCTTAATTATTAGAATAGTAGCATAAGTAATATTAAAAAGGGGAGTAACTAATTATATTCTGGGGGCAATCCTTCAAGCCTTCATCGAAATAGTGGTGGGAGTAGGATATTATTCTAGTCAGCACCTTGTAGCTGCGATTAAAAAATTGTAATAGTAGATGACGAACCCTACAATTTACTGGTCTTGGAATCTTTATTGAAATAATTGGGGTATCAATCTATAAAAACAGATAATGGTCAGTAATGTCTGGATCTGATTGAGAAAAGCATTTCATAATTTGAAGATCATAAATGTTCAGGATATAAGGCCATAATTATGGATTACTAAATGCCTATTATGAATGGGTAAGAAGCAGCAAAATAACTTTCACTTTTGTTTAGAGAGCAACCGAAATTCTAGATACCTATTTTCGGATTGACAGGATTCTCTGGGGAAGATGATTTAATTAATTTATTGAATGCAGGAATGAAGGAAGTATATATTAAGCCCATTACTTTAAAGAATTTAGAAGAAATTATCAGTAGTATATAGATAAGTGAAAACAAAGACACTTCTCATTTCTCTTCAAAATAATTACATTGTCTTGAATTAGATTATGATGATGAGGAGAAATTCGTAAATGAATGATACTTATTAATTAATTTATATGAATTTTACTAATAATATGCAATTCATATTATTATATTTAATTTATTTATGTATAAAATAAAACCCACAATGTCCGGGAGAATAGCATCATATTCTTTGGTTGGATTAGGATTCATTTCAATGGATTACATTACATCATTCATTGATAATTCATACAGACGCAAGTATTCAGACCAATTTTAATAAATATAAGATGAATACGATGTAAAAAATTACATAATAAGATATCTGATCCATTCAAAATCAATTATTTTAGAAATTTTACATATGGATTTATGTCAACTAATTTCAATTCTATATTGCATGTGAAATTAAATCAATTTTTAGGACAGAGACAATACTCCCCCAAATTTAAACTAGTACTACATTTTATATACAAGGTTATTAGTCCTCTAGCCCCAATTCCTTATTATCTATTTGCTGGTTTCTTAGAAAATAAACCAATGGATATTATCTTCTCAAATTTATTGAATGATTTGAAGATTTTAATACCTTTTAGGATAATTCTGGATTATTTAAGAATAAATAACTTTTTTTTCTAAAAGTAAATATAAATTTAATCTCTTTAGACCATAGCCTGGAAGTTCTTTGGTTCCAAATAAGGCTCTATTTGTTTGTTTTGTGACAGCAAAGATAATGAACTCATCTTTATTAATATGTATGTATGATAAGAAAATCATATTTTGAAAAGCTGATAATTTGAGATCTGATATATATATTTTTATAAATCATACATTCGAATTAAATCAACCAATGGATTTGTTGCTTAAGGTTTATAATTTTCTTAATTAAGTGCTGCTTCTTAGCAATTAACAAAAATCTAGATCAGCAACCTACTCTAAAGGATGCCCTTCATCAGGAACTAACTTTAATATATTCAAAGATTACCTACATCAAAATCATCAACCTAGTTTGCAGCTAATCTTGAGTGTCGTCTGTTATTGGATAGTTAAGATTAAACCTTAAGATCTAGTTCACTTTAGGATCTTAATTCTATAATTGTTCTTAATGAAGGTAATTCTACCTTTTTCTTTTTAATAACATTCAGCTATTTAATTTTGCTCTTAATATTCACAAACCAATGATGTTTCATACTATCAGATATTGTGATTCTTTGCTCTATTATTTAAGAAATAAATACTAGGATTGGTTTCTAGCAATTTTGATAATAAATCTAATTCGCTTAGACTGATATTCTTCTCTATTGATTTATCAAGTGGGGAGGTTCCATCATTAGGAATCTAAGACAATTTCTTCTACAATAATTTCTAAATTTTAGTTGTATCGATTTCATATTTATCAAAATGCTTCTCACTAGGCAACTGTGTTGGAAATGTCATGAAATAAAGCAAGACTCCTAAACTATACAAATCAGAGGTAATATTTGGGGGTACTCCATTATAAAACTCAGGGGCTATAAATCCTTCGATCTATCTATTCAAAATCCAGTCTAATTTGTCATTTATTCTATATTGCTATAGATACCAATACAATCAATACTTTGAAGGATAAGTTAATCAAAAAGATCTGAAGGAGTTAATTATTGGAGTTAATAATTATGTTTAGAGGGTTGAGATTTCCATGATAAAATTAATGTTTATCCAAAAATTTAAGCAGTTGCAAGATTTGATAAACGATCTAATTTAATAGATAAGCTAATTACTGAAGCTATTTGAACTTCGTGTAACGGATTTGTTAATATTAAATTATAAAGGGATTCTCCTTTGAAATGCTCATATAGGATGAATAAATATGAGTCATCTTCGTATACTCTTCTTAATTGCAACAAATTTGAATGCTTGATTGATCGCAGCATTTAGATTTCATTATGAACAACCTCCTCTATCTCAGGCCATTATTCAAAGTCTTCCATCTTGTATATTTGAACTGTGAATTATGCATTATTCTAAATTAAAAACAAATAATTACAGTTTTTTTGTAGCATTAATAAATTCCAGGCAACATTCTATCTGTCAATTTGTATTTCCCAAAAAAGTCATTCAATTTACAATATTATTTCATCAATTTGTACCAGTTTCGATACTGAATGAATTAAGAAAAGAATAGATATGTGTTCCCTAAATTATTAGATATAATTAATCCATAGGTTTTTGCTTCTTTGTATTAGATTAACTCTTTTTAAATACTGCAATTACTCAATATTAAATGAGTATGAATTTTGTCCTGTTGACATATTAGAATATTCGGATATATATGAAATAGTTTTTCGGAGAATTCTTATTTTTATTAGTTGTAACTAAAAACATTCCCTGATTACAGTTGAGGATAGAGTAAGATCTTTTTCATATATTCTTCTCCAATTTCCTTTAGATTTGATTTCTCTAAATCTTTTGGAGAAAATTTTCCAACCAAGTTTAAAAGCCAACCAACTGAATTTTATTGTTAGTGATCAGAGGATTTCATTCAATTTGTGTATTTTTTATATAAATTTATTGATTAATTATTCATCATTTTTCATAAACAAAAATTAAATGAAGTAGGAAAAAAGTAAAAGCAAGCCAAAAGATTAGAGAGAGGAAATCCTACCTGTAAATAAGATAATCTAAAAATGTCAATAGACATTAGGTATTTATTATACTAATCAAAGAGATCACTTAGTTTGAATAGCAAGAATTAAAGAAAATGTTTTCTATAGTTTCTGACAAAATGCATCAAGTTAATTAAAAAATTTACACCTTCGAAAGGGAAGAACGGCTATTGAGGAGGGAAAATGATGAATGGGAATTCTATTTGAAAGAAAAAACTTCTCTTCTTAAATAACTAACATTATTAATTGATTTAATTAGTGGCAAAGATCAATCCTTTGAAATAGATATTTCCACCAATCCTGCCTATAAAGAAATCCAGACTTACCCCATTCACAAAAAACAATTGGGTGAAGACCTACTAAAAACCATTCAGAGCGATGAAACGTCAATAATTAAGCTCTAAGCACAATTATAAGAAATTGAAGAAACATCTAAGCTTCTTAGACAATCTGGTGCTTTTTGGAACTGTGTTCGTTGCAACATCACTTTAAAGGAAGGATTTAATGAAGAAGTAATTAAAAATTTTATTTGAGACATGTATATTTCATCCAGGCAAACTCAAATATTTTTCATGCAGAACGTGCGGAGGGGATGAATACTTTACCTGCTGTAATTAATGTAGAGATTGCAATCCTGGTTGTAAAAAAGGCTTGCATAAACCTTGACACATTATATATATTTTATTAAGATTTTAATGCTTAATTTAATAGTGAATTTAATTTTCATTTGTCAAAAGCCATTTTATGTCCTTTTATCATTTGCTATAGTTCATTTATAACTTTTAGCTTTTTATCTTTTTATTATCGCTAAGATTCCTCTTGATTCTTCACTTTTTCTAATTACTCCTTTTAACATTTAACCTTCTCCAACTCACTTGTATAATTCTATTTCAAATTATTTTCTTTCTAAATATTAGATTACAATTACTTCCTGATATTAGTCCAATAACTTTTTGTTTTCGTACACATTATTAAGGTATTTATTTTTATAATTATCCTTTAACTTATCAGTTTGTTCTAAATCTTTTATTAATTATTATGTTTGCATTTTTAGTTGTCTATTATTTTCATCTAATATTTTATTAGCATTTTCAATTGTTTTAAGCTAATTTGAAAGTTCACTTAAATTTGTTGAATTTTACTCTAATTTTAATTATTATTTTTCGATTTAAATTGTTTGATCATTTATTAATTCTTTAAATTCTTACTCCTTATTTTAATACGTTCTAAGTTCATTTTCTAATTCACTTATTCTTTATTATGCAGATAATATTTAGTTTTCTTGATTTTTACATTGTTATTCAGTTAAATAGAATTCCTTTAAACGATTGTTTTCAGTTTCATCAAATTGTTTTTATGCTCTTTTAAATGTGAATTCCTTTTCCTGTTACAATTAGGAGAATTTTATTTTGATTTACTCATTCTATTGCCTTTCAAATTATAATTCGAACTCAATTTATTTAAGATTTCGTTTTAATTGATCATATTCTCCTTAAATACTTAATAATTGCTCTTAAGTCTTTGCTAATATCTATCGTTCAACTTATAATTCCTTATTAATAACTAATTTAATTACGATTTAATATACTTGAGTCAGAATTTTTTGGTTTATTGAAAGTAATGATTGGTTCGAAGTTAGATTAAGGCTATTATGTTTGATTTTAAATTTTAGATTCTAAATCTAATATCTTTTTCTTTAAAATCAATTCTTTTGATCTTTATTCATTTATTTCTTTTTCTCTGTTTTCTACTTTCAGATTGGATATTCTTAACTCCTCTTCTTATCGAATGACTTTTTCACGAATTTAAAATGATTATTCCTATTCTGAAATCAATTAATATTTCATTTAGGTTAATTGTTATTCTAGTTTCTAATTTTTTGTATTAGCAGTTTACAAATGAGATTTTAATGATTATAATTCATTTTACTTTTATTCAGCATTTCCATCAAGCTCATTTTTCTTTTATTAGATTTACTATGATAGTTCTCTATTAGAAATCAATTCTCTATCTAATTGTAATTTCAATTTCATATTTTCTTCTTTAATCCTCTCTGTTTAATCTTTGACTGATTCCAGTTCTCTTTGAAATCTTTATGAAATTTCTTGCTCTGGGATTTCATACTATCTCTTTTAATAGACCCCATTTTCTATTTGTTGAATTTTAAGACATATAGCTTTATAATCTTTCTTTAACATTTCATTTTCGATTAGAACTTTTTCATTTTCTTATTTCAATCTTTCAAAACTGTTTAATGGAACACTATTAATTTCTTACTATTAATATGATTTTCCCAATTGATCTAATTTAGTGCTGTATTCTGATTGCATAATTTTCATTTCTTTAGTTAGAGATTTTACTTCTTTTCTGACTTATTTATTTTCAAGTTATTTCTCATTAATAATTTATTGTAATTCATTGATTTCTTAAGTCAAACGCAAATTTTGTTCGTAATACTCTGTAAGTAAATTTTTGACTTACTTACTTCTGTAATACAGAATCCTATACTCTTTTAATAGTTTTTCTTTTGTGACAGATTCTAGTTTAGCTGTTAGCATGAGGTTCTCTTCTTTGTTTAATTGTCCAGTTTCAAATTCTTTTATGTTTTTGTCATTGTCCATTAATACGTCATATCTAGATTATGCAGTCGAAGGATTCATTTTTAATTTCATAATTTCTTTTGTATCACTAGAATCTGAAAAAGAACTTGATTCTTCATAAGGAGACTCAAATCTTTGATTTTTGACTTGTTTTTTGGGAGAGCGAGCTTTACGAGAAGAACTTCAATAAACAACATAAATTACCTTGAAGTTCTACCAACAGTATTCTTTGAATTTCTTGAGTCTTGGATTCTCACATTAGGTCTTGAACTATCTCTTTATTATTACATTTCCTTAGAGAAACTTCCAAGTTTAGTCTCAAAGGTTTTTTGAATTAATTATGGAGTGTTTTAAATGTTTGAGGACTTTAAAGACTTTTTAACTTTTTTTGAAGATTTGCTTCTGCTTTGTTCTAGACTTTTTAATTAGGTTTTTGATTGACTGCGTGAACTCTTCCCCTTTTTACTTTAACTTTTCTTAGACTTCGTGGATTTTCTGCTTTTATGGTCTGAAACTGGTGTTTTTCGATTATCATCAGTAATGAAAGTTCTAAACTTCTTTTTCATTCTGGATAATTTCTTCCCTATATCTGTTAACTATGTTAGTGTTTGGTTTTTATGATTAAATTCACATTATTTGGCCTCCTCAAACAAACTTTTTTATTCTCCCTCTCGATCCTTAATCCATTGTTTAGAGAGCGGGGAAGGTGGATGACTTACATTTTTTAAAAGACTATTAATTTGTTACTGAAAACGATTTTCACTTTTCCTTTTGTGTTTGGAACTTGTTCTTGTTTAAGACATTATTTTAATTATATTGTTAATATTTGAATTTTTCATATTACTTATAATAATTACATTATTCAACTTTATATAAGTTTGTACGATGGCTTACTAACTATTTACAATAGTGTAAATAGACTGAGAATTGGAAAATAAAATTCATCTCTGAAATATATAGGCAACTTTCATTTACAAAAACAAATTTATAAAATTAAATTAATAATTTAATTCATCTTTTATAAGAAATCAATATTTCTTTGGATATTAAGGAGGTTATAAACTTAATTAAATAACTATTAAATGATATTGTCTTTAGAACCATATCAATGGAGAGTTTTTGTTTGGATTGAAATTATTAATCTATGAATATTATAACTAGAAACTAAATTTGAAATAATTAACTGATAAATGAGCACGAAGAGGAAAGATATCGTAAAACTGATGAAATCAATGAATATTGACCCAACTACATTTTCTGAGGAAGATATTAGGCAATTCGAGTAAGGCTAAGTGATGATGAGCGACAGTGAGTCAGATAGCATGAGAGATTCTGTATCCATAGATGATATTGAGAATTACTAATAGAATAGACATAATAGAGGAGGGGATACTCATGACACAGTCAATATGAAAAATGTATTATAATTGATTCAATATTAGAATTATTCTTCTGTTGTGGGCATGCAAGAGAAATAAATAGCATTTCTAAATGCTGAAATAAAGCGCATTCAAGCAGCCAACGATGCTGATAGACAAAGGATTTTTGCTAATCATAGAATAGAAACTGATAAGCTTTTGAGTGAAATCAAATAACTAAAGTCTAGGATGATATATCAAGAATCTCAGTTACCAGGAATAAGGGAGGCTTTGGCATAGGTCAGAGACATGTTGGCTGGGTTAGTTCCAGAGGCTGTCTATTTGAGATTGAGAGATTTGAATGAGAAGGAAATGCCCATTTAAGATTGGGTGTTGGTTTAGGTTTGGGAGATTGTATATCCATTTAAAAAGGAGGGGGAATTTTAGAAGAAGGAGATATTGGCTTTGAGAGAAGAACTTAGATAGATAACAGAGAAGCACTAATTCTTATTGAATGATTTGGAACATGGTTAAAAGATGATGGTCGATAGAGAAGAGGACATTAGAAGACATAAATTAAATTATGATAATGCTAGGAAGGCTTTGGAGTTAGAATTAACTAAGTCTTAAGAAGAGTTGGCCTTGTTAAGAGAGAAGGGAGCGAGATTTGATGAGTTGAGTAGGGATTATAAGAGATTGGAGCAAGAGAAATTTTTATTGGAAGAAAAGGCTGGCTTCTATCAAAATAATCAAGCTGGCGATAAGGCAGGAGATCAATATAAGGCATAGGATGATGCCAAGAGGAAGGGAGATCTTTTATAATAAGACAAGGAGTATTTAACTAAGGAGAACATATAGCTGTTGGAGAAGGTGAAGAGATTGGAGGACAAATTGGATAGAACAGAGAAAGAATATTTGGAAGCCAAGAATTAAGCTTAAGAATATTTGTTTTAATTGTTGAATTCTAAAACTGATTAGACTCAGGCTTATGAAAAGAGAATCTACTCTGAAATTGCAGATCTTAAAGAAAAACATCATCATGAATTGGAAATTGCCAAATAGAATTTAGTTGACATTTATGAAACTCAGATCAAATTCTTGAAGGATGCAAAGGAGGAAATTTAACTTAGAAAAGATAATCTAGAAGGGCAAGTGAAGGAAAAATCAACATTATATGATCACTTGTTAATTGATTACAGAAATTTATAAAGAAAATTAGATGGAGATTTATCTGAATAGAGAATTCAATTGAGATTGAAGGTTGAAGAGTTGGATAGAGTTTAGAATATCTATGAGGATACATTGGCCAATCTCAAAGCTACAAAACATGAGAATGAGATGTTAAGGGAGAAAATTAATGTTTTAAAGGCAGAGTATTATAAATGTTAAGTAGAGGCAAAGGAGCAGATGAGCAATATAAATGCTCAATTGCAAGTTGCAAAAGAACAACTCAGTAATTATGAAGGAATCGAAAGAGAAATTGATGATGCTATTATGAAATCAGCAGGTAATGAATATGATGCAATGAATCCATTATTGGGATTCATGGGCACTGTCCCTACATCTTCTAAAAGAAGAATTCAATAGGCTCTAAATTTAGCTTAAAGATTGCAAGCAAAGTAAAGAGAATCAGAGTAGTTATAAAGACAATTAAGAGAGAAGCAATAAGAAATTGAGAAATTATAAGAGGAGACTAAATTATAGAGAGATGTACTTGATAAGACACACCAACCGTAAATAGTTTATATATAATGACTAGTCATTCCTATTTGGTCGCCCATATTGAAGAGAAAGACAGGGAGATCTTAAAATATAAGTCACTGCTAAAAAAATATGATTAGGATTATTAGATTTTAAAAGCTGAAAATGATGACATTGCTAATGTATTAGTAATTTATAAATTGAATAGAGATTCATGAGGGCTGAGGAAGATCTGTAAAGATTGAGGATTAAAAGATAGAATTTGCAAAATATTTAGAATATTTTAATAGGGATTGCCACTGGTAGTTAAAATGACATGAGACAAAATTTGAGGAGTGCCATAAATGAGATGTCGGAAGCATTAAATACAAAAACATATATTGATCCTTAAAGTGCGATGTAGAAAAAGAGTAAGATATTGGATTTAACTTAGGTGTTGCTCAAAATAGTCAATAAAAAGAATAAGAAGGACCATCTTGGTATTCAAAACTAAAGCAAAAGCAGAAGAAGTGAAAGTATATTTAGTAGTTACTAATTAAGAAGATAATAATTATTAAATATTAAATATTAATATTAACTTTTTATTAATTGTGAGTGAGAGATAAAGCGATGATTGGCTATTTCTATAGTAGTCAGTTAGCATTGATCTCTAATAGTAAATGTGTTTCTCTTAGTAGATTGTTCGAAGGAATTGAACACCTACACAGATACAACACAACAACCTTATTTACAGAATGAATATTTTTATGATGCTATTAAGATGATTATATATTAATTTATAAAAGATATATAATGAATTAAGGGGAGGGAGAAGTAACAGAAGCTGAACAATACGAGAAAGTGGTGAAGTACATTGTCAAAAATACTCCTTTCGGATAAGCTAATTTAGTGATTAAGGATTTGTGCAAAATCATTGGGAATATTAATCCATAGAATCCTGTTATGCTATAAGCATTGAGGGATCACAATGAGGAGCATTTGGCTTTGATTAAAGGCTAAAACACTCAAGTAATAGTCTATTTTGATCACTTAGATCCTTACAAGTGTACTGAATTCTTAGGAAGACTTTTATGTAGATTAGAAAAACAATGAGACAATTTAAGTGGATCATGAAAAATTAGAAATAATATCCAGATCTTAAGTGGAATTACCATCAGATCCAGAACTGAACATACTCAGAGATGCACTTGAATAGCAATTAAATCTCTACTTGAGTTAACAATTTAATGAGAAAGTTTGTGGAGCTTACGGTACACTTAAAATGCATTTAATTAGTTATGTATCAAGGTGATGCTTCCGATTACACATTCTACTTAGGAATTACTGCAAAAACAATCAATTTGCCAAACTTTTTGTAAAATTAATCCATAATATGTTAGCTGTGGAAGTTGGATCTCAACTTGGGAATTCACAAAAACATAATTGAAAGGTGATTTGAAAGTGTAAGCACACTATTATGAAGATGGTAATGTGCAATTAAAAAATGTAAATACCTTCTCAGAGGGAATCAATGTAGATTTGTCAACAGCTAGTGAAAGTGCTAAATAGATTGTTCATACAATCGCTAAATTAGAAAACAAGCATTAAGCAGGAATGGATAATTTATATAATTCTATGCCTGACATTTTCTTTAAAGCTATGAGAAGACCCCTACCAATAACAGGTACAAAGATGAATTGGAATGAAAATGTTCACAAATTAGTAGCAAATTTGAAATAATGAAAATATAATAAATATTTAATGAACAAATTAATGTTTCGAAGGATATATCATTCCTGTTACATTTATTCATTACTAAAACCATTTTTTTAAAGCAAACTCAAAACCTCTTTTTCATTATAGGTTTTACTCTTAACTTCCTTTCCTAGTTTGCTGATAACGACAATCTCTATCTTAGAAGGCTGAGGAGAGGATGTATCCATAGTTTTCACGAGTGCTTTAATAGCAATGTCCAATCCCTAATAAATTATAAGATCATATTACTTATTCTAAGGTTAAATTATCTTTGTAATCCTATTTTAAGTAGCTATTGGCAGCCAAGTTATTTTTTCCAATAGCAGTTGCTTTCCAACCAGCGTAATTGCCTGATGGATCGGTACTAAATAATTGAAAACCATTTTCCTTATCATAGCCTGCAAATAAGAATGCTGTTCCAAATGGTCTTTGTCCTCCCACTTAGGTTTTATTCTGTTTATAATCACATATGTTTATGATCAATTATTCTAAGCCAATGTTATCTTAAAACTAATATCTATGTTTCGATTAATGATTTACCTATGATTGGCAGCAGCTTCTCTGGCATAATTAATTAAAATATTTGCATCAGCAGTATGACCTGAGACCACTGAAAATATGTGTCTGTCAATTGGATAGATTTTTTCAGAATGTTTTGAATGTTCTAGTAAATGTGATACTTCTTATTTTTCAGTAGCTAAAATCATTCCATCGTTAGTCAAGACTCCAAGTGCAGATCCCGTTTAATTAATTGCCTCGATGGCATATTCCACCTATTTTAATCTGCCATCTGGAGTGAAGGTATTAGTCTTTTAGTCGTATCTCCTTGACATTGAATTTAATTTAAATTAATATATACTGGTGTTCAAATAAAATTAAGGTATATAATAATCATAAAATCATATGCTTCACAACATTCTATTGCATGATAAGCATTTCATATAATCCCATTTCTTACATCAACTCTCTTGTATTATTCATTATATGAAAAATTTGATTTTCATAATTGGGCTACAGATATTCCAATCCATTAATTATTTTGATCAAAACACTCTATCATTTTCAAATGAATAAATACTCCTAAGGATAAACATATTAATCCAGCTATATGGTCATAATCTGGATTCGATGATGTTATTGATTTTCTTCCTTGCTCCATCTTTCGTATCAATTCACTCATTTGTTCAATGAATTTCAGATGTTGAACACTCACATTTTACTCAATAAAGTATTGAACTATTGAATACGCCTTTAATAATGATTTGTGAGAGTTTTTCTATTCAATTTTGCTTTTGATTTTTTCGAACTTTTCCAAAATCACTTTATCAATATTATGCCTTAATGCTTAATATTTCAAATTAAATTTATCAAGCAAATAATTCAAGCATCTGGCTGTCTTAATTTGAAGTTCTATCTATGACTTGACGTTGATTTCTATAATTTTAGCAGTTAAAAATTTAACTAAGATTTTGAGGATTTGATGCAACTATTATATATAAATATAGAGGAGATACCTAAAATTCCAGATTTATCTAACTGTTTACTATCAATCTATTCAAACATTCAATTATCACGCATCTATGCTTGTAATAAAAGAGCTAAACTTAATCCTACTAACTATATAGATATTGAACAATAAATGGAACTATTTGAGCCACGTCCTTGTAACTTTCCAAATCAGAGAGCACTAAAACCATATAATATTTGAGTTACATTAAACAAACTCTTGAGAAAAATTGAATTTCAGACTCATTACTTCTTTTTCAAATAAATCCTTAAAGCTTTTCACGATAGATTGTTAATGAACTGTCAAGATACTCATTACGTTGTCCTTTATTATATTGAAAGTCTTTTTGCTTTCCACATTTTAGAATGACTCTGTTTACATGATATCCTTGTATTGCACTTAAATCAATAGGGAGGGAATTTACTTATGGATTGAGTCTCCTGGGAATTGATCATCTAATAATCCTTCATGACATTGAATATGGAAAGAGAGGGAAATCCGAGAGGGATTTTAACTGTCCTCATCTAATGCGAAATTAGATCTCTTAGATCCAAGCTCTTGAATATTGGGATTCTATACTTGATCGTTGAGCACATACTCATCCATTCTTTTGGATAAATTAATACTATCCATATATTAAAATCCATAGATCTCAGACTAAAATGATTTGGGGTCACAGTACCTTGAGCAAATTTTGATCCTTGATAGCCAATTCAATGTCCTGGGAATTGAGTTACTTCTTTCTGAAGTGTCTTTGATATTTAATTGCCTCCTAACACATCATATTAATATTCACTTGAATGATCTTCCTCACATTCTATTCAACCAATATGAATAAATGTAACTCTGCCCCTTGCTCTATGGTTTTACCCCGAAGAAGTCCTTTCAATATGCTTTCATCTCGATACACAGACATTGAAGAAAACACAAATTTTGTCGATTTGATATTTACATTAAAAAAGATATTGAAATAACTTCTACAACCCCACCTGAAAAGATGAGTATAGATCATTTTTTCTCTCTTTTCGGAGTTAAATCTCTTCTACCGAAGGGTGAAGCATCTCTTTTCATAGCGATCTCCGGGGTTCTGCTCCTTTCCTATTGAGATTGCCGAATTTAAATCTCCATTCCATCCAGTGTGATCTTGCGTGTAGTGTTCGTCAAAGTTTCTTTGCCGAAGAATGCTTTAGGTACTAAATGCTGGTCATATGCCCAACATTCGATCGAAATCGGCTACTTTTCCCTGGCCTAATACTGAATGCACATGTTGCATGTTTGAGATTGCTATTACAACTAGAATATAAATGTCGATTGATGTGTTTACACTTAAAATGTTCGAAAATTGGCAATGTTCACCGATCTTCAAGAGAAAATAAATGTCAATAGGGATCAATTCTGCTGATGCCTTTATCGATTCAATATATAACTTATTCATATATTATTATATAAAACTTTTTATTGATGCTTAATGCATGTTATCCCTCAATCAAATCAATTATGAATATTAATTATCATAAAGACACTTAATTGAGACATTTATAAGTAAATATTTGCACTATTTAATACAAAAAATCAATCCTCTTTTTGCAGTAGACAATTCGGACATATGTCGAAGTCACAGATTTAGCATCTATGTGCTTGATTTTATATTGTCTCACTACAGTAATCGCAAACGTGATGAGGTACAATGCTCAATTTCATTCTTTATAATAGTAATTAAGAGTTTACGGATGTCCTGCTCCACACATAATTCCAAACAAGGGGGGAGGCATGCATTGCAAACAGAATGCTTCTGCGCATTACTAGCACCAATAGCGAGATCTGCAATTTTTAATCTTACATTCTGCACATGGATGACCACTACTTGATTTCCAAGTCAATTAATGTCCGCTCTTGTTGCAATAATAGGTTGGAGGGGGGAAGTATTCGGGATTAGTTTACTATGGGGGATTCATAACTAATTAAATAAATGAATTCGAATGATAAAACATATTTGTTTATTATTGTACTATTCATAATTATATCAATCCTTGGGCTTCTTCTTGATTCTTAATTAGTTTGAGTGTCCACACTTTCTCTTTCTGCAATTGTGGGCTTTTGGTGGTAATCTAACAATAATCAATCAATTCAATACCTGGCATAGCAAACTCTGCATATTTTTTTTTCAACGTTATACTTTTTGGCAATAGCAGCAATGGTTGGCTCCATACCACCTCCTCTGAGTCTCAATACTAAATGAAGAGTTGATTCCTTTTAGATGTTATAATCGGAAAGAGTTCTTCCATCTTCCAATTGCTTTCCAGCAAAAATCAATCTTTATTAATCAGGAGGGATTCCTTCCTTGTCTTAGATCTTAGCCTTAACAGCATCGATAGTATCAGATGGCTCGACATCGAGTGTGATGGTCTTGCCCGTGAGGGTCTTAACAAAAATTTACATATTATTTTAAATTTTTAAAAAATCTTTAATAAAATAATTTATATTCATAACAAAAGCATTAAATAAACAAAATACTTTCTATTTCTAATGCCAACCATCTGAAGTTGACTGATAAGTTATAACTATTATATTGATTGCCATTTTAGTCCAACCATCTTCCTTTAAATTCTCTGTCAAAACTAAAAAATAAATAATAACTTTAAGGTATTCTCAAAAAATAAAAGTGTTTTAAATTTTTAGTTTGCAATTTCTTATTGCTATACAAAAAGAAAGATATCATTCATATTTGAGATTTAATTTTTGATATAAATTATCCTCCATCACTAGAATGGATTTTGTTTCCATAAACCTATCTGAGAATATCAAATGCACTTTCCAATTTATATCCAACTTCTCAAAATCTAAATAATTCTTCAATAATATTTTAGTTAGAATCACTATATTTTTATAATTTTTATGCTCTCTTCTATATTTTAACCAATAAATTGTTATATTGTAATTGTATTTTGATTCTTATAGTTCTTTTGTAAATGTTATAAAATGCTAATCCTTCTAAGAGAAAAATATTATATAGTTTTTAAGGATTTCACTGTTCTGTGTTGTAAAATAATTGAGATAAACAATAACACTAGCGCAAGGACTTAATAGGTTTGTTTAATTCAATAAAAATTATTTATAAATAATGACTATTATATTTTTCTATCAATAATATATTGATTATTAAATTCCTTTTGTGACTTTATTCATCCAATTAAATTTTTTCTGCTCTTTATTCTTAGCACTTCCATCATCTTTTCCAGGCCAATAAGCAATTAAGTTATATTAAGGAGGAATTTTTGCATCAGACTTATTTCTGGTCACTGGTTTATTAGGATTACCCTACACTAATAATATTATCATACCCAATATTTAATTTTGGCTGGCTCTATTTTTTTTTTATCATAAAGCAATTCTAAAGATCTACCGAATGTATTATAATCAACAGGATATGGCTTATATTTAGTACAATCTGGTTTAGGATAATTTTTAATCATTTCTAGCTTAAACTTATCAAAATCTTTGTGTTTAGCAATCATAACCTTTGGATTTGTATTATTGTGTTTTAATTTGGGTAGAATAGGCTTTATTATTAAAATGAAGGAATACGTGAGGATTATAGCTGCCTGGACCTGCTGGTAAGACAGCTCCTAAGTGTTAATAGTCTTAAACGAAGTCTGGTTTTTCTCCATATTGAATTTTAGTTTTGCCATTCCATTTTTTAGCTTGATTCTCAATGGATCTATTCTCATCATACTTTCCTGGTCCGGGTTTGGGGTAGTTTTGTTTAGTATTCTGGAGGAATATATCATCTATGAATGTATTTCTCTTCAATAGTTCGCTTTTAGATCTAAATAAAGAGAATGATTATGCATTTACCTTTTTCTTTCCTTATCTTTCTCGTTTACCCACTTGTATTCAACATTATATTGCACAGGGACCTTACGATTTCTAAATGGTTTGGCTATGTCATCCAAAAAATGTCCTCTTTTTGTAATTGTGGGAGGTTTCTTTAATTTGCCTGCAAAGAAGTCTCTTTCTTAGACTTGTTTTAGAGGGTCACAATACTTCTTGGGGACTTCGTATCCTTCAATACCCCAAGCGCCTGTTTCACCTCTAACAACACTGTACATTTATTCAATAGTCATTACTAGATTAAATCATAAGTTACATGAGGGAGCTGATCGACTTGTATGCATTATATTATAATTAATTAATATTTTAACGAATGTCCGAGCAATTTTAAGGTAGGTCCTCCCATGGATAATTGGAAAGGAAATTCGAACCGGCTATCGAGAACCCAAAGCCTACCCAACAAACTAGAAATATAAATGTGACAGGGGTAAATAGGGATTCCAAAACTATTCATTATCCAAAATAACCTAAGGTATTTAACTTGAGTTCATTTAGCAGATATAAATAATCAAGGTTCCATAAAGATGTGGAAGTAATTAAACTGTGTGTTCAGTTTAAGGATTTAGTACATTAACATATGATGATATTAGACCAAAAGAGAAAGAGGAAAGTGTAATAAATAAAATAATGAGACTATTTACTCGGGAAGTTGATCCTTGTAAATGCTTGCCTTATTAAAATAATACTTGCATCAAGGCTAAGGAGTGGTTAGGAAACTACGACACTGAAAAATTAAAGTCCAAATATTCTAATTTATTGGAAAGTAAGTGTGAACCAAAGATCATCAAACAAATAAATCTTGATGTTGAAAGAACTCATCCACTTAAGAATTACCCCTAAAAATTATCTGATTTACAATAGGTTTTGATTGCATATTCCAAATACAACAAAATTGTTGGTTACATGTAAGGAATGAACTTTGTTGCTGCTGGATTGATTTATCATTCTGACAATTACGTTGCCTTTGAATTACTCAGAAAACTCATTGATTAACTATAAATGAATGACCTTTATTCGCCTATGTAAGTTTATATAATAGTAGGTCTCCTGGTTTATCGAAACATATCTAATTGATTGATTATCTCATCCTAACCAAGATGCCAGACTTATACTAACATTTCTGTATCAACGGTGTGAAAGTGGACATGTTTTGTGCCTCGTGGTTATTTTCACTATTTGGAATGATGATCCCAATCCAGAAACAAGTGAAATTGTTCGATTGTATCTTCAGGTATGGTTGGACATACATCTATCAATTGATTATTGGTTTCCTCCTTTATCATTAAGAGATTTTGATGAGTGAAGATATGACTGGAATTATCTGCATTCTTAGCCAATAGAATTACAGAATCGATGATAATGAGTTGGAGGTGGATTGGGATGAGTTGCTTGATGCTTCCCTTAATGTCAAAATCAGCAAGACATTTATATAAGAAATGCATATGAGATTTGATACTAAGATTTAGACATTTAAAATATGAGAAAACACTAAATTTTAAACTAATATTATATTAAGTGTATTTAATAAAATAATATAACAATTTAGTATGAACAGTTTATAAGTATCTGAATTCTCAAACCGTGTTTTTGATCGCTATGACAAAAATCATTCAGGATTTATTGAAAAAGATGAATTAAATGCATTGTTGTATAATTTGGCAATCGAATTGAATTCCCAGGTTTGTATTCTAAAATAAGTTAGTAACCAACAAAAAAGGAAATTGATTACATGTTATCTTATTTGGATACAAACAATGACAGTAAGATAAGCAGAACAGAATTTTAGAGATTAGGAGAATTAATGGTTAAAGTATTAGGAAACAAATGATTTTTATATAAAATAAATGTCAAATTAAATTATTTAATAACTCTCTTAATTGATCAGAAAATTAGGGAGTAGGTTTGAGAACTTGTTCAATAATATTAGTTTCTAATAAATAATTGCGTTTGAATAATAAACAAATTTATTTAATTTTTATGTCTAGTCAAGAATAAGAAATAGACAAAGAATTAGATTAAGAATAGGAGAATGGGGGCGATTAAGAAGATTAAGAGGAACAAGATAGAACCTTATCTGGAAAAAAGAAATAACCAAAAAAATATGAGTATTCAATCATAAAATTATAATAGAAGAATTACTGAAGGTCTTAGCAATAGGAAGCCAGGATAAAAATTCACACCAGAAGAGGACAGATTAATTTTAGAATTGGTTCAAAGTATTGGGCCAAAATTCCAAAAAATTCATAAGCATTTCCCTGGCAAAACTTTGGCTATGGTTAAGAACCGATATTATAAATATTTAAGATATAGGTGGGAAGTACTTGATTAACAAAATAATATAACTGAATAAAATAAAGAAACAAACAAGCAAAACCACCATTCTAATGAGTCTTATGAAATATTATGTGAAAAATAAAAAAAAATCAGTAGTCTATTGCATTAGGAGAGAAATGATCTTGTAAATTCAATAGCACAGCGCGCTTCGACTCCTAATGCAAAGATATTTGTGGAATATTTAATAGATTAAATGTTATGATAGATAATTGTGTTGTTGTATAAAATATATTTTAAAAAAATAGAAACTCAATATTTACTTAAATATATTCAAATATTTTTCAAACAAACTCATAAATTATACCTATTCCTCAATGAACCTTTCTCGTTGGTCTCCTTATCTGGTCTTAATCAATCTATAAAATCTATTATGCAAAAATTTCCAGTTTTATTATTCGAAAATCAATCAAAGTTTAAACAATAAATTTCATTTTAGAATCCAAATAAGCAAATCTTTTCATAACAAATTCTCCTCCAAAATCAAACAATTGATTCCCTATTACACTAAAATTACTTAAGCATTGCTATCTATATAAATGAAATGGCTTAGTAGTTATTTACTATCTGATTGAAAAAAAAATATCCTATTATTAGGGCGTTGAATATGACAAGTTAAAGCGAAAACTCTAAAAAATAGTAATTTCATCATAGATTCAAATTTAAATACAACTTTAGAGTGGATGAACTTAAACTAATCTAAATTTAGTCGAATTTATCTCAAAATAATATAAAATCTACTAAATATTGAATCTATTTTTTACTATCTAATAATTATTCCTATAAATAGAGCTTCTTATAAATGATTTGATATTCATTGAAAAATCTTGGTAAAATGAAAAGTTTTTTTAATATTTTCACTTTCTCTTTATCAATAATTAAAAAATTCTATTCATATTTAGACACCCTTGATCCATTTTCGAATTATGAACAAAGATAAGAGTTTAAATTACATATTCATGTCCAAATTCTATTAAATCTCAATTTTTATATTAATATAAATATCTAAACTTTATTTTTACAGATATTAGTAATTGTCTGTCCAATTACCAAATTAAATTAAATTAGAATGTGAATTCAATAGATCAATTGAAAATTGTTATGAATAATAAATCATTTTTAACGTGATCATTTATTACAATAAATAAATTATTATTATAATGGAATAACCAGAATAAATACCAGAAGACCCTAAGATGCTATTGTTGACAATGGAATTAAATAGAATGGCATATGAAAGGTAGATTATCAAATCAAAAGAAGAACTTTCGAAGAATAATAACAATACATCTAATAAGGATAATCACTAAATTAAAGAATATGAAAATTAAATAAGAAAACTTAAAGAAGCTTTGGAAGTTAAGGATAAAAAATTAGACTAGCTGACTCAAGAATTAAACTAAGAAAGATAAAAAAATGAACATCTTTAAAAATAACTTAATAGTGCCTCTAAATAATTATAATAACCCAAGGACGTGAAATCTTAGCCTATTGATGCAAAATCGCTCTAGTAATTATTAAAATAATAACCAAATTCAAAACCTCAGGTTTAAACTGTTATGCAAAATGTACCAATAAAAGGAAACCCAACAATTAAATCATACCCAGGTCATTAGCAATAATAGGCTCCTTACTTATAATAACATCAATAATAGCAGTAGCCACCACAACAATAGTAATCTTCACAATCAAAGCACATTGGCAATTAATAAAAGTAAGTTTATCAAGGTTAACCTTAATATCCATAATAGCAACAACCTATGTACATCCCATAAGCACATGTATCTTATTAAAGAAGATGATGATTATGTAAAAATTTTACAATAAATATTAAATAAAATTTATTATTTCAATTAAATGGAAACTCTTGACAATGAAAAATGGATTGATCTTTAAGCTCAAATAGACGATTAAAACTAAATAATTAAACGTAATCTTATCATTAATATTGAAGACTAATAGGAGGAGATATACCAATACAAATAAGTGATTTCAAGTTATAAAACATAAATAAATCAAATGGAGAATAGAATGAATTAATTTACATAAGCAGAAGTGTTGCTCAGAGATGCAAATCATAGAAATGATATTTTGATAGCAGAAATCGAAAGATTAAATATTATCGTTTTTCAATAAGGAAATGAAGTAGAGGAATGGAAAAACAAGGCTCAACGATTGGATTTAGCTTTACAAGAATACAAACAATTCGAACTTAGCAATAGAGATATGGTTCTTAAGGCAACCAGATTGGCCGAGGAAGTAGAAAGATTGAAAGATTTATTAACAAAAAAATAGCTTGACTACCAATAACTCTAAATAGAACTAAGTTAAACATAACAAGAATTAGAAGATGAAAGAAATAAGGTGAAATTACTCGAAGATAGATTAGCTGAATTGGAATCAGAAACTCCCACTGAAAAAGCTCTTAAATAGATCTTGATTCAAAAAACAGAAATCATAAGATTACAGTAAATAATTTAAAGTTTGAATAATAAAATTTAATTATAGCAATAGGAAATTGATGAATTAAACATTAAATATAACAATTAATTAAGGGCTAATGATGATTTGAGAACATCAGCAGAAGCTAATGAAAAAAAAGCAAAGAAGGCTGAACTTGACCTTTAGAAGGCTTTGGAGGAAATTGAGAAATTAAAAAAATAGTTGATTGATGCACAAAATGCTAAACAAGCAGTTTAAGCAGCACCATAAGGAGTTGATTAAAAAAAAGTTGATTAGATGTAAGATTTAATTTAAAGTCTTTAAAAATAATTAAGAGAAACAGAGGACAATTTACAAGATACTCTCAATAAACTTCGAGATGCTGAAAATAGAATTAAGCAATTAGAAAGACAACTCAAGGATCTGGAAGCATAGAATTAATTGGCTTAGGATAGGCTAAAAGCTTAATAATTATTATAATCTTAAATGAACAATGCTAATAATAATATTAAATAACAATAAGTGAATGCTTCAGATATTATTGCTGATTATGAAAGACAAATTTAGGAATTATTGAAGGAATTGGAAAAACTTAGAAATGCTAAACCATTTGATGATAGAATGTTAAAAAGATAAATATAAGATTTGTAATCATTAATAGTTCTTATGTGTGCTGAAATAGAAGCCTTAAGAGCTAAAATTAGATGAGTATAATAAAAGCAAAAATAAATAATTAAGAAATTACTTTAAATTTGTGTTTTCATAATTAATTATTTCATTTATTTATTGGTATTCTCTGATCTGGCTAAATATTTATGAGATAATAAATTATATTTAATAGTTTGTAATTTATATATTCTAGATATTCAAGAATAACTTTATTAAAAAAAAATATTTATTGATTAAATTAATTTATAAAATCTTTTCCAAGTATGGGGTGCCTTTAATCGCGGGATAAATCAAAAGAATTGTCAAATCAAAATACAGAACAACCTTAATTGTCTGATGGTGAAGCGATAGATCCAAAAATAAAGAAAGACTTTGAAAGTTAGTCACTCGAAGATATGTAGAAGAAGGTAGTTATTGAGCCTTCTATTTCAATTGATGAGGATAATAGCAGTAATTCACCTATGAGTCATTTCGATGAATAAATTAAAAAAAACTTTTTCAAAAACCAGGCAAAACCTAAGATATTAAAAAAAAATATCCATCGTGATTTCTCTCCCAAAAGAACTCAAGAATAAAAGTAAAATGATTTAAAAAGATCTTCTTCGTAAAAATGTATTGAAGGAAACTACATACCAAAAAACAAGTTATATTACTAAAAATATAGAGAAATTAATAGAAATAGGATGAAAGATAGAATTAATAAGCATATATAAGAATAGCAACAAAATAATTTAGAAAATAATCAAACACAAATATCCTAATAGATGATAATAGAGCCCTTTCAAGAACAAGAAGTAGTTGCTCAGTATTCAAGAAAGAATAGCGAAAGTCAGTGTTCGCTTTCTGAGATTGATATAATTTGTTACTCTTGTCAGACAAAGATTTAAACTAATATCTTCCAACCAGAATGTTTGCACAATTATCATTAAAATTGCTTATCAGAATTAATTACTTAACAAATCAAAGGTGATAAATTACAGATTTATTGTTTATGCAATAAAGTCATTCCAACAAAATTTATTGCATTTGTCTTAAAGTAGAGTGATAATTAAAATTAAGGCTAAGATTATTTGGATACATACTTTAATAAATAACACGATTTTCTAACTTAAAACTTATTTTGAAACATTTTTTGTCATATATATTTTAAATAAAATAGTTAGAACCTTAAACAATATATTTGTTAATAAGTCAATCTTATAATGAAATAACTACACTTTCATAATGTTAATTAAAAATTAAAAATATAGTTTCTATTTTGCTTAAATAATAAGAAAATATAATAATATATTTTGTTTAGATCAATAAATATGGCAAAATAACTTCCAAATAGTTCAAGGGATAGGATGACCCTAATCGATCTACTCTTTGATGAATGCTATTAAAAATAGAAGACTTTACCTTAGAATGTTCCGAAAATCAATATGAAATCAAATTTGAAGAAATCAGCACCAATAATATAATCTTTAGAATACAAGATTTAACCAAAAGAATCATCAATAAAATAAAAAGATAAAGCATCAAATGTTTATTCAATAAATGAATTAATAATCTAAAATCCACAAAAACAATAATGGGAGTATCAATAAGTATAGAATTCTCAAACTAAATTACTGGAATTATTAAAACCTATTAACTTTAAGAAATAAAAGAAAAAGGAGAACTTTAGATTGCATAACAGCGAGAACTGTTCAATAAATTCTTATAAACTACCAAATGTGTCTTCAAGATATATCAATCAAAATGTTAGTAATAGTAATTCATATAGAATACAAGTAAGATAATCAGTTTAGGATATAATTAAATGTAAAATATGTTTTACATATATTGATTATGATAATTATAAATTGAATTGTAAACACAGTTATCATAAAGATTGTTTAAGAGAATAACTCTAATAATAAATAAACTAAGGATAATACTATTTAAACTGTATTAGTTGCAATGAAAGAATAAAAAACAATGTATTAAGAAATATATTAAATAGAAGTATTATTGAATTATACTTCTTAAATTAAATTAAATTCATTGTTCAAAGATATCATAACACAGTTAAATTTGAGAAATGCAAAAAATGTTTCTTTTTTTGGATTAGAACACCGCTTGCAAATAATTTGGAGTCCTATTGTCAGATTTGTGACTCAAATAATTGTTAATGATTCAAATTATAATTATGCTAATTAGAGTATGAAAATAAATATATTTTTTGATATTCTAGAAATATTTAATAGTGGTTTGTGTATTATTCGATTGCGTATTCCCTTAAGTCTGAATGATTTTGATTTTCTGGTATGTTTATGAGATCTCAATTCCCATTTATAAATACTTATATTTAATAATACATAAATTTATGTAAAATATTGATAAGCATATCAATTTTCTTTGTTCAAAAATAAAAGGGGAGGAAGGAGTTAAATACCCCAAAGAAAACATCGAGTATAGTTCTGAAGCATAGCAGTATTTTAAAGAGAAATTTCCTCTTGTTTTGTCCAAAATGAAATTCAAATTACAAAAAAATTAGTTTCAAGAATTAACAAATGATGAAGATTTCTTATTATCTTATATGAAACTATATAAACTAGATAGCTCCCATCAAATATTCAATAATGCTTTATAATGTTTCATCAGTCACATCAATAATCCAGAAATATTATCATTTGTGATGGATGAAATCTCTAAAGAATATTAGTTTAATGAAGATTGGGCTGAAGGGACTGTTCCCAAATTAATTGAATATATCATGAAAGACTATCATGTGAGTGATATGATAGAAATAATTGTGTTTATTTTGAAAAATACGAACTTCAATTTGGAATTAATCTTAAAACATATAACAACTACATTAAAATTAGCTAAACCAAAGAAATCTTATCAAAAGATTGATGATATGCACCCCCTTTTGAATTTAATTACTAAAATAGTATCAGTATTCTCTCCATCTTTGGAGCAAGTCTAATAAACATACAATTTAATTTTGGCTGCTTATAGACATTTTTTTAGGGATTTACTAAGAAATTACGTAGCCTAATCGCAAGCTTCAGCTGTAGGAGATTTTCTAATTTAATTTAGTGCTCAACTTCCAGAGAAAATAGATTCCATATTTTGTGCTACTTAATTAATTACATTATTAGTAAATGAAATAGCCAATACTATTAGTTATTTATAATACGAGAAAAAGTTAATGTCTCAATAGAAGTTAAAACTATTAGATTTAGTAATAAACTTATATAATGGAGATAGATTATATATGATTAATTTTTATTTCAATTTTTACGATATCAAATAATTGCCTGATGGAGATTGCTATTTATGTTAATATAAGGATTAAAAAATGTATCAACTTATTGAAATTGAAACTGAAAAGAAAGAAAAGTTAATTGAGTGCTGCAAAGGATGTTTTTGTACCCAATTACAATTAAGCAATAATTATGAAGATTAAGTATATTTGCCAACTATCACATATGGTCATGCATGCAAAACTAAGTGTAATTGGATGAAACTCTATTATGAAAATTATCTTATCACTCAAAGTGTCAATAGTGGGAAATAAAATAAAAAATCAAAATCCATCAGCATATAAAAATTAGATGAAATTGCTTAATCTCTAGAATAAATGTGCATTGATTATAGCAGATTATCAGATATACACATGTATTTATGGTACTTCTCATATATGAGTCTGTTATTCCAGTAGTTATTTTAAACATATTAAAATATTGAATTGATCTTATTAGCTTTTTTTGAAGACAATTCTATTTAAGTTAGAGCAAAAGTGCTTCATCAATTTGAAAATTATTGTCTTAAAGTAGCTAAAATGCAAATTCCAAAGAATTATTGTAATTTTTATTTTAAATACTAGAATTCAGTTTATTTAATACTCAGAACATAATTGAAAGGATAAAGCTAAGGGCACAGGATATATCTAAGCAAATAAGAGCAATGATAGTGCAAACATTGTTGAAATTATGGAAGGAATGTAAAATAACATGCCTAGATATTATTATTAATAGGATGCAAGACATCGAAATATTTGTTAGGAATAAAACTATTAAATATTGTTTAGAGTTTATTGACTTATTTAAGGAGTTGCAGTCAAATGATCAAATCAGATTTTTTGAAGAGGTCTCCAAAAGGTTGGAAGAAAGAGGAGAAATTGGAGAAATATCAGCCTAATTGATTCTTTTACTTTTAGCCACAGATTCAAAAAATAGAGATTAGGAAATCGCAGATAAACTGTTAGAATTAACTATTGAAACCAATAATTATAAAATAGACTACGACCGTATATAAAGTTTAATTGATAAGCTGTCTGACAACAATAAAATCATTGATAAATAGGGAATTTTGCATTCTTTTATTTTGAGACTTATTCAACTTTCGAATAGTTGTATTGATGTTAAGGAAACTAAGTAATAAATTAACCAAATAGAGAATGTATTAAAATTGATATAAATCATAATAAATTAAAAGAACTAGGCCCAACAATAAACCTTCATTAAATAAATTGATAATATAATGTAAATTACATCCTATTTTTTGAATAAATAGGAAGAATTTCTCGATACTCCTTTTGTCAATATACTAAATGGACTGTTTAAGATTTTAGTGTTTTGTCTTGAAGATCTTAATTCTACTGGTAGAAGAAATTATGATAAAATACCTTTTTAGTTAACAAAGAAGTTAACTAATTAACTTGATTACTTAATTATTTTTATAGAAAAGATAATATATAAAATTCATCCGAAAACAGCTTTTGTTAAGACAATTTTTACTCTTTCGACTTTATTGGATTTGAGGTATACAAAAAAATATGAGAACATTTATTCAAAATTTGAAATAGTAATGAAATTAATTTTAGTAAAAGCTGAAGAGAATCCTGTAAGCTTTTAGTTTGGTTTAATAGGATTTTGTTAGATTTTTGAATATT
Organism: Paramecium octaurelia; assembly: GCA_905182995.1. Lineage (NCBI taxonomy): Eukaryota > Ciliophora > Oligohymenophorea > Peniculida > Parameciidae > Paramecium > Paramecium octaurelia. The sequence continues at coordinate 132,659 of CAJJDP010000037.1, forward strand.
TTGAATATTTTATAACGAAAACTACTAAAGATATAGAATCCTTCTTAGAGTCTATGTAGACCTTATACAATAGTTTACTTGAATTTTCTAAAGAAAAGGCAGCTTAGGAGGAGATCATTTTCACTTTATCTAAGATGTGGGAGAAACTGCCTTAATTAATGTTTGAAAGTAGCGAATTTTTGAAAGAAAACTTGAAAGAAAATACATTTTAAGAACCTATAATAATTGCAATCTATTAAATCTTTTATGAATCAATTTTAGAGGCAAATAGCTAAGCACAGAAACAATAATTCAGTTAGATAGTTGATAAAAGTTAGCTGGCATTTATGATCAAGGACATATTTAATGTAGTGTTTTAATAGCATATTTTACATCCAAATAAAAACATAAGAGTCTTAGTTTTAAAATTGATAGAGTTGCTATTTGATAACCAACTCTCTATTGCCCTTTAATTTGGAGATTATTTGATAGTAGCATTAATGAATGATGCTGACATTGCTGAACCAATTTTGAAAAAGTGTATTGAAGTTAGACCTGAGCATATGTTATTATAATTTCCAAAAGGAATTAAGTTGATGATACAGAATTACGCTTCGCTTAAACCCTATTTTACAGGTTTGGATAATTTGTTAAAGAATTATACAATTTCAAATAATTAGGTGCTATGTCATTCAATTTATTATGATGTATGTGCTCAAAAGTTTAGTGATTTTTTGTTATATTTGGATGAATCATATTTTTTAAATAAGATTGATAGCAGAACATACTTTAATCAAGCTCAATTTATTTTATATTAAATAATACATTTATAGTACTTATCTAAACAAGAGATTAAGCTAATTTTAAAGGCTTTGCTAAACAGATTTGACGATTTCTTAAGCAGAATAGAGAAAAAGTTGTAACAATTAAGTGTTGAAAAAGATTATCAGATTATCAAAGCTATACTTCTAAAATTATTTTATGCTTATTAACTTGTGGTTAAACCAGAGTAGATTTTTGGTGAGAGTAGTTAGACTTTGAGATAGATTTACCAAATGAAAGTGATGAAACGAAAATCTTAGAAAAGGTTAAGTAAGAAAGTAGAAAAGGAGATCCTATGTTTTGAAATATGTCCAAAACATATAAATAAGTTTAATTAATATGTGAATTCAAGCGAGATGAATCTCTAAATTCAGGATAGTGATCTATCCGATAGTGAGTAAGACAAAAGGTAGAGTGTTGGAAAGGAGAATAAATACAAATAAGAGTTAGAATTGATTGATGAATTGTTAGATTTTTAATTAGGAGATTCACAAAGTATGTTTAAGTTGTTTGATGAATTGGGTATCTTTGAGGAGGTAGAGGAACGAGCTGAAACTAAGTTATAGGAAGAAGTAGTTGAAGAACCTGAAGAAGAGGCATAATAACCAAAAAAGTCAAGGAGAAAAACTACAAAAAGAAGACCTAGAAAATATTGATAATCAATTTAAATTATTATTAATTTTTTATAATATAAATAATTGTCTGATCGTATTTAATCAATAATTTTCAATAGAATAAGGAAATAATTTTATATAATGAATTCTCCTTTATTAAGGCTTTTGTTATTTCATAAATAAATTAAAATTTTTAATTTCCTAAATTATGGATAATCAGGAGTTAACTTAAAAGTTAAACTAACTCAACAACGAAAATGAAAACACTGAGTCTAGTTAATCTTCAAGAGTTTTATTGCTAATTTTTGATGCTATTGAAAACTTTGAATATAAATATTACAAAATAGCAGGCTGTTTATATGTAATTATAGTTTCAGCCGTTCTTACATTCATATTGACAATGAGAGATAAGCATTTTAGGTAGCTTGTTTTTTTAAATTATTTTAAGTACATTACCAAACTTGGAGCTAATATTTATTTCTGTATTGCTCATGTTTTGTGCGAATTTTAAAATGATTAGTCAAAGCAACATACTTCCATACATATAAGAAAATGGTTTAAATTGGAAAGTGAAACATGCATGTAAGAAGAATTCAAAATATTTTAAGCACTCTCTTTAATCATTGCTTTAGTCCTATTGATCTGTTCTTTGAAATAGAATGATAGATTTGTCTCCGTCTTCTTCTTTGTAAGTGTGTGGCCTTTGAATTACGTTTATGAAAACCTTAGATATAAATAGGAATTAAGAAAAGAACTTCTTTTACCTTTTTGTGGTATATTTATTGGAGCTGCATTCTCAACGGAGACCCTTTAAAAATTGGCTTCTAATCCGGAGGTCTTATAACTTAATGGAATAATATATTCTATTGTAGGGGGATTGTTCTTATGCTACTCAGCAGATTGTTTTAAGAAAGTGGATAGTGAAAATCTTTTTACAATTACTCATGTTATAGGATTGATGACAGTGATTTTTGTTCCTTTATTCTTCCCAATCGAAGGGTATTAAGATTGAAATAATCAATAGTCTTTTATAACCAGGTTTGAAGGAGTGGATATTTTTTGCAATTGTGGGTGCTCTCCTGATAGTGGGACTTCCAATAATGATAAGGACATTTGCAATTGAGACTGCAACTATTACTTTAGCATAATTGGGTTGGTGTTTTCCCTTTTACATATTTTTTAAGTTTCTTTTTGGATGTATAAATGTATATAAATATAAAGTATAAATCCCTTCATTTGGACAGCTTTGCGGAATTGGAGTGTAAAGCTTGTGCTCAATATTGATAATTAAGTATCTGAATCAATAAGAGAACAAGACTTAGAAATTACTAAAGAAAGGATCGTCTGAAGCCAATAAAGTAGTTGAACTACAAACCCTCACCTAATAAGCATGAAAATTCATATAAGTTTGTTACATAAGAATTTATTATCAATCACTTCATTTTCATAAATTATAAAAGAAATATGTTATTTTAATCAATATTTTAATTTAAAAATTGTTTATGGTCTTTTTTGAATGAACCATTGAAACTAGAAAATAATAGAATATTGCTTTAATTTTGTATTTATTCATTAAGTCTCCCCTTATTTTGGTCGTTGTTATTTCTTTTTTTTATAATCAGGTTTATCATGAGAAGGAACAAATACTTTTTACTTATAAGTCCAGCTCTCAACTTAATGTCCTTTGGCTCCTCCACTATATGTGTTTAATTATTCTTGCCACTATTGTGTAATATTAAAAACATCTAAAAAGTGAACCAAAGATCCTCTCAAAGGAGAACATCTCCCTCCTAAATCTGTTTATCCAAAACGAGGCTTATCCCATAGAACTTCAATCATTATTTCTCCATTATCAATTACGCCAACTACAACTCCATAAGCACCAAAATTTGCATAATTATTCTATTTGTTAACTAAGTTTTTACATTTAATGCCACTACTCTATCCCCTAATTTATGGATTTTGGGATGTTCAGTCATTAATGGTGGAACATAAAACTTTTCTTCATTTAATAACCAAAACTTATGAGTAAACAAAGTCCTCTGAACCTTTTAGGATTACTTTGATTCTTCTAAGGCTTTAATGGTTTGGCTCGAATATGTTGATGAAGCTACATTACATAAAGTATATTGTGAAGTTGGGAGCATAAGAAGCCAAGTGTAATGCTTCAAAACAACATTAATACCGGTTTGAACATCGTCTTTGAAAATGTCTGAAATTTTAATCTGCTGTAGAGACCTTAACTTCTCTTTACCCTTAAATATATATCTAATAACCATACAACAGATTTTAGAAATTAAATCAACTCTGGCAACCTTTTAACATACTCTTCCAAATCATTTACTAAGGTTTCCGAAAGCTAAGCTTTTTCGAACTGTTTGAATTTTTCATATCCTTCTGAATCAAATTGAGCTTCATGTATTCTCAGTAGTTCAGGAACTAAATGATTTTTACCTTTATGTACTGCATTAAAACCTATATCAATTTATTAAACTATAATGTCAGTTTATTTTTTCTTATCCCCAATGTAGATTTTAATGCATCCTAAAATATAATGAATAATTTCTGGAGATAAATTTAACTTTTCAGACACAAATCCAATATCGAAAAACTTTTAAACTTTGATTTTATTATCGTCTGTTTGTAAATTTGGTTATCTAAGAATCTTTACGATATATTAATCTTAATTAATCTTCTTTTCAACACAACCAATCGACCCACATATTTAATTCTTATCATTATTAACAACAATGACTTTTTAATTTATTAAATCAATTTGATTCTCTAATCTATAATCCACCAATTCAACAATCTTCTGATCTGAAATCCATTCTAATGGCATCACCTCTTCTCTAATATTCAACATATTATAACCAAATGTTCTATCTGGATTTCTTACGATTTCCTTATAAAAATAAACAACTGCTATAGCATTAATTGACTCTAAATAAATCCCCTAATTCTCTAATCTAGTTTACAATGTATATTTCAAATGATCATAAATATCATCCTTAACTTCATTTAAAATGTCATCTCTGAATTCAGACAGTATTTGAATATTTTTAAGTTAATAATTTTTAAGAAACAAAAATGATTATTTACTGACTACCAGAGCCACTTCTCCATAATAGTTTTAAGGATATCCACAGTAACAATGGAATGTTTAGGTTTGATCACTGGCACTTTCAATCTTATCTAAGAAGTCCAAATTCTTTGAAGCCAACTCTACCTTTAATACTCTTTGATTTTTGTATTTATCTTTTTTATTTTATAACCATGTTTTATTAACCTTTATAGCATGTAAGGAAGGTAGAATAGGTAGATGATTTTGTTTAACTTATTAATTTTTGATTCTTGATAATACTTCTTAAGCATCCTAATGTATATTTCCATTTAATTAAATTTATTCTGTTCTATACTTCTTGTTTTTAAATATTTTTGGCAATTTAGATTAAATAGAATCTCCTTTGTTTTTAGTTTGGGCAAACAGATATGCATGACCAAATTTGCTTCTTTGCTTTTCTAATTCATTCAATTGACTTTGATCAATTTTTTTATATTCTGAAATTAACAAATCAGAATTCATAAATGGAACCTTGCATATAAATTGATGTTCCCATATGGCTCCAAATGGGTCTATCTCGTATTCATCCGGGTAATAATCAAAGGGTTTCCTTAATGGGGATTCCAAATCATAAAGTCCTCTAAAAGGAGCAGGCAGTAAATTAGCATTATGAGGAGGTAAGATTAGGAGCAACTACTAAAATGGATCATAAGGTTGGCTTTGTCCAAATTAACTAATTATATTAAGGAAATAAGTTACATTTTTTCTATTTAATTCTTACTCAAATACACACATAAGTCGAAACACATTGGTGAATAATAATAGCTATAATACCATTCCCATGATGGTACTCCATGATAATAATAACTTAAAACAAATTAAAATCCTTCCAAATATTTTAGAATTATCTTATCTAATTCTTTCTTCCCTTCTTCAGTGTCTATATCGATTTAACATTTGCTTTCGTAAAACAATTTTCTAGCAACAACAGAGTTATTATTCGAGAATTGGATGTTTAAGGCATCGAGGATCTTCAATTCACTTTCCCATTGAATTTTATAATCTAAATATTCTGGATTGTCAACATCTTTAATTTATTTTTTCAATTCTTCGACTCTTTTTTCAATGGCCTTAATTTCAAATTTAGATAACACTTAAACTAATAAGGACATTGATTTCCAATTGATCCATCCATCTTAAGTTACGTAATCATCGCATTGTTCCAGGAATTATTTAAAGGTATCAATTAACAATTCTACAGTACCTTACTTAATATCGAAGCAATAGACACGTGGTAAGAAATCATTTCCAATCAAAAAGAACAGTAAAAGAAAATCATCTATTACCCTATCTATGTTGTAAGGAATCTTCATTTAGATTGTCTTGTATTCTAAGTCCAAATATTCTTTAACAATTTGAAGGTTAATCAACTCAAACTTAACAGTTTCAACGGTTCTCCTACAAGCTATTTAGGTTTTAATTTAATCCATATTGCTTTGTTCTCTTATGATGGACACATATTTGAGATGGATTCCTAGTCCAAGCATAATTAGATCTGCATCAGCACTATAAATGCAATGAGTCCAATCTGGGTTGAAATTTTATTGGTTTTTGATACCTCTCATGAATTCTAGTATCTTGTGTTCACCTTCTCCAGGAACATCACTGCCTGAGAAAATAACTTATAAGTTAGCGTATCTTTCATCTTCTTTGAATTTACGATTGATAAAAAATTTGACTTGTTCATTTAATTCATACATAAATTCTGTTCCTGCAGTTATCTAATTGTTTTTAAAGGTGTGGTTTTATTACTCTAAATCCAACTACTTGAGCAATTATCTGATTTTGGCATCCCCTTTTGAAGATGCAAATCGGCGCTATCTTTACTAATTAGCCTTAGCTCTTGGTGCAACTCCATCAAAGGTCAAATAAATGAGTAATTTTGGATCCACCAAATTAATTATGGTGTCAATGTAATTTAAGATGGATGTCCAAAGGGATTCGATGCTCTTTTCAATCATATAGTCTTTTAAAATGGTTTAATTTGTTGCGCACTTATAGATGACTTAATTCATGTCAAGATAGAGGAAATCTATTTGATGACCATGATGTTTGGTGAAAGGGTATTTGCACATAGGATATCGTTTAGATAACCAAGAATAGAAATTGGGTACTCCCATTAATTATTTTAATAAATTTACTTGTTAAAAGATATATATTTTCTCAATTTTTCTTAGCACCCTGTTATTATTATTATTATTATTATTATTATTATTATTATTAAGGCTTTCTTTATGGCTTATATTGCTTTGGCATTCTGTGAGGCATAACTGTTTCCCAACCCTTATTATATTTATAAAACTATTACATCATCCTCCTCGTCCTTCTTTTTGTAATTCTTCTAACCATCACTTCTATTGAATTGCTTTCCATCATGCTCTACAATTTTAAATCAAGTGTACCTTTTCTGTTATATTGATCCTTATTCTTCTATGGGGCATCGACAAATTTGGTGCCTGTTTGGGGTAATGGATTTTGTTTATTTGGATTATCTGGTAATTTCTAAGAGGACTTCTAAAACCTAGGGGGGAATTTAATCCAGAAGCCTCTGTCTCTAATTTTCTGATGATAGGAGATGAGTTTATACAGTTTCCTTGGTTGTGAACAGGAATTCTTTGGCCTATTCCTTATTCTTGAAGAGCAAACTAAAACTGCCTGGATTGTAATTTTCAACTTTGAGGAATTCGAAATTTGGAAATGCCAGTTTCACTTCTTCAAGAGTTGCATCGAAATGGCATTTCACAATGTTGAGTAGGATTTCCTCATCAGGACATTCATCAATTAATCTCTCGATCTCCCCTCTGGATTGCATTTTGGGTTTCGGTTTGTTACTTGTGTAATGTTTTTACTCACGCTATTGGGGCTGGGATTCCTCATCTTAAATTTGATCCCACTCTATGAATAATGCACATGAATACAGAGAGCTTCCTTCTAAGGTTAATCCATGATTTGAAATTAATTTAAATAAATCTTAATGCATTTACATAATACTTATTTCAATATAACAATATATTTTCATTCATATCACTAAAACTTACCCTAAGAGCAAAATCAAAATCAAACATAGACCTGAAGAATACTTTTAGGATGCACAAAATATTTAACAATTTACACTCAATATTGTCAATGTCAATTAAATATTTATATATAAAGCTTAATTATTCATTTCTGAACACAATGTTTCAAATTTTTATGTTCATGCTTTGCTATCTACATTTTAGGAACCTAAAAATGTACGTGCTTTTCACTTTAACATTTTCCCATAGTGCTTCTTTTTGAATCATTTTTTGAAGACGGAGTGCCGAAATTGTAATCTTGTCGATTATTATATCTGATTTCTGTGTTTGTGTTTTTTATCCCCCTTAATATTTCTAGTACTTAACTCTAATCTTTAGGTTTAATGATTATTGCGGTGATTGTGCCCACTCCAATGCCCTCATTCAAATTTTCGAGTTAGTATTCATGTTTTTTAATAATTGGACTCATGTTTTGAATAACCTTTAAATTTTCTTCTTTTACAAAGCTTTCTTCCTCATAAGTCTGCATTTATGTGGCATTTTAGAGTTGATTTTAACAAGCATTCCCCATATTAAATCTTTTTTATATTTAAAATATGCTCCTTATATCGTATATATTCTGAATTTTGCATCAAAGATTAAACTAATGTGAGAAATTTAGAACGCTCAAATGTAATTTAGATTGAGAAAAGAAAATTTTTGAAAGACTTGGCTAATAAATTAAATATTTCATTCTTGCCAGTTATATAATAGTTAGAATATTAAACAAGAAATCAATAATTATGATATACGATTACAAATCAGCCTCATTCTTAGAGTGACCTTACAAATTAAATAAAATGTACTTTCAAAATGTCAAAAAGGAAAGATGTGGTTTTCCGATAGATATTTTAATAAGTTTATAATTTTAATCAAGAAATTAATTTATAAATGCTTTAATTACAAAAAAAAATCAATTTTAATAAATTATGATATTCATAACATTTTACATTTACTCCTCCCTAACATATCAATATGTGTTTAAATTTAAATCAAAACTTTTCCATATTTTCTAATAATGTTTGTAAATCAAAATTTTTGGATAGTGTTGTGTTTCCAAAATTAGCTTAAAATTAGAGCATTGTTGGCAATCAAATGGTCACTAAAATTTGTAGGATAAAAATGTGTAAAAAAATGATTAATTTTAATTATTAATTAACTAAAATGTTTAGTACAGAGGAATTTATTCGACAATATTAAAACCTAGCTAATGCTGATAAAACCATTAGTCATCAAGCAAATCAATACATTCTCAAACTACAACAAAGCAATGAGGCATTCGCAATTGCAAAAGAATTGTTAGATCAACCGAATATACAATAAGAATATTAATTCATAGCATGCTAGATGATATACAGAAGATTGAAAGAAGAATGCAATATTGCTATCCAACCCTATCTTCTAGAATTATTAGCAAGACCCTTACCAACTGTTGCTATGAATTAGGTCTGTTCTTCTTTGGCGGTGATCATAGTTGGTAATCGATCACTATGGGGAGGGTATAATTTAAAATAAAACTAGAATATTACAAGAGTTGATTTAGTTGATGAAAGCCAAAATGACAATAGGAATTGAAATTTTAACATAAATTGCAATATAGGGCAAAGAATGGTATAAAAAAAGCGAATAGTTAAGATTGTAATAGGAATTCATTACTTAAGAAAATACGTTGTCTGAGATATTCCTGAATTTGCTCTGGGTGTAAGACTTGAGCGTATTTAACTAAACAGTGTATTGTATTGAATGTTGGGTGCAATTCTCATTTAATATATTCAAAGACTTGAAATTAACTCAATAAATACTAAGTTTAATACATCAAACACTTTCAACAAATGCTACCGAGTATAGTGATAAATTATTTGCCTTATTAAATGAAGGTGTCATCTTCTCATAGTACAATAGATAATAGAATGTAAATTCGATTGATGCTCCAGTGTTATAAAACTTAAATTTGATTCTTGAATTCATCATAAAAATCTACAGTCCTCAAATGTCAAAGGGATATGCCTCATTTGTAACTAAATTTATCTGTGATTTCTATGCGATAGTTTTCAACTCCAAATATGAACAGGCAGTGTTTAATTTGATGGGTAACATTGTGAGTAATCCATCGAGGAAGATTGCGTTTTAAACATTCGAATTTTGGAGCTAGATGAGAGAATATAACAAATTACAAGGGTTTGGTTTGAATATATTATAAACAATGATCGATAAATGTAGAATGAAGACAATCAAATTGACAAAGGAATTTCTATTAGGAGAGCCCGAGGAAGAGGATGCTGATTATAATGTTAAGTATTATGAAGGAGGTTAACATTTTATATCGACCTCTGATTTCAGAGAACATTCTAAGGATATTTTTTATAGCATCTATAAAAGTGCTGAAATGAATATGCAATCAGACTAATACTTTCAGATCGTGTTGACTAATTTGGTTATTTCAAGTCCTGATTCTTAAATGCAAATAATTCAAAGTGAGTCAGCATTGTTTTCATTATGCTCAATCATAGATGAGGCAGACATTTAAATCAACAATCAACTCATATTGCAAATAGTTCAATTTATTTTGTCATTACCAGTTCATCCAAACTTTGACATCATCGTTAAAACATCCTTATAAATGTTTAGTGAGTTCACCAATCAATTGTAATTGAATAGTGAGATTTTGCTTCAAATTACTTAATACTTCTTCAAATACATGCTTCATCCATTATTGGGACCTTTGGCAGGAGTGTACTTATATATTAATATATGATTTTAGAGCATTTGAATAGATTTGCAATTTAAGCACTTTGAATAATATTTAATTAATATCTGAAAGTGTCAAATTCTTAGAGTTGCATTTTAGTGAGTTCATCAATCAATCCCAAGTGAGTAACTACATTGAGGGAATAATAAAGTTGTGTTACAGATTATTTACATAAGGAAGCACTGAGTGTTTAATATAGGTAAAAATGAGAGTAATTATAGTTATTCAATTTTGCAAATCATCAATTTTAACAAGTCAAGAATCCTTAAGTAACTGAAAAGGAATTTAATTACAATAACACTTTAGTCATTACCATAATTTAATGGATGAATTTGAATGCCAGAGAGAATGAATAAATAAAGTAATTATTAGATCTATTATGCCAATCAATATTTGAACCGTTGATTGTTGTCTTACAAGGGTAGTAAAATTGTGCTTTATATGATGAATTTTTCAAATTAATTCGAATTATATTGAAAGTGTCAAACTACTAAAATTAATAATAGGTAATTCATCTGTTGTAAATTTCCTATTAAGTATTTCATTCAGATCCAATTTAAAAACATAATTGGTTATAATTAATAACTTAAGCTATTGGTAGATCTGCTGATCATTAATTTGTTGCTCAGTGGGCCAAAGTAAACGATTATTAAATTCATTTATTTTGTATAGAATAATTCAAATGTTGGAAGGATCCAGATTTAATGAAGGTCTATGTTGAATATGTCAAGGAATGCATAAGATGTTGTCAATCAGTACTATTTGAATCACCTTATTTGTAATAAATAATTGATGTGATTTGTGATGCATTTTTAACACTTAATTCATATGAAATGCAAAGAGAAATTCTACATTTTTTTAAGTATCATATAAATTTAATAAGTTAGAATTTTATTTTAGTGTGTAGAGAATAGTTAAGAATACTTCAATCCTTTGGTGCTCAAGATTATTAAGACTCTATTTATGTCCATTAGTGACATAAATCCTGCAATTGTGTTTTAAGTAGTATAGATTTTAGTATTGGTTTTGTAAAAATAAGTGAATCCTAATGATCTAGAAGAATTAATTTATTAAACATTATAACAAAGTTGGGGAAAGGATAAACCAATTTAGAAAGTAAAGTTAGTCAGTCAAGCCATTATTACATACTTAATAAAATCTGAGTAAAGTGAAGTAAATAGGAATTTGAAATTATTACTTGAAAATTTAAGACCTATGAGCGAAGAAGAAATCAATTATATGTAATTGGAATTAGTAATAAAGCGAAAATGATTGAATTTTTATTGAATGTGTACCCTAAAAATTTCAATTGAGTAGATATATATAATTACAATATCTCTTACTCTTGATTTATCTTCTTCTTTCTATAAAAGAATTGTTCTAATTTGGATTTGGAATTGCCAAATCAGATTTATTACAACTTAAGGAATCCTATCAAATCTGGAATTATAAATTTTATAATAAAGATTTTAAGCCATCTTTATATAATATCAATTCTAATTAAAGGACTTTGATTTAAGTAATGATTTTTTCTCCATCTGCACTATTTAATCAATTTATGTTTTGTGTCTCTGAGTATCCGCCCTTATAAATGCCTCCACCTTTTAGAATTGCACCCAAGCCTTCCCTTATTGCAATTCATCAAGCTAAACAGTTATAAATTCTTATTCATATTTACTTCATCTGATATCTCCTATTCAGTATAACCCTACTATTTTACAATATCCCAAAAGGCCAGCCACTCCTAAACTGTTATGTTCCCACTTTTATGATAATCAACCTATGAAAATAAAGCATCTGTGTTTATTTTTGCAAAATTCGATTTCCAAAATTATAATGTCCTTTCTTTATCAATATAACCCTTATTTTGAACATCAATTTTTTGAAATATCATTATTGCTTTTAGTCTTAGATTTTCTGAAATCTATTTTTGCTCTGGTCTATTCGAGCAAGTTCCCATTTTACTTAATTAATAATTTTATAATGTTATCTCTCAAAGAACTCATTCCAGCCCTTACTAAAGATTTTACCTAAGGAATAACCAGAGTAGATTAGCATATCTATATACATCCTAAAAAAGAACATAAATACACTTTCATTTGGGTAATACCATCCCCTTTAAAATTAGATGCATGGATTGGAAGATGTCCCTGAAAGTTTCCTGGCAGGTTTCAACAATCCAGAATTGAACCCATTTGATAATTAAACAACAAAGGTCATTTTACTATGTGCTCCTGTTAGACCATTAACCAAAAATTAAGGGGAAGAGATGACATCATGGTACGACATAATGATCCCAAGTTGGAAATAGTATTGGGGAATCAAATCTGACAAGGAATTGTGGGGTGTAGATTAAGCTATAGAGTCAAGAAATTTCATCTGGAGTTTGATTGATTAGGAACCAGTCCCAAAAAAGAATATCTTTATTGGAGGATTTTCCTAAGGATGCTGTATGTCATTATTGGCAGGATTAGGATACAAGTTTATTTATGGTCTTAAATTAACTTAGAGAATCCCTAGGTGGCATACTTGGAAACTCAGGGTTTTTGTTCCCATTCACAGAAATCAATAACAAGACTCCTATATAAATATTGCATGGCGAGGAGGATGAAGTTATTCCATATTAATTTGCTGAGAAATCCTTGGAACCCTTAGCAAAAATAGAAAATGAATTCCATTTAATCAAACTAAAGGGTATTGAACATGCTATGATGATGGAGAATTTTAAATTAATGAAGGAGTTTGTGATCAAGCATTCATAATGAAAATATTAAATAAATTCGTATATGTGTTTAGTCAAATAGGCTTTCTAAATGTTTTATAAATAGGGTTGTTAGGGAATTCCAAACTTTGTTTTTGAGGGATAAATTTTTATAAATTAAATTTAAAGCATTTAAATTAAATTTATGATATCAACTATTCAACAACACTCCCACTTTTGCGATTGAATTGGATAACTCACTTAAACCGACTGCCTTTAGGTTTTAGGGACAAATTCTGAATTTCTTCTCTTTTCAAAATCACCTATTTTTATCCCATAAATCTTTGATAGAGATTTGTTATACTTCATTTTGTGGATCAATTTTACCACTTTAGATTTCCAAAAGTATCTATTCCGTCAGAATTTCAAATATCTGGGCAACATTAGATCCTGTTAATGCAGATGATTCTACATATTTTCCATTGAACCTTTTGGCAAGATCCAAAGCTTCTCTTTCTTGAACTTCCCGACTGACTTTAATATGGAAAGAACATACTTATTCTGTAAATCACTTTTATTTCCGACAATAATTATTTGAATGTCATTGCCAGTGCAACTCAACACTTCATTGTGCCATTTGACTAAGGACTCGAATGATTTTCTGTCTGTCAAATCAAAGACCAATACACATCCAATAGCACTAATTTTAATCTAAATATACTTTCTATAATATGATCGAATCATGGAAGAGAAGGATTCCTATCCAGCCTATTATAAGCTATAACTAACTTACAGTGTCCCATATATATAACTTAATAACATGACCATTAGATTTGATAAGATTGGTTCCGAATTCTACTCCCATCGTGACTTGGTAAGCATTTCTAAATTTTTGTTCAACATATTGTAGAAGCAAACAACTTTTTCCTACACCTTCATCAATAATAAAATTACTCACTAGTGCTTCCCACAATAATATACTTAAAGAGATAATTATAATTTTTCATTATTAATATGATGTAATAATAAATGAATTGGGGCAAATGCAAACCTTATTTGTATATGGATGAAAGCATTCCAGTAATCGTCCTCGGACCTAATTGTAAAAGAGGCTTAACCATTAGTTCTACAGTTTTTGTGGGCCTATATCGCTTATGCAATTTATGGCTTCATCTTATTGATTTTGCTATTTTCAAGGGAGTTCGGATTCTACAGACTATCTTTAAGCGTAGTCTCCTATGCTTCAACCTTAACAAACTACTTTCTGGCAGCCTTCATGAATCAAGGAGTTAGCAATTATAATTATCAATATTATCAATAACCAACTAAATATTGTGAAATTTGTGACCAAAGATAACAAAAATATACAGAACACTGTGACTCTTGCGGAGTCTGTATCGAAGGTCATGATCATCACTGTCCATGGATTGGCAAATGTGTTGGCAGACACAATAAGCGATACTTTTATGTCTTTATATTCAGTTTATTTGTATTCCAAATTTCAAGTATATTGATTTTCGCAAATATTTTATGAATTATTATTTATGTTTAAAGCCTTACATAAATTAAAAATAGACTGAATATAATAATGAGTAGATATCTATTAAATACATAAATTTGTTAAGTTACATTTTTATAGTAAACCTTTTTATAAATCATTGATGAATAAGTATAATAAACTAACTCAGCATTATTTAATAATCAAAACCATCTACATCACTTGAATTAAAAATATGATAAACAAACAATAAGAATTAGTATAAATCCATCTTATTTCTAAGTAGAAATTTCAACAACAAATATTTTAGCTAAATAATTCTAAAATGTAATTTAATAAATATTAAAAAACTCATTATTACACAACTGAAGATCTAACGAAAGATTAGTAGATTAATTGAGAGGAACCCCAACTTAAATCTATTTCAACCATAGAGTATGAGAATTCATATTTCATATTCTTTAAATAAATTTAGAGTTAGAAAGGTCTTGATGAAGGAGTTGGTACAGAATTAACATTAAAATTCGTATTAATAAGAGAATGTACTAATGAGAGATTTCTAATTTAAAATTTTAGATAACATCATCATATTCAGAAAATTAAAATCTTGAGAAAATTACGTCATCTAAGGAGATTTCACAAATTTTTATTGTATTAAGTATTCAAGATGCAATGGAAATGTCTTCGTTTAAAAATAAAGTTATATTTGCTAACAGATCTTTTTTTGTTTATTGATAGTTTAAAAAAACAGATAGTTTATAAAATATTAATATAAAGTTTTGGAATAATGGGTTCTTGTTAAGGGACAACTTAAGATATCGAGCAAGATTTACGAATGAGGGAAATAATGTCGCAATTTTAGGTTCCAATGCCTTATACGGACGAGTATAAAATATTTCAAACCTTGGAATGGGTGGAAATGTAATCAAACATTAAATCATAGAGTACAACATAATAGTATACCAAATTTTGGATTGATCTATTCAAAAGCGACAGATTCCCAGAATAAGCTAAAAGAGTTTGTGAGGAAGTGGAGAACAAAGAATGAATAGCACAACCACCCTAATTTATTATCAATTCACAATATTTCCATAATAGAATCAATGAAACTATTCATCCCATACACTGAAATAACACTTCTCATCGATTAACCAATAGAACCTTTATCTCGACACAAGAAGGTCATAATGAAATAGCAATTCACTCAAAACGAAATCCTATTTCTTTTGGATTGCGTAGTTTCGGCATTTTCATTTCAACAAGCAAATAAAATATACCCATCAGGCTTTGATATTGATGATATCGTGATGGTTAAAACACCTTTCAACGTCGACGTCTTCAAATTAGTGGATAGGTATTAAAAACCGATTAGGTAAAATCTATTTCAAGAGTTCATCTCCTTTTATGATGATAAGCAAAGTATATATATTAAGATATTTCAAGCTTTGAGCGAAATGAAAAAGACAGCCTTTCTTTCTCCAGCACAGATTGAGGCTATCCCAAAGAAAGACAAAGTATTGCCTATATTTTATTAATACTCTAGTATTTAAAACACAATCGGTATAAATCGGATGTTTTCAATTTCGGATTGATGATAATCTATTTAATTCAAGCCAAGAAGCCAGAAGTGTATGATTGGAAGAGATGGACGATAGATGAATTTCAATTGAGGAAGGTTTAAGACGATCTCATAACCACCAACTTTAATGAATAAATATTACACTTGATTGAGTTGATGTTAAAATTAGGGGAAAGTGAAAGACCTGATTTCATACAGTTGGATGAAATGGTCAATAAATTGTTCCTGGATCTAAAAAAGCATCGCCTATTAGAATAGCATCAGCCTTAAGAATTCTTTATTGCTGGTTATAACAAGCCTTCCTCCTTTGACAATCTATTGCAATAAAATATCTTTCAATCAAAGCATCCCTCTGGTTAAGCCACATCTCCAATTATGATTAGATCTAGTTAGCATTTGTCTAAAAACTAATAGGCAGAGTAACAAAGGAACAAACAACAGGACATGAGTCAGGCCTCGATCAAAGACTATGGCAGAACCTAGGAGACAAAAAATACTTTTGAAAATGCTATCACATAAGGGAAATTACATTATTCAAATGGTTTCTATTACATTGGATAGATTTGTAATCGAAGAAGACATGGATAAGGCACGCATTATGATTCTGAAAACGAGAAGGTAACAGAGGGGATGTGGGTTTTTGACGTCCCTGATGGTGAAGTTACCTTTTATAATAAACCAAAATAGGAGTTGGAGAAATCACATAAAAATTTAGCAAGGAAGGATTGGATTCAATACAAGGGACAGGTCAAACATGGTTAAAAACATGGCATCGGAGTTCTCTATTTTGCCGATGGTTCTAAGTTTATGGGAGTTTTTTCATGTGATTAAGCTCATGGGAAGGGTCAATTTGAATATAAAAATAAAGAATGCTATTCAGGCACTTGGTAGCATGATTTATATATTAGTTGACATTTTTATATAGAAAATCAAGCATTACAATTATAATATGATTATAGTTTCTAATTTTTCAATACTTTTTGGTTTAATAAACAATTGAGTATTTTGATAATAACATTAAATTATTGCAGTTCAGAAGGAAAGTTTGAAGAGGCTTGGTTTTATCAAAATAGAATTAAAAGATATGAAACAATATAACAAATATAAATTAATAATAAAAATAATTTAGATCTACAATATGCAATCCAAATCAGCCTTAGATTATGAAGGAAGGGTGTTTAGATGCTTTGCCGTTTATGATTGTAATAAACAATAAGTGTTAATTTCTATTAAACGTCACTGTGGCAACCTATTTACAGAAACCATACTGAAAGTCAAAGAATATGTTAAATAAAATCTCTACGATTCCCAACGCAATTAAGTAAACATTGCTGGTGGATCGAGATGTGAGTGGCATGGAATATTAGACGAAAAGACAAGTTTACAATTTCTCATATAAGTTAAGACTGTTATTTTTTAATGATGACTTTCCCTGGATCACATCAAAGTGCCATCCTGCAATCCTTACTAGAATTATAACAAATCATCCTCTATGTACCCAACTACTAGAATGTATAAATATATATATTACTAATCTTAGTTGAATGAATCAAATTTTCCACCAACAAAAAGAAATGATCTCCTGGCTAAGTTAGATGAACTTGAATAAAAATATGTGAAAGACATCGGACCAGAAGGACAACCTGACGAATCTGAAAGGGGAATCCAATAAGAGTAGAAGACAGCTAGCAATTAGTTCCTCGTAAGCACTCCTTAGTACTTTTTATTATTAAAATCCTTAGAATTAATTCAATTAGACAGCCTGCTTAATAATCCAAGATTTAAGAGTAATATAGAAAATACTCTGTCTACAGATGCTTTATGATCTACAATGTAGTTGGCAACAAAACCCTTTTCTGTTTAAAAAGAGGAACCTCAAAATCCTTTGATGATACGAAAGGATCGATTATAAATTAAATAAAGAAACAACTGTATGAAACCACCAAATTTGAAGTATTTGCTTAAGGAAATTAAAGATGCGAATGGCATGGAATATTAGATGAAAAAAAATGTAAAATGTAATTAATATTCAAAGCATGCTACTTTCTGATGATGACTTTTCCATCAACAACTAAGAAGAATGTAATAGAGGCTTTGGAAGATTTGAAAAAGACCTTTATTCAAATTCCGAATTATGACGCCATTCAACCAAATGACCTGGAGAGAAGAGTCAAATTAGATGTGTAAAAGCAAATTGATAACCTTGAGATTAAATACTTCAACTTAAATGGTAACGAAGGAGTGGCTAGTGATAATGAGTAATCTGAAATCAGGAGAGACTTCATAACATCCAATCAAATCGCATAAACATAAACATCTAAATTGAACCCTCCAAGTGCGATTAAAGAAAGTGATAGCTACAATCCACCAGAAATACAAGAGAGTGGTAAGAACTTATATGACACACTTGAAATCAATGCAAAAAGAGAACTAGAAGAATTAGCAAAATTTAAACCAATGCTCTAGGATGCACAAACATATATTTTTGTTGGAATAGGAATCACGTTTACTCTGTTCCTTTCATTGATTATAATCATAGCTTGAAAAGACATATATATTATTAAATGCATTCTTTACATTTACATTTATATGATATCATTCTTCATTAATTATGTAACGATGATTTTTGAATTTATTTACTACCAATTGATCCTATCCATCAGCAGGATTAGGATTAGACAAATCTACATCAATCTTGAAATTAGGCTTAATTAGTATAATATTATATTTCCTTAAGACTATTATTTCTTGATTAAGACAAAATTTATAAATAAAATTGCAATTATAATTCAGTTTTTGTTAAATAATGACTCATGGTATTTTGATTTAGTAAATTTAGTGCTTTACTTTGGAGTAGGTGATTTTGCCTTATAGATGTAGACCATAATGAATGACAACTAGAAGTAATTTTTTATTAGTTATTCAGATTGCAAAGGATTGTGTTCCCATAGAACAAATATTCTCGAGATCCTGCTAAGACATCAAAAAAGGGAGAGCAGGAGTTGTGTTTTATCAGTGTCATATGTTGTGAATAAAATACATTCCTGATAGATAGTACGTTTATGAAATTAAATAGCTTAATACGATCTCTGGGGGTTTGGAAATTCCCAATTCGCATAATTAGGTTTATAACAACCCTCTGTTAGTATGCCTGTCAACATATCACAAATAACCCAAAATTCTTATAAATTAGTAAATGCTGGAACTGGCTTTGTGGTTGCCTACTCGACAAACAAAAAGATCTACGTCTGGGGCAATTGGCATTAATTGAATTACGGAGAGGTCTTGAAACTTTCAGAGAAACAAGGCTTCACCGAATAAATTGACACTTTTTATTAGATAAGCAGTCTTGACATTACTTATAATTTTTCGATCAATAGATACAATGAATTCGAGAGAAGATCCAGTCATTTGCCAGTTCACTAAGCTGAAGTTGTAGCACTGAAATGTGTAGGCACGACAACATACCTTTTGACTCCAAATAAATTGTTTTGTTTGGGATTGCAATAGCAATTTGCAGTATAATTTATAGGAATTGCTTGTGGTTAGAAGCATGTACTGGCTTGGGATGATTAGGGTAAAGTGTGGAGTTGGGGGGAGTTTGCAGATGGGAAGTTAGGTTATATGGATTTTATCTAGAAGGAACAATTGGTTCCAAAATTAATCGAAGATTTCTCAACCAAAATAGTATCTTGTGCATGTGGTTCCAATTATAGCATTGCCCTTGATGTGAAGGGAGACATCTATGGATGGGGCAAAGGTCCTTTTTAAATGGATTTATCTAAGGCTGTGATACCAGCTAAATTATGCTAAAAATAGAAACCGTTCATTAAGATAATGGCTGGGGATTCTCACTTTGGAGCACTGGATTTATCAGGTTAATTGTTTGGATGGGGAATAAATATTAAAAATTGTTTAGGGGATCTGGGTGATAAAGTCAGGTATCCCTAGATGTTAGAATTGAAGAATGTTAAAGTAATTGATGCTGCTATGGGTAGCACTTTTACTGTACTCATTGTTCCAGCTAATTCGAAGTACAAACTGCCAAGTTTGAATGTTGACTAGTACACTTCGCATTAATAGAGGAGGGTCAAAGAGGAGGCTGCCTTTATGAAGGATTTTGCTGATAAAAAAAATAAGATTGATCAAATTTAGGTGCAAACTTCGATTCAATAATTTTGTGATACCGTCGAATCCCCCTTGAAAAATACGTAATATGAATAAACTGCCGGGTTGTTGAGGAAGATGAAGAGCCAAGTTGATTCTCTGAAGGGTGCACCAAAAAATAAATGGAATACGAAATCTTTAAGATTGGACACTGATATAATTAATTATCATACTCAAGTAAATCAGGACTATGATGATGTGTAATCCAAATTAAAATAATTAGAATATCAAAATTACCTATACATACCTGTGTGCAATACTTCTACTCCAACATCACAAACTTGGGAATAGCACTAGGACATAGATTAACTGTTAAGTCATGAAAATGATGTTTTGAAGTATTAATACATCCTAATGGTTAAGTCTTAAGATGAATCTAAATTTATGAAGACTTTATTAAACGATAACAATAAGCAATCATTTGAAAACCAAAATAATTTATAAACTCATTCTAAGTCTTCCAAAAATAAAAGTGATGACCTCAATCAAAGTGATAAGAAAAAGTATCATGATAAATTTGATCAATTTGATCCCTATTTCCTTCATAACGTCAAAAGAGATCTCAAACAACTATCATAAAAGAGAAAAGAAGTCTTTTTGAAGAAATAAAAATTAAGAGAAGAACTCAATAAGGAAATCACTGAGAAAATGCAGTTAAAAAAGGTTCCCATTTAAAATAAAGAAGACATCATTAAAGCCATTTAAACCTAAGCCTATGAAAGAGAAATGAAGTTGCGAATTGTACAATAAAAAAAGTAAGATAACTTTGTAGAGAAAATTCATCACATCCAATAATAAATCCAAGAGAAATCCCCAGAATTTAGATACAAAAAGAGACTAGAAATTATTAGATAATAGCAAAACATGTAATTTTTTAGGATGATTTTGACTTACTGTAATATGGAAAATATACTTCAAATGATGTAGGATACATCTCAAAGAGGCTTAGAATTGAAGCGATTAATGTTTAAAGAACATATGAAAGCTAGAATCATTCAAAATACAATCAGAAAAAGGAATATCATCAAAAAAATTAAATCCAAACTGGGGTTAAGATAAAAGAAAATTTTATTATCATTTATATTTAGATTCAAAATTCATTTTAGAATCAAATCTAAATATACTCATATCAGAAAAATCAACTTATATCATTTGAGAAGCTCCTTATTTGTTAAATTTAGAGTCAATTTAAAGACTATCTCAACCAAAACATTAACAATTTAAAGATTTTGGAAATGGTACAATCATAATTTCCAAGTTCAATTAAGTTATCTTAATTATAAATGGGATGAGTATTTAAAACAAAGTTTTAAAGGTCAAATGACAGAAAAAGATAGAGAAGAATTAAAATTGCACGAATTACCGCATCTTTTGGAAAAGTAGCAACATATTGTATAGAGACTAATTACACCTCAAAAATCATAAAATTGGAATGATCTAAAGTTTAAACTCAATCCAGTATTTAAAGCAACTGAATTGAGAACAAATTTATTAAGAAAAGTCAAAACCTTTGTATAAATAGATGAAGATATTAAAGATATAGATCCTAAAATTTTAGGAAGAGTTCTATTACCATATACTAAATACATCGATAACATTGCACTTAGTGTAGCAGCTAAGATAAGATTTGACTATCAAATGATGATATAATTGTAGGTCCATGAAAAAGTATTCATGGAAGAATTAGTAGTCAAATATGAAATTCTGAAAGAACACCTCCAAAAAATTAGAAGAGAATATACCTTACAAATGAGAGAAGTAATCTATCTATTTATTAATTAAGTTTTATACAAAATTAAATGATTATAAAGAAACTCATAAGCAATAGATAAATACAGATAGAGGGAAATTAATGATTAGATTTAAAGCTGATGGACCTGAAATTAAGCAATTAAAGGCTAAGGATGATTAAGAAATTAAATAAATCTTACAAAAAAGAGAATTCTCAAGAAGAAGAAACGGATAAAACTCAGTAGTTTTTAAAGATATAATTTTTAATAAAATTCGATAATTACCACAAGATTAATAACCATTTCCCAATTTGATACTAAAATTAGCAGAAAATATGTGTTCTGACATAAGACCAAAATTGAAATTGAGATTAACATAGAGCGAATGGTCAAGGCTTTTTAATCAATATCAATCAGAACTTAAATAAAGATATCTTGCCATTATGAATGAAGCAAGAAAAGCAGCAGCTCTCAGAACTAAACATTTAAAGTAAAACAAATTGATAAAAAAGAAAAGAACTTAAAAGACAGAATAATGATTAAATATATATGATTTGATAAAGTTATTTTATCAATAGTTTAGCTAATTACTATAAAGAGAAATTTTTATTATTCTTTTAATTTAGCTTCAGTTTAATTATCTTTTAAATTATATATATCAAATCTAAAGGAACTCGATTATTAGAGTTATTTTGGAGTGTTTGCAAAAAGAAGATTCAAAGTTTTTTAAGTAAAAACATTAATAAACTATTGAAATATAATGTTATAGCTTAATTTTATAAATAATATATAGGATAAATTATATCTTAGTAATTTTATAGATGCATCTAAAATATAATATTAATAATAATATTATATCAAACATCATCTTTAAGTTATAGATCTTGCTCCAACGATTCTTGGCTTGCATGATTTTCTGTCTATGGTTCTTATTCAACTTAAGGTTATTGTTATTCTTCCTGTTCTGGTTATTCTTGAATCTAATCCTATTATTCAACTTGTATTGGTTATTCTTGTATATTCTATTCTTCTTCCTATTGTGGCTATTTTTAAAGTAAAATCTATTAATCTTGTTTCTAATCATTTGGTTATTCATCTTGTTAGACATCGACTTATTCTTCTTATATTAATTTTTTGGGCTCTTCCTAAAACTCTGTTATTTATACTGGAATCTCCTTTATTTATTCTTCACTATCAACATAGACTGGAGAATCAATTATCTTTTATTCATACTTTTCAGGCTGTTACTCATCCTAAGATTCAATATTTTCTTCTTTCACTTGTACAACCTCAACAGCTGTTTATTATTCTAATTAAACTTCTTCTGAATCAAATTCATTTGCTTTTTGATCAGCTTCTTGTTTTTCATTGTTAATATTAGTTTCTTCTTAAGATTAATCTTGATTTTCATTTGTTTATGAATTAGAATTATCAGTGGAGTTATTTTAATTAGAGCATGAATTGTTAGACTCAAAAATAAGGGGACTATCTGGATCTACATTTATTTGTTCTCTGAATCTTGGATTAACTCCTAATAACCACGATTATTCAACCTCATTAACTACTTTTAATTCTTCAAGATATTTTAGCCATTCATCTTAGATGCTGCAGATTGCATCTTATACTATTTAACTTTTTTTAAGGACACTTGGAGAATTAATATAATTGGTTATTTTAGTTAATATACCTTAACATCCATGTTTCTTTTTTCTTTCTTCAGATCCATTAATTTTTATGAGTAAATTCAGAAAATTGGTATCTTCAAAAAAGAGTTCGTGCAGGTGATCATTTTATGAATCTAAAATGGCAACAATCAATTTTTCAAATAAAATATGTAATTAATTGTTTGTTTGATATTCAAATACTAAATTTATTATTTATTAAAATATTTCTCCATTCTCAATAACAAGAGCTAATTCTTTTTTCTAAATTAATTGTATAATCAATTATATTAGTAGCAATTTTGAATCACCTAATGGTCTAATGGTATTTCCATAAGTAGTTTAAAAAGATACTCTGAAGAGGTCCTATTAAGTTAGAGCCTTGAGTGATTCATCTAAAATTGGTTTATAAAGAACAGAAAAATCTATTTCGTAGTGTTTATCTTACAACTATGACATTTTGTTATAAAATTCGTATTGAACATTGAGTAAAGTATATATAGAACTATTTTAAGTTTGTAGTGCCAAACTCATGAAGAATATTGGCTTTTCTATTTTTAATAGAATTTCTCTCAAAACTACCATCGATTCAAGAGATATCAATGCTCGTCTATATACTTCAGTAAGGGATTCGCAAATATTAGTAATAATCGTATTTGAATATGATTCTCCTTTAAGGAATTTGAGCATTCTGGCAATTAAATTTTGTCTCTCTTCAATATAGAAACTTTCATGAGTTTCTTCTTAGCCTAAATCTAAAATAATCAGTTTTTCAAATATTTCAGTAATATGTCTTATGTATAAATGCTTGAATAGATTAGAGACTATTCGTGGATGATTTTTTAAGTATTCCCAAAACTTAATTTATTAATAGAAATACATCATTTCCTCTTTTATGAATAATTGCTGAAATAATCTTGGTAAAATATCCAGCTAACGTGATTAAGAGGGAATCATTTTCTAATAGAGAAAATAGATCAGGTAGTAAATTCTATCTTAATTTTTCGTTCTCTTAATGGACTTCTTAGGGTTAACTCTGTGTTAGCTGTTCATCTAGAGGATTTTAAACTTCTTCTTAGGATGTGTCTCCTTGTTTTTCAAATAGGAAATTAATCAATTTATCATTTTCTGAACCTAATATTTCACTTATCAAAAATGGATATTTAGAATTATACTCTTGATCGGTTACATCTTTAATAATGTAATAAATCATTTTATAATATTCCTATGGATGTTGTGTTATGCTAGAATGTAGTTAAAATTAAAACTTACAAATCAGCAAATTTGCCTGAACTCGAATTTTTTAATTCAGACAAAATGTCTTCCTCATTCAAAATGGTTTCTAAGGTTAAATTATCTTGTTTTAGCAAAATGTCAAATTTAGATTATGATCCAAATCCAAAGAATCGACCAAAACTATGGTAAAGTCAAGATAATACTTTAAATACATGAAAGGAATTTATTAATTTTAATTAATTATTAATTATTAATAATGCATAAAATTAAATAGACTAAATAGTGTGCTTAATGTGATGCCATGGACCCACAATATTAATTGGGAAGTTCATATTTCATTTATTAATAGAATGCGATCATCATCTATGTTAAACTTGTTTCAAGTAGATTTTAAGTAATACTATTTAATCAAAGAAATCCAAATTTTAAATTAAGTGTCCAATCGATTCATGCAAATAACAAATAGATTTAAAAGAACTCTTAAAATATTTGACATTGCCTAATACATGTAAACGCTGTAATTTAGAACAACCCTATACATGTGGACGATGCATAGTAAAAGAAATAGAAGAGATTGCAAAAATTAATTACTATTCAAAATTACTAAAATTTGACACTCTAATCAATTTGGAATCACAAAAAGAACTTCATGAAGAAATACAAAAGCAGGAATTAATATGTCCAGTTTGTAGAGAATTTAATTAAATTCCAATAATAGTTTGTTTATAAGGACACGAAATTTGCAAAGATTGCTATTATAATATTAGAAATATAGATGATGTGAGAGAGGTGTGTCCAATTTGTAAATAAGACTTATTGTCATCACCTCCAAATAGTTTAAGAGCATAAGTGTTAATAAAGAATTTGAGTGTAAAATGCCCGAATGATAATTGCAAATAGGTAGTTAAGTATCCAGATTTTGTTTAGAATCATTATCGAAAGTGTATTTGATTTATGTATATTTAAAAAGGTTGTGAATAACTAGTTGAATGCCAAGATTGTCATGAAAAAGTAGAACAATTATTTTAAGACATTCATAAATCAAATTATTGCATGGGAAGTATATGTCCATTCAATTGCACACGCAAATTAGGAGTATTCACTTTTATAAAGATAGGATCATTAAAATAATTTTATAATGGAACATATATAGTCAACAATGAGATAGAGTGATGTAGCACATTCATTTTTAATTCGAATGCAAATCGTTGAAAAATTCCTGTTTTTAGGGTCATTCGGCAATTGTCCTCATTGTGACTTTTAATATGCTTGGCAAGTGGATGTTGGAGGTAACTAATCGACATTTTGCTTTTTTTGTTTTCGATTAAGAGGATGAATAAATTATATAAATATATTAATGAAAATTAACTCTGAATTAATATAGGGATCACATCATTTTATTAATCCATTAAATGAAAGACAGCTTGATCTACGAGGTATTAGTCTATATATTAAATACCTTAGCGAAGAAAATTACAGCCATAGAAAATTTAGGAGCTACATTGGTATCAAGATTCTTTTATGTAGGATTTTTTTGATCACATTGATTTAGGGGATAATGATATCAAAAAGCTAGGAAATCTTACTCTCTTAAAGAGGTATGCTGTATTAGTTTATCCTAAGACTTAAGACTTTAAATTTATCGAACAATAGAATCACTATATTGACAAATATATCTGATTCACTACCCAATATTGAAAATTTGATCTTGATGAATAATAGGTTAACTGATTTCAAAGAATTGTATCAATTGAGATATTGCAAAAAACTCAAAAGATTGATCTTACATGGAAATCTTATAACTTAATAACCTGATTATAGATATAAAGTAATTGCTATTTTACCTAATTTAAAAATTCTTGATTTCAATAAAGTTACTCAATCAGTAATTAAATTATTAAACTCAAATTAGGAAAGACAAAAAGCTGAGGAATCCTTCAAATCTGACGAGTTGACTGATTATATGAATTTGATTAATTTGAAAGATGCTACTCTAGATAAGGAACACATCAAAAAGTTATTAGAGAATGCCAAGACATTTGATTAAATTAACTAATTAGAAATGTTGCTTAAGTAATAATAGGTTAAACATTTATCTATTCTTAATGAGTAATGATGAGTTTAATATATATATAATAATAATATTTAATTTTAATGAACTAAAATGGATTTGTTAGCTTTATGCTAGAAAAAGATGATTCTTATTAATTTTAACCTACTGAAAATAAATTAAAAATTAATAATGACGATGAATTTTATAGATAGTTAAGTTAAGAGTTCTACGGTCAATAATAATAAAATTAATACTATTTTAAAAATAACAAAAAACAAATCAAAACAATAGATTCACTCAAATTCAAATCAAAACCCCATTTCTAAACTAGTGAGTCCTAAAAATCCTAACATTCCTTCACTAACTAACAACAATCACAATAACTAATACAATAAGTAAAATTATATTTATAAATAATTTAGAAGATCTATAAACTATTTACTAAATAAACTCCATTAACCCAGACCTAGCATAAATAAAATGATAGATCCTCGTAGAAAACTAGAAATCTCAATGACATCACACCTTAATTTACTTTTAAACTAGAATTTTCAAATACTTAGAATAACTAACATCGACAATCTCCATAAAATAGCTATAGATTTAAGCTCAATAATGATGACTATTAAGGATTTTAATAACAACATTCCCATAGAAATACATTAAACTCCAGCGAGAAAAGTATTAAACAATAAGACAAAATCTCTGACATCTATTATCCTTTAAAAATAAATTCTTATAAAGAATAAGAAGTTGGAAATCTATTTCAGTTATCATTTAGAACTAAATAATGAATATAAAAGCTTAATTCTATTTTTATATATATTTACTTATTTAATGCATCGCTCATAAATCATATTTAATGATGAAGCATAAATCAATATTTAATTTCTACATTTTTCTCAGAACAACTTTGAATTTTCATTTATCTTGTTATTCCCAAAATTAGAAATTTACTATTTTATAATTCACTGGAAGTATAATTTTGTAATCATTATAATAAGATAAATCTATTTATATCAATATTTTAGCAATAATAATACAAATAGAATCATAAAGGCATAGTTTATCTATATATTGGATGAAATAGGTCACCAAAATCCGAATTCAAAATCCTTATATTATAATTTGTCTTGAATAACTTATTTGAATCCATGATTGAAAATATGTATTTTAAATTTCAGCTATAAAAAATAATACCTAATAGTGGTAGAATTTAAATTATTACAAATATAACTTCTAATTATCCAAATTTAATCAAGACCATTTATTTAAATATCCTATTTGGAATTTTTGATTGATAAGCTGAAAAACAAAGGAAAATAATAGTTAAGGATAGTATAATTGTTCTATCAATAAAAAATTTAATAGATTATTGATGTTAACTTACAATTTAATTCTTGATATTTATGAAATAAATTAAAAAGAACAGTATAGTTTACATTGTTCATTCAGTTATTATTTTGTATTTAGCATTCTCAAACATAGTATTTAAGGTTATCCAAAAATCAATTCAAAAAGTAAAATATATTATCTATTTCCAATGAATTAGTTCATATTTCAATTAATATTAGTTGATTAAATTGAGAAAGGATACTTATAATAAGTAATTTTTCTTATAATTCCATAATCATATTATTATAGACTACTTACTAATTGGTTAGGGAGGAATCTTGATTTTATTCTTGGTTTTGAAAGTAGAAAATCGTTTGACGTTGGTTTTCTTTTATCCACATTCTTAGAATAAACAAAATATTATTATTAATAATGAATTAGAGCAACAAAAGTCTCAACAGTACGATGACTCGTATTAAGCAATTGTCAACAGGTCCACCTATTGAAGTAGTGCCAAGCGAGATCATATTTAAAGATATATAGATTAATTAGACTTATGAAATTACTGTGTTCGTGAGAAACTTAACATAGACTGCTCGGAGAATTCGTGTATTTCAACCTCATTCTAACTTCAGATGCGATTATGAAATGCAGGGGTATGTGTTTATGATGTAGATTTATAGTGCCATAGCAGCTGGACTTTCAATGAAACTGATAGTAACATTTGAAACAGCCAGTTTAGAGTAGTATTAAGACAGTTTGAAAATTGTGTCAGATGGTAACTATACTATTGATGTGCCTCTTTTTGCCTTCCCTCCTCAAGCTGCGTATTTTTAACATTTAATTCAATATAGCATAGTTTTTGAGCCATTTATAAATTTGGGATTTGTTCGTGTAGGAAAGGAGAAAGTGGATAATATATACTTTAAGAATGAAGGTCGATCGACAGGTAAAGTAGAACTAAAAATTGATCGTTTGCCTGATTTCAGAATAGAGCCAACTTCATTTAGTTTGGGAGCAGGACAAGAATATGCGGTTAAGGTATTTTATAAACCTAAAGATGCTGGTATTTTCAGAGGTTTAGTAGAAGTAATTGCAGATGGTTAAAGTCTCCAGAAAACTATAGACATTAATGCAACATCAATAGAGTTTACTCGTTTTTTGATCGACGATACTGGAGTTCAAAACAATTTCTTTGATTTTGGTTAGATTTACTACGGATAATTCAAGCAGATTGAAACATATTTAGTCAATAACACTCCCAAGTAATAAAAATTTAAGGTGAAACTGAAGAAGGGTTTGCATTAATAAGAAGATGCCCTTAAACTGTAGACTCCTGCTGAACTAGGTCTTGAATAGACAGAAAGAATTATGGAATGCTATCCAGAAGAAGGAGTTTTGGAAAGCTATTCATAGGTTGCGATAGTTTTTAAATGCAAACCTAAAGTTTCAGAAGAGCAATAAGTATGGACAAGATCATTTGCATTATCTCCTGAACAATTGAAACCAGATTATGATGAATATCATTATTCAGCAATTTTTGACTTTTAAGACAATGAGCCATTGATGAATCATTTGCAGGTAAGATGCATTTGTCCTACAATTAAATTTCCACCAACCCCAATTTTATAATTTGGATTGTGTCCTGCTAACTAAAACAAAGAGATTGTTTTTGAAGTTACTAATAAATAGACAGATCTGCCAATTCAAATTCATTGGCCTGTTGTTCCTTATTTCTAAGTTAATCCAACTTTGTCAATTTTGTAACCAGAAGAAAAATAAAACTTTTGGGTCAGTTTCAAACCTAAGCACACTGGGAACTTCACAACTGTTATTAATGCTGAATTGCTTGGGGGAATCTTCAAAATTCCTGTGAGGTTAGCAGGTGTGAGTTAATAATTTACAAATAAACAATAAGTTAAAAGGGGTCCAGAATCACTCCCTGAGGATTTTGAAATGAAGCACACTATAACTAAAGAATAAAGTATAAGCAATATTAAATCAATTGAGAAGGTTTAGACTTTAGATATTTCACAATCAGTTTAGTCACTGGTTCAACAAGGAATTTCATTAGACAAAATTGAAGAGTTAAAGCAAAAGTCATTAAATAAAGAGATATATAATGAATATTTAAAAATGCATAGGGAATAAAGGCTTAAGAAGGTTAAGGATAAGAAAATAAAACAGAAATTTACTTAAATGAATGAACGTTTGAAGGAAATCAAATAAGAAACTGTAAAACCCTCTGGAGGCACTAAAAAATAAGAACAAGAAGAAGAACCTAAGCCAGAACCACCTATTGATTATGAATTTGCAGTTGGCATGCAAGATGATGGATACGAACAAGAATTACCATTACCAGAAGCCAATGAAACTCTATTCGTGACTAAACCAATCTTCCATTATGAACCACTTAATTAAAATTAATTAAAAGAAGGAAAACAGCTTAAGCCTTTTGAACCTGACCTTAAAAACATATAAAAAAAAAAATTCCCTTTTGAACCTAAAACTCACAGTGAAATCAGGGATACAAGTGCTGAATTAAATGCAGATTAATTATAAAAAATATAAGCTGGGCCTGTTAAAATAGAATTTGGGAATGTTTACATAAAAAGTACTGTAATTAAATACTTTTATGTGAGAAATGATCTCAGGAATTCTATTAGCGTAAGATTACATACTGACAAGGAAGATTTCAATTAATCTTACATTAAACCATAGATCATTCCTAGTGGTTAGACTGCATAATTTGATGTCATACTTTGTTCAAAATAACTAGGATAGATCAAAACACATCTAAAATATGTGATAAATGAGAATCATATTTTTGAATTTTTGGTCTAAGCAAATATTGAGAGAGTGTACTTAGAGATGAATAGAACTCAAATCAAATTTGGTTTTAATGAAGATAACAATGAAATGGAAACTGCTGAAATTGTTCGTTTAACAAATAATGGAAATGCAGAAGCCAAATTTAGGTGGATAACTACTGAAAAAAAGATTTTCTATGTCCAGCCTGAATCAGGAGTTGTACAGAGTGGTAAATATCTGGAATGTTAAGTGATTTACAAACCAAGTTAGTTATAACCTCTACCCGAAGTTAAGTAACCAGTCACCTCACAATAGTAATAATAATAAGACAAAAATACTTAAGGTTAATAATAACAATAATAGTAATAATAATAATAACAATAACAATCAATAATACCTTAATAGTAAGCGACTGTTGCCACTATTAGGAACGAGGAAGAAAAATTATTATTAAAAACAGAAGATGGATTGGATTAGAACATTAAATGTACTGGAGTTGTTTCTGAACCTAAATGTGCTATAAAATAAGCTGTTATAGATTTTAAGGAAATAGTTGTTTGTAAGTAGGAAACAAAGGTGTTAACTTTAAAAAATCTATCTAAAAGTTCTGCAGTTTTTTAGGTTCAAACCTCTAAGCTTCCAGAAGGAATTGAGGTTTACCCTATCAAAGGAAAAATAAGTTCAGAAGACTCCAGAGATTTATAAGTTAAATTCCTTTCTAAAGATGAAAGAATAATAAAAGGAGATATTATAATCTTAATAAGAGGAGGAAAGTAACTACAAGTACCTGTTGTTGGGTCAGCTATAATACCAAAAATTGAAATTGTGGAGGAAGAGTTTGATTTTGGTAATATAACTACTTTGGGAACAAGTAATTAATTGACTATGACTTTGGTCAATAATTCCACCATTCCAGTTGATTTGGTCTTGGATTTAAGACATTAGAACGAGAATCCTAGAGCCCCTGATGGAATTGATTGTTTAGAAGTAAAACCATAAGATGAAGATGACACTATTTTACATTCAATTCACCCTGAGAATGAAGATGAACCAGCTCCAAAATTAGATGAGTCGTTGGACAACCAATCTGAAAAATCTGAATAAATTGATTTGGAAACTAAGGAATACAGATCCTACAATTTAACTATCTTGCCTGGCAAAACATAGGTTTTCTTGATGAAATTTTCTCCTAAAGATGTTAAACATTATCAATTTGATATGCCAATTACCTTAGCAAGATTTAATCAGAATTTACCTTCCTTAACTAGAAGAGTATCTTGCAAAGGTCTGAAACCTAAATTTTTAGTTGAACCCCAATCAATTGAGTTTAAAAAGAAGATAATCACGTCTCCTGATAAATGTTATCCTACAGTTGAAGAGATTAAATTATCAAACCCAGATAGGAAGGATGTAAAATGGCGTATAGATACTTCACCATTGAAAATTGAAAAAATATTTACTATAGAGCCTAGTGAAGGAATAGTTGGGTCTGGATAATAGGTAAGAATTAGAGTTAAATTCAATCCATATGGGCCAGGAGTATTTTAATCAACTGTTTCACTCTACATAGAATCTGATCCTGACATACCAAAGACATTGCCATATGTTGATTTGCTTATTCAAGGATCAGGAGCATATCCCAGATTATTATTTGATAAAAAAGAAGTCATTTTGCCAGTGGTACCTTTGAATGTAGTTTCAAAATGCTCATTCAAAATAATTAACGACGGCTATGAGAATTTGAATTTAAAACATAATTGGTCAAGCGAGACAAGTAATTTTTACTTGGAACTAAAATTTCCAGAAGGTCAAACTTTGGGAGTTGCAAAAAGTAAATTAAAAGTAGATGTGTATTTTTCTCATAAAAAACCAATATCATTTACTACGCGAGCAGAATTCTAAGATGAAGGCAGAGTCTACTCCATATATGTTTCTGGGACAACAGATAATTGTTTATTGACTAATTAGATATACTTGTAGAGAATACAAAAGTATCAAATGGTAGCAGATGAAAAAAAGCCATTGCTGTTTTAAGAAGATGATGGTGCGGACAGTGATAATGAGAAAATGAAACGAAATCACACTATGTCTGTAAAAAGTACAACTAGTTCAAAAGGGACATCACATTTAGGTTATCGACCTTTAGATGCTGAAACCTAGAATGAAGCTTGTGATTATATAATGAGATGGATGAATTATCATGTTCTTACACAACCGATTAACAAATTTCCTGAAGACATTGTGACAAGTTTCGGTTAACAAATATTTGAATTATTAACTTTTCTAACAGGCAAAATCAATTTCCAGTATAAAGCATAGATAGATCAAAACTGGAAACGCCAACAAAAGGCAGAAGCTTAATTTAAATAATATGATGAATTAGTAAGACAACTAAAAATTGAGGGAGCCCTTCTGAATCACATAAGATCAGAATATCTATTAGGACATAATGATTATAATGCTTGGTTAAAGACACTGCCTAAAGAGAAATATGAGTTTGTACCAGATAATAGGCTATAACTAAGTTAAGCTAAATACAACTATTTACACTATGATGCATGGATTTCGACATTCTATCAAATAATTAAAATATATTATCTCAATAGAATAACAGCAAAGTCATTCAAATAACTACCTGGAATTCCAGCCGAGAGATTGAACATTCCAGATTACTATTTAGATGGATCCAATATAATTTCTCATGCGGAAGGTGTTATTCTTTGGTTCTATGAAGTTTGTTACGAGCAACAACATACAGGACAGGTAAGAAGGATAAGCAATTTTGCATCTGAATTCAGAGACAGCTTACTTATAGCAGATGCAGTGACTTAATTTATTGGTTCTAGTATGCAGAAGTTCTTTAGCAATTTAAGGACTAATCTATAGAGTGAGGATGATTATCGACACAATGCAGATAAATTAATGCCTGCTTTGAGTGATTATGGTTTACAATCGCATGTCCAAGCCAGAGACATCTACCATAAACCTTACCCTCGAGAAATGTTAATGATGTTAGTCCAACTATTCTTTTCTCTTCCTCATTATGTAGCTTAGAAGGAACCCATCATCTTTTAATGTATATTGGGAGAAGAAGTAATAAAATCAATTGAATTAAGAAATCCGACTCCAAAACCCATAAGCTACTTTGTTAAATACGAGGGTCATCCTGACTTTTAATTAGAGGGTGACGAAAGCATCAAAATCGAACCAGACATACCTTACAATTACAAGGTTAAATTCACTTCTCGTATTTCTCTGCCTGTTACTGGAAGAGTGATTTTCACAAACAAAAAGGAGACAAATGTTTAGGCAGCAGCATTAGTATTTGATTTGAAAAGTAATATCACAGGAAGGAAGTCTGAAAAGTAATGGAATGTAAGTTCAATCTTGTATGAGATATTTGACTTCCAGATTTAAATTACTAATAAGTTTCCACAAGATGGAGAGTTCTAGATTTAGGTATTGCATGAGAAGAAGTAACTTGAACAGAGGGGGAAGAAGAAGAAAGCTCCTCCAGCAAAAGATGCTCCTCCTGAAGAAGAATTCCCTTCGTTCTTCTGTACAATTGATAGACAAAGAATTAGAAAGAATTAAACAATAAACTTTTCATTGACCTATATTCCATTAACAATAGATACGCACAAATGTTCACTCATTTTTACAGATCCAAATGTAGGTGAATTCCAACATGATTTATAAGGCACAGTTGAATTGCCTAATATAATAGGAGAATTCAAGCCAGACAAATCATTGTATGTCGATAGTACCTAAACGATTTCATACACGATTCCCTTTAGAAATGAATAGTTGGCTCGAGCTCGTAGCTAAATTCAATAATTGGTTTAGATGAAATAAAAAGATAGATATTTGAAAGGAGACAAATAGGCCTCAACATTAACTGCATCTAAGCTCAACTTCCCGGGTTCTAATTTGGATATCATAACATTCGAAGTAGAAATCTATCCACCAACATAATACTTGAATCTTCCTCCTACATTACAAATAACTGATTTAAATAAACAAACAAAGAAGCCAGGAACTGAGAACATTGATTGTAAGTTACCAATTCTATATGCATTCAAAAATGCTACAAAAGATTTTAGTGTAATCCTAACTCTAAGAAATAAATTCGATATCAGAAGATATAAATTGTCAGCAATAGTATTACCTAAGATTGTTAAGGCAATGTTAGAATTTAGAGTACCTGCACGATAATCTGTAACCTAAGAAATCCCTATAGTAAATCAGACAGATAGGGATTGGTAAATAAAAGTTTAATTATCAGAGTCCAAGGGGCTATTCTCCTGTCCTTAGAGAGACTTCTTTGTCAAAAAAAAAGCCACCAGCAACTTCCCAATTTCTTTTAGTCCATCTTGGTTGTAAGAGAGTGAAGCTAAATTGGTATTAACAAATCCAACGACCAATGATGTTTTCGAGTATGATCTTAAAGGCTATGGGGAAGAACCAGTAGCGGAGGAACATATAATTCTGAATTGTTAAGCAAGAAAAGTTACGAAGAAAGAAATTGAATTGAAGAATCCAACAGATAGAGCAATCACTTATGCTGTAGAAACAGATTTGATCTATGCAACAGGACCATCCTAAATAGTTATTTAACCATAAAAGAAAGCCACTTATGTCTTGTAAGTACAGCCAGTTTTAAGTGGTTAATATACAGGATCAATCACATTTACTGATGAACAAGGACATTATTTATGGTACACAGTATTCATGAATACTGAGTCTCCAAAATCTGTTCAAACCCTTGAGGTGTCTTGTTTGATTAGATAAGCCACTGTTATTCAATTAACACTTGCTAATCCTCTTACAGAAACTGCAATTTATGAAGTTATGATTAATGGAGAAGGTTTAATTGGAGAAGAGCAATTTGCAATCGGAGCTAGAAAAGAGGCTGCATATGAATTAACCTTTGCTCCTTTAAAAATTGGAAGATGGAGAGGCAGTGTTGCATTTGTAAATAGACTTTTAGGTGAAGTCTGGTATGAATTCATCCTTACTTGTGAAGACTAACCCATTGTTAGATTGAATGTATTAAAAGCCTCGTTGGGTAAAGTTGAACAATAGGTTGTCGTTCTTGAAAATCCTTCTGATTAAAAGATATAAGTCTAATGCAGAATCACCAATCCTACGAATTTTGATATATATCCTGATGAACTACAAATACAACCATATGATTCTTTAAAGGTTGCCTTGAGATATACTCCATCCTCATTAGATATCATCGAATAATCAGATATCATTTTTACTTCACCAATTGGCAAATGGCATTATTTAGTCTTCGGAAGTGGATTGCCTCCCACTAAATTCCCAGCAACCACTGTTAGTATTGGATTAAACAAAGACTATAGTTCAGTCATTCATTTTAAAAATCCATTCAAAGAACCTATTTAAGTTTCCATTTCATTGGATGCTGAAGGTCATAACCAAGAAGTCTTTAAGTTGTTGCTTGTCAGAAATCAAAAGAACGATAAAACTCTTGTTCCAGGAATGAATGTTCTTCAAGTCCCATTCTCATTTGTACCCAGAGAAATTACAAGCTATTATTGTGAAGTAGTCATCTCTATGAATGAGAAGATCTAATGGCATTTCCCAGTTAAGGGAGTTACTGAATCTGTCTCGACTTAGACTCTATTTCACTTCAAAGCTAAATGTAGAGAAAAATGGGAAGATGAAATCAAAGTAGGGTTACAAGGAATTGCATAGAGTTTGTAAGCAGACGATAAGTTTGACTATGAATTAGGTGGAATGCCTTTGGATTTATAGACTATGATTTAGAAATGCTTTACAATCAAGTGTCTAAAGAATCACCTTGACAGTCCTCATGATAATTTGCTTTATTTTGTAAGGTTTCAACCCATGAAACCCTTCAAGACATCTATGGAGTTTATAGTGCTTAGACAATCAGGTGGAAGATGGAAGTACAAAATATAGCTTGAAGCTACTGAACCCGAAGAAGATGATACAATTTTAATTAGTTCTCCACTAAATAAAACAACCAGTGTTTCATTTAAATTAACGAATAAAACTAAAAACTATAGTAAATTTACAGCAGCCTTTTCTCCTGAGTCAGATGCTGAATTTTCTGTCATCCCTAAAATTGGAGACTTAGAACCTTATGGAAGAGAGGGAACTACGTTTATCATTAGTTTTACACCAGTTGAATATGGCAAGATTAGAAAAGGTAAATTGATAATTTAGACTGAAGATATGTATTGGTAATTCTTTTTTTGTTAAATTTAGGTCATATTCTATTAGAGGTGTATTACCAAGGTACGTCCCTCCTCAGATTAAGTAATCATTAGTTGATAATAAATAATTATAATAATCATAAGTTCAAATGTCGATGACTTTGAGTAGAAACTTTGTTGTGGATAATATAAAGAAAGCAAGACAATTATCACCAAAAAGTGCTCGTAATTAATTGAGTTTACCATTAATTGAAAAAAAGTGATAAATCATGTAATTTATTATAATTTATAATGAATTATATTATATTTTTAACTTATAAATAAATTTATTTTGAGAATACATAATAAACTAGATCTTAAATCACTCAATCATCTTGAAGACTTTAAATATTATACAAATATGTAAAAATAGATATACATATACTTAAGATTATCTAATTAAGTTATATAAATAGATAAAATTCATTTAAGTTTGATTTGTTTTGGGAGAAAATGTCTAATTTAATTAAAAATAAATTTACACAAAAATTCCCAGTTTTATTTTATGATATTTGTTGTGCAAACTAGAGTCTGCCTTATAATTTTCGCTTATTTCAACACTATCAAAATCATAATAATGATTATCCTCTTAAAGAGGCTCTTCACATATGGATTTTTAGTAATTTGGATTGAGAGATTAGCAATAATTAATACTGCTTTATTGAGTAAGACTGGAGTTCTTTCTGATATCGTCTCTTTAAAAGGTCCCTCGAGCAGAACCTAAAGGAGGAGGTGCCAATAAATTATTAGAGCTTAGAAATAATAACAAATAATATATACCTATGTTAAATTACTGAGAGTTGCTTTTCAATAGATTTTTTCATTTCATTAGAATTCATAGGTATGTTGTTTCTGCTTTAATTTTAATTAGAGTCTGTCTAATAATGCGTGGATTATTTAATTTCTGTCCAATCAAAATTACCATCAATTGTTATATTTGAAGATTCAGCTGCTCTTCTAAATTCTTACACTATCATTTTGTAATTTGGTTCCTATTTAAATTAAAGTTTTCTGATGTAACTTAAATGTGAAATTTGATGAGTACTCAAAATTGCGTTGTAGCTCACCCGGCTAATCTTTAAAAACTTCACGTTCCATTGATAATTTCATCTCTCCCACCTTCTTTGTTCGTTCATCATCAGTAACATTAACCATATTTTACCAAGGCAACTATCTTATTTAATAAATAATTTACTACCCTCGTAAAAAATACAAGAGAATATACATTAAAGATTCTAAATCGTCTTTACGACCCAGTTCATGTCCTAAATGTGCCGCTATTGATGCATATCGAGTCGTACCTAAGAAAGATTTTTGATCTTTAAACGATCTTAAATTATAAAATCAAATATGTTCGATACATGTGTTTGCCATTTGAATCTCTATATATTTTACTTATTCCGAAGTCTATTAAATATAACTTTGATATCTCTCTCCCAATTCCTAATATCATATTTTCAGGTTTCAAATCTCTGTGAATGACACCTTTTTGATGAGATCTCTCCAAAATCTATACCGCTTGAATCCCTAGAGTGAGGACAGTTTTAAGGGAGAATTTTTTTAATTGCTTAAAATGATAGGACAAATCCTTTCCCAACAATTAAATAACCAGAATGTTGTAGCCTTGATCTTCCCCTGACCAAAAATATTTTGGGAACCCATCAGCACCGTCCAATTTCTTAAGTATCTAAACTTCCCTTTCTAATGAACGCACTTCCTCATTTTCTTCTTTTTCAACCTTAATAGCTACC
The DNA here is from genome assembly GCA_905182995.1 of Paramecium octaurelia. NCBI lineage: Eukaryota > Ciliophora > Oligohymenophorea > Peniculida > Parameciidae > Paramecium > Paramecium octaurelia. Next base: position 171,773 of record CAJJDP010000037.1, read on the forward strand.
TCTTATTTTGTTAAGAGGTCAATTCCCAAAAAAACTACTCCAAAAGAACCTGAAGATAGCTTTTTGATTATTTAGTATTGGTTATTAAAGATCTTTTAGTTAGATGATGTCCTTTACTGCATTTTGATGATAATCTTATAATTATTAATATTTTATATATTCTAAACATTAAATGCTTTTCCACTTTAAATAAGAATTACTACCCCATACATACTGTCGAAGCAGACGCATATCTACAAAGTTCCATTATAATCCAAACTACATGAGCAACATCCACTGTGCTAGATGAGTTATAAATACCCCAAATCTATTTTATGATTATTATAGAGTAAATCAATTCATAGACAAAATTTGATTAATTAAAAAATAATCTAGGATAATAAATTAAAAATAATCAAATCTTAAGAAGAAGAAATTTTTTAATTGCTATATCTTTTAGCTTATTTGTCCTTGAGCTTGTATCTATTTATTATTTTCTTTTTCTTTTAAGTACGCTACCCTGATTTATATCATACCCTTTATGATAATACAAATACTTAAAATGTATTCTATATTGATGATGTATAGATCCTAAAATAAAATAGACCTTAACATCTCAGTAATAATAAAAATTAAAAGGTATAAAGATGCAACTAAATATTGAATGAAACTTAATATTCTATTTCTCAATGAAAATAATTTCTTGAATCCCAATAATAAATCACTTACTGAATATAAATATTAATTTCTATTTCTTATTTTATTGACTAAATTAGAACATATTCTATTACTTTAGACAAGTCTGTTCTAAGTTTATTAAAAATGTTTAATTTATTTGGTAAGCATTTAAAATAAATGATCAAGATAACACAAAGCGATTGCATTCTATTGTAAAATATTTTAATTGTTTTTAAGGTTTACATACTGAAAATTAGATATAAACTTATAGTGTATAATTTTATTAAATATGTAAAAACTTTAAACAGAATTTTTATTTAAATCATCTCTTAATATAATTATCTTCCAAAAATTGTTTGATTGATTAATTTTATTATCAAAGAACATATAATATAGAATCCAAAAAAATGCAATTATTAAATTTTTCATATACTCTTATTATAATTTTGGGAAGGCTTTTGATTTTAGAGGTATAAAATCGAAAATTCGATGTATTAATTATCTGAACTATTGCAATTCTTAAGTTAAATAAGTTTTGCAATATATGTTTTATAACATGTACACAATTAATTAAAGAAGTGCTTTCCTTATTGTCCAAAGTCCTTTTTAGAGTAAGACATATACATAAAATAAATACACCTTAATAAACTTCAAAGTTAATTTCAAACAATTCTTACTAAATAAAGGATTATTGATCTTTTAAGTATTTAATCAAATACAAAGAGTTTTATCAAAGATAAGTTTAAAGTTTGCTGCTCACTTTATAAATAGTAATAGACACAATATAGATGCTTTTGGTGCGATTTGCTTCTGAAAAAATGAATTATTCTTATTTTTCATTTAAATAATATTCTCCTTTTTAGTGTTACTTGATTATTAAACTATTTAAATTATTACTTTTCATGGAAGCTAGAAATAATTTTAACCAAAAGGCTTTGCAGCCGTCTTTGCATACTAAAAGTTTGAGCAAATAACATTCTATCAAATCAGAGAAAAGAATAAAAACATCTCAGACTGATCTAATCAAATCAGTGGACACATAAAAAATTATGAATGACTTTTATGATAAATGCAAAAATAGATTAAGTAAATACTATTATATTAAGAAGGAACTCAAAATTTTATGCATGAAAGGAATAAGTCTTAATAGTTGTAAAGTGATTCTTTAATGCATTCAATTGATAGTTGTCTCTCATTCAGAAATTAAATCAAGACTACTTAGAGTTCACCTCCTGATAAATACTTCCTATTTAATACTTGCGAAAAGGTTTTACATCAGAAAAGTAATGGCTCTAAACGAATATAAACTAAATAAGCTGAGAAACTTCTTTTACAATAAATAAATTAAAATAATAGAGCAGAATTATTATAGAAGATAGAATAATATATAAGAAATTTTTTCACTGAAGAATGCAAAGAAATGGCTAATTTATTTGACACATTTATGAGAGAGTTTAATTAGCAAATATCAGATCAAAAATATTAATTAACATTACATGAAAAACAGTTAGAAATATAAAAAATAGATGAAATAATTAGAATGAACACCAATCATGTTTGGGCACATGAAGATATGGAAAAATAGTTGATGTCCCTTAAGTCTTAAAACGCAAATCAATTAATGCAAATTTAACAAAACGAAAACGACATGAAAGATTTAAGAGCTAAAATTAATTAGTAAAAACAATAATTAGAGTTAAAACAAAATGAAATTCTTATTAAAAATAGGAAGATCAAAGAATTAGGATTTGAAATTCTTTAATTACAAAGAAAAATTGACTACTTAGAAAATAAGGCACATAAAGATCATAGATAGTCTAATTAATAAATAAGATATTCAGTATATTAAAGCTAATAAATTGGATCCAATACTAACATAAGTTAATAAGGCAACACTACTTCAAATAAAGAAAACAAATTTTCTTCCTTGATTGAAGAGCAATAAGAAGACTCTTCTCCATCAATTACAGAAGAAGAGGATGAAGAAGAAAAAGAATTGAATTAAATCGAGTTTAATACTGAAAGGATTGTTGAAACAAGGGAAAAGGAATCATAAGTAGGATTAGATCTCATTCTCAATTACATAACAACCAAAGAAGTTTAAACGCATTTAAATTTGATAGATAAAAAGTTTGATGATCTGACTTAAGATATTTGTGATCAAGCTATTAATTTTATTGAATTCTTTAATATTCCAAAAGATAGAACAGAAAATGATTTGTCTTAAACAAATATTTCTTTTTTGAACATCAATGCAATTGATAAATTAAACGAAGAAGAGATAGTTAAGTTTGTAGATAGTTAGATGTCTCAATCTGGAATACAAAACAATACACCCTCGCTTGTAAGGTAAACATCCATTAGAACAAATATGAAGAGAACCTCCATAATTATTGAAAAATAACCTTAATAAACATCTATAAATAATATCAAAGTTAAAAATATGATCACATTTATTAAATTATAGGGAACAAAATTAATTTAACTAGAAAATACTATTAAAGACAGCAATTCAGCAATAGAAGAATTAAAAACCATTAAAGATAAATTAGAGAATTAAAATAAAGAGCTCAAAGAACAAAATTCTAAATTTATTGATTAAATAACTAATCTACATATTAAAGTTTCAGATTTTGAAAATTAAATTATGTCAGACGCTATGGATCTCAATTAAGTCCTTGCTTAATAAGAGAAGAAACCATAAAATTAAAAATTAAACACATTGGCTTAGAGGAAAATTAAAAAAATTGCCCCATAATTAGGATAAAAAGTAAACTGAATATAAATAATATTAGGTGACAATCAGTTATGATTTCTAAAAAAATTAATCAAAGTTGCTTATTGAAAAAATTAAATCTAAGTCAATTGGGAAATTCAATAACTACCTGCCTCTTAAGCTTGTCCTCAAAATGATATCTACCTTTTACTTGGAAAAAATAGCAAATTAAAAAGAGAACAAACTATTAAGAGATTAAGATATGGCAGCATATATTTATAATTATTATTTACAACAATTTGGATACACTAAGGTTACTGAACAAAGATTTATGATACTTGTGCTGTCAATTAAGAAGTACGTGCAAATCGTCAGAGTTAATATGTTTGCTAAATTTATGAATATATTAGAGGAAAAATCAAACTATAGAGTTGAGGAACTATAAAGATATTTGGAAGCCTTAGAATATGTTCATAGTATTTAAAATCTTGGGATTACTATTAAAGATAATGAACAGGAATAAAAGCATTACATCCCTTATGTTCGAGCCTTAGCTTATTTGGGGTAGCTACAAAATTTTAATTTTACTTAAGAGGAATTAAATTATTTAAAATAAGATTTAGAAAATTAAAAAGAACATGATCCAAAAAATATCAATAAAGCAGGGATTGTAGATTTTGATCTGCTTATGATAAGAGTATTAACCATATTTAGAAACAATGTAGAAAAAACTAAATTATATGTTATTAATGCGTTTGCTGCTTGCGATCTTGATGGAAATGGAATGTGTAATTTAGATGAATGGCTTCTTTTGATTAGACATATTGAACCAGACAAGTTTGAAGAAGAAAAATTTGAAGAAATTTTTGAAGATTATGCTGATTTAGTAGAGGATGATGAAAAAAATCTTTCTTTTGACAGATTCTCTATCTTATGTATGGAACACGAGCTTTTCAGTGATGCTTAATAAAATAAGTTCCTAAAAGTGAAAAGTATTTATGATATCTTAATTAATTAGATAATACAGATGCTGAATAAAATTATGAATAATTAAAGGAAAACTGGATATAAGTTTATACTGAATAATTGAAAAGATTAAATGAAATAAAAATGGATGAAATTGATAAGTAAAAATGGTAAAAAATACTCAATGTTTTGAACAGAAAAATAGCTTCTGAATACAGTAGTAAAAAGCCCCTTCTTATAGCCTTTAAAATCTTTCTAGAAGAGTCTAAATGAATAATATTGTGTATATTAAGAAGCCATTTTTGAATATAAAATCAATTTTATAATTTTTAATTTTAAGTTCTTCACAATATTAGGCAACTATTTTTGAAACAATATTTTTTGACAGCTACAAGAAAATTTACCTTAAGAACAATACGGAAACAAAAAACATTATGATTTTACATTGATTTTTCATTTATATAATAATTTTATTATATTAATAATAATTATATATGAAATATTATCAAGAATAAAAAGGAATTTCTAATATGAACACTTATTATCTGTAAAAATGAGGCCTTCACAAAAGTCTGCTGATAATTTAATTTTTAGATCAATAATAGATGGTTATTTAAATTCTGAAGATAAAAAAAATGGCATTCCATGATTATTTTAATCTTATAAATAATGGAGGATTATACTACTTGAAAAAAAATTTATATTTATTTTTATTTAATTCTATATATAACATGTTTTATTTATTTGTTTTCGTTAAATTAACCTAAGAGTACTCTAGAATAATTTCATCCAAACATTTCAATGTTATACGAAGAAAATAAATGCAATATCATTTATTTATAAATCTTTGTCAATAGATAATTATTCCAGCATTAATTATTAAAATGAAAATAATGCAAAAGTGTTTCATGATTTTTGAGAATTCAGAACTTGAGAATTAGTATTAATTAGGAAGATCTTTATCTATTAAAAAACCTGTGTTTATTTGTTCGATCTTTCTAACCTTCGTTTGCAATTTAGCTACAATAATAATTTAATCAACTTTCCGTGCAATAGAAAGCTAATACATATATATTATCTTTACATTCATCACAATTTTAGAATATATTACGATTGTTTTGATGAATAAAATACAATTTTTGCAATTAGGAATAACATTTACAAATATTATGATAGGATTTGCATAGTTGGATGGAGATTCTTCTTCTACAACAAAAGGTGAATATTATGCATATGGAAATGTAATCATGCAATTATAGGCAGTTCTATACTTTATATCAAGCTTTAATCATGCGATATTTTAGGTTATCGTTCATTTAATTTTACGATTAATAATTACTACATATTAATCAAAATAGGAAGTTGATTTTTTACTAGTTGGAATGGGAATTTCTGGAGGATTGATGATTCTGATTACTGTTCACTATTATGAATCTAGATCTCGAATAAATTTTATTTAAAATTTATAAGAAAATAAGCTTGAGGATGCCTATTCTTTTATCATTTAGAGACCATATTTTAAAATTTCATTATCAGAGAGTAGAATGTTGTTTAATTTAAATACAAAGCATTAAATTGAAGAATTTCCTGGTTTTGATGAATACTATTGCGATGGATGCAATGCAAGAAATTTAATGAGATCATATACAAACGAAAACAAATAATCTATTGAATCACTACTATTATCTCAAAAATTAGAAAATAATGGATATTGGATCATAACTTTTAAAAAGCAAACTTTTTAAATAAAATATTGCAAAGTAGATCTCTAACAGTAGAATTACTTGATTATTTTATAAGATATAGATATTTAAGATAAGAAGTAAATAGATATCGAAAAAGAATAATCAAAACTTGAGTATTTCTTAAAGTCCAATCAAGATTTTTAACATAAAAAATTTTTTAATTGGGGAGCTCTTTCTATTTTGATGATAAATAATAAAATAATTTAGAAAATAGATTTAAGGTTAGCCATATCTAAATTAATACATATATATAAAAAATACTTGTTTACCAATTTAAATATAGATATAGTATGTTTTGATTAAAATTTACATATTTACTCGTTTAAGAATCAATTGAAGATTTTTTTGATTTAGATTTTTGAGATTATTTCAAAAATTTAATATTATGATAGGACAGAAATCAAAATTATATTACAAAGGAAAGGATGTGATGCTTTAATAAAATTTGAGAACGTCAATAAGATTTAATTTAATTTCAGTTATTCTTAAAACTTCTTCATCTAGCATGTTTAGAGTCTCGTAATAGATTATATAGACCTATCTGATTGTATTGGTATATTAATTCGTAATCATCCAATAGGAACTTTTAATAGAAAATGATAAATCTATATAATCTCAATCTATATCTTTATTAATAATTTATATAAATTTTATTTTATAAACTATATTGATGTTAGAAGTCACATAATCACATTCTTTGACCAAATGCTAGAAATAACTTTGTTGCCTGATTTAAATGTGCCTGGGCCATTGATCATATTTTCTTTAAATTGGCCTTCAAATCTACAATAAATATCATAGATATATACCTGTCTCCATTTGTGAAAATTAATACACCTTTACCTTGTTTCTTATCAAGGACAAAATCTCCTGAATAGCTGATCCAGCAATCACTAATAGAGTCAAAATCTTCATAATTAATATCTTGGCAGTCTTTGGGATTTTCATTAAATAGCATTCCTTTGCCTTGAAATTTTCCATTGACCCAGCATCCTTAATATGCTAGTTTGCCTGAAGGATAATATAAAGAACCATATCCATTCATCACGTCATTTTGCCATTATCCTATGTAAAAGCCTCCGTCACTATAATACAAACTTCCTTGTCCATTCTTTTTTTGATTCTTTTTAAATCCTTCATAAATTGAGCCATCTAGATAGGTTTCACAGATATATTCTTCATTTTGGAAGTTAAATTGTTTAGATAAGGTATTAACATCAGATTCTCGTTCTCTACAGAATGGATCAGATTATAGATCAATTTGCAATCCGTTGGAGAAGGATTTGAGATCCTCAGATCCTGTTGAAGAGGTTTCTGACTGTTTTTCAGGACTTTTGCGATACAAATACATCGATGAAGGTTACTATTAATGTTTGTGATTGAAATAGGTGGCTCTGATTTATTCTATTTTTTCTTGTAACACACTTTAATTATTGGATCTGGTAGTAGAGATGGGAGTAATATTCTCTTTTTTTTAGGATACGGTATTTGAATTGATAATTAAATTAGATTGAGCTAATGGAATGAGTGGAAGTGGTTGTTTAGATTGTGTTTTGATTATTTATTATTGTTAAGAGATAGCTTCATAATATTTAGATTGTTCTTGAATAGAGAAATTAGTAGGATGCTGCATGTTTTCTGGTTGCATTTGGAAGGCTGGCACCAATCTTATAATTTATCCATTTAATTCATCTCGTAATTGTATGTAATCAGGTCTTTAGATTCCTCCGAAGATGTAGAGTAGACATTGCTTGAGATAAGGTTCATTGATTTATTCTAACAAATTGCTAAATAGGTAAGTGTTTAAAGTTCCGTCTATGTTAACTAGGTTTGTCATTAAATTGAGTGTGATCATTTCCAATAGGATGATACCTATAGGCCATGAGGAATACACAGAGCCGGATTGATCTTTGTAATGCGGTAATTGGGGTGATTTAAGATCGAATATGTATGGATCCATGATTTTGATGATGGTATCAAAAAGTAATGTGTTTGAGGACAAGTTATAATGAATATTGAAGTTTTGATAGATTGCCATGGCTTCAATTAATAGTTTTAAGTTGTACACCAGTTCTTGGTTGGTAAAATGTTGAGAGGCGATGCGTCTTCTTCGTATTTCATTTGATAAGTCAATCTCACTAAATTGTGTATAGATTTTAATTGTATTATTGGAATTGCAAAAGATTCCAGAGTCATCTTTCTAGACAGCATGAATTTTAAGGAAAATTGGTTCTCTCATGTTCTTTTCTTTGAGTCTAATAAAATTGGTTAGTGTGCTGACTTGCTCGTCTGTTAACTATATTTTTCTCTCCAAAATGCCTCCAGGATAGTGTGTTCCTACTTTGGTTTACTTAAGAGGCTAACCCAACATCATTGTTGATTGTGAGGTTCCCATAATTAATATGTTTCAGTTAAATTTAATAAATGAACAAAGCTAGACGACACAGTTTCAATGAAGGGGATGGTTAAAAACTTAAGACTCTCAATGTTCTATATCCAAATACTGTTGTGAAATAACATCAGTTGGACAAGATAAGAGAGCACGAAAGAAAAAAGATGGAAAGACTTGCTCTTTAACTAAGAAAGTAATTTGCCATAACTTTGAAATAGAAAGAATACAATTTTATCCTCCTGTTAAAAATAACCAGAAGCCAACTTCAGGCCTTGTTAAAGACAGTTGATACTGCATAATCATGAGATTAAAATCTAATCACTTTCGTCTAGACATAGTTCCTATGAAGGAATTAAATAAATATTTTAGCGAAAGCAATTTGTCGAATCCAAATACAAAATTGATAAATTAATAACAAGTCCTTAGCCAAATACAGAAAAGGAAAATCTATGCAACATTTACAATTTAAGACCTAATTTAGTTATAAATAAATTGATTGATAGTGAATTCCACAGAAAGAGTATTATGTAATAATTTAAGAGACTCTCTAAAATTGGAAAATCCAATTCCACTCATTACAGTGTGAAATCTATATTAATATGAACACTAAAAAAATTAATTTACTCGTCTCCACGTCATAAGTCTTATTAATAAATTATTATGTTTTCTCTCTGTTTTTTTTAAATTATTCGGATATTAGCAGTATATTAATGAATTTTATTGATTCAGAAGAATACGATATGCCTATGGAATGTGATGATCTATTGTTCCAATCCAACATTTTTAATAACCTCCCAACACCAGAACATAGCAAATCCACTGAAGATTTAGAATAAAAGTTCAAGGAGGAAAGGAAATAAAGGATACTCAAAAAAAGAATCGAAAAAAAATAAAAAATGAAGAATGAAGCCATTTAAATGATGTCCAAAGAAGAATTAAGAAAATTAAGAAACAGAAATTCTGCTCAGTTGTCAAGAGATAAGAAAAAAGTCATATTTGACAATCTAGTTCAAGAAAACAAGAATTACTCTATACTTTTAAAGAAGAAGGATGAGTAGATTGAATCATTACAACTAGAAAACAATCATTTAAGATTAAGAGTTCGATATTTAGAAGAAAACAAGTAAATCACAAATAATAATCTTAGCTAACCCTTTAATGGTACTTAGAGTGTACAAGGAGAAGAAGAAATCGAGTAAATATCTAGAGTGAATGTAATAACAAAATCAAAGATGATGAACTATGGATTACTTTCTCTTTTAGCTATAACTTGCATATTGTCAATAATAAATAATGATTATCAATACAATCCAAAACCTATTGCTTTGTCATAACTCTCAAATTAGAGGTATGACTTTTTAGCTCCAAAATACTCTTAAAGAAATCAAACCTCTTTATTCAGTGAAGAATCCAATTTTGCTATTCCTTCTCATACCTTTTAAAATTAAACTTTATTTTATAATTGTACCGGCAAAGACAAGGAGTGTTAAAACTTTTTAAATATTGTCAAAGCAGAAAATGCTGATAATATATATTTTGTAAATGATGAAACAGATCACGTGCCAGCTAGTCGAGATCACAACTTTGAAATGGGAGAAGATGTCTATCTAATGAAAATAAAACAGGATGATGAGGATAACTTTTTGATTTTTCGGGCAAGATGTCAAATAACAGAAAACAACTCTTTAGCACTAGAAAGAAATACGTACGAAGCGTATAATAATAGCCATTAGTATTGATTTACTCTTATTTTGTTTTAAATATTTTATAAATCTTATTGCAATGATTATTCAATTCTTAATAAAATCAGTTGATGGGAAGTATATTTCTTATCAAAATATATTAGTATCTGATAAAATTGGTAATTAATTATATTATATTTTTCATTCAAATGGAATTCAAAGCTTTTTGAAAATATGATATTCTCAATGATATGTAGACATTTTCCTTAAATTTTTCAAATAATGTCTTAAATAAATATAACCTCTTTTATAAAGGAAACACTTACAAAATTCAGGATCTCAAAGAAAGCAGGCTAATTAGAACAATTAAATTGCATAAGTATTGAAGGTTGGGCCTCATATTTTCTCAAATTTAATTTTGTTAAAAATTTTCTGAATCGTAATGACTATGTTTAAAGATAAATAATTAAAAAGTAGATAGGTTCTATTTCATTTTTCAGTTACATAGGAATATTTTGAAAATTGATTCATAGTATAAACATTAATATAATACCTATATTAAAGTAATCCTAAGATAACCCAAAAAGTTGACTTTTTTGAAGACTCAAAATAATATTATTAAATTATGGATACAAAGATATCCTTCGTACATACAAGTATTTAGATAAACTTAAATTCTTATAATCACACTCCACATCATAAAGTAGTTATTTCTTTGAAATTATAGTTCATCTATTTTATCCTTCTTATTCCCCATTTTCACAAATCAATATTAAACAAAATTTATCTGTTAATAAATGAAATTACGATCTATTAGCACTATCGATCATCCAAAAGAATTCTTATTTCCTATTGAACCAGATCTTTCAGCCTCAAAGACAATAACCAATACAAACATTTATCAAATATATTAAAAAAATAAGCAAGCAACTCCAAATAGACGTCCTTTATAATCTTAATTCAATTTTACTAATACTTTCAGATTAGACAATACTACTCAAACATCGCCATTAAGATTATACCCTGAAAAAACAGAATTGATTAATCTATAATCTAAAAGATCCCTAACACCCTCTTCAAAACCTCAACAAATCAAAGTAAAAGGACTCAGTGAAAAATTTAATGAAATATAACTAAAAAGAACTTTGAGACATCAAGGAGTTGGAATCGTTTATTGTAGATAAAACTATAATAAAATCAATAACAAAGGTGATGGAACCGGTGAAATTATGCTTGAGGACATTCAAAATCTGAATTATGTCAAATAAAGACTTAAAACCTTTGGCCTAGAATTAGAAAATGAAGGAATACATCATGAGGTTAAACATATAATCTCTGAAAAATTTGCAAAGATCTTATAAACCGAAAAAAATAAAACATCTAGAAATCAACACAATTACTTTAGAGCATGATTATTATAAAATATATTCTATATTCATCCTCTTCTACTTATAGTTCCATATTATGATTTAGCTCCAACTTGGGACTTAGCCCCAATTTGGGATTTTCCTCCATCTATTGCAGATCTATTTAAGATTTCATCCTATTATTATTAGACTTGTGGTTTAGTAACATCCTATTAAACAGGTAGCTGTGCTTTTAAAGGTTTCAATCTAGCTTGAATTAGTAGTTATCTTATTTCATCATGATCCTGGACGGGCATTGAGAACAATAAGCTTAATGCACTCAAAATTGTAATCGGAATAATATAGAAATAAGACCTAAACAGCAAATGAGTTGGACTGCATTCAGATCTAAGATCAGCATCAGCCTGATAAATAAGGGCTAATCATTATAAATATTTAAAACCTATTAGCCCACTCTAACCTATTATTGTCAACATTAATAAAAATCGAAACAAGTTTGGAATAGTCACTTTTTTTGTACAAAACAATCCAATATTTAGAGGTAAACCAATTAAACAAGAAATTAATGCTACAAATATTAATCCGAATTCAATATTAGGTACATCTCTTGAACACAATTATTATTATTAATTTGCTGTCAATATTAGATAAATTGCATAAAATGAATTCGGTAAATTAGTTATTCTGAAAGCAAACAGTATTGGAGACAATAAAGTGAATAAAACCTATTAATCATGTATTCAGTAATACTTCTAGATGGGTTTTCAGGTGGAAAAACAGTATCAATTTTTGTGATAGGATAACACCTTCACATTCATTAGGCTGCGTCGTTACATCTAAATATGTCTAGCCAATCATAATCCCGCTCCAACAGATGTTAATTGCATACATTACGAAAAATTCAAGTCTGGTGCATTAATTAATACAATACCTTGCAAATGGTTCTTTAAGCCAAATAAATAGAAGTGATATTAAATTTAGAATTAACAGAACTATGTCACCCTTGTAACTTAAAGCAATCAATTTTATTCCCTCATCTTATTAAAAATATTTGACTTACTTGAACAAACTTAATTTGTCTAACTTATTATAATAGGTAACAAATTAGAAAAAACAGTTAAGTAGAATTGCATTCTAGCAAACTAAAAGAAAACATTAACAGCTTTTGTTTTTGGAATGTTTATGTCAGTTTCCATTGTTAATATTCAAAATTTCTATAAATTATTTATTTAATAAATAACAACTAAAAAATTATCATTATAACTATAATAAAACTATATCATTCTTTGATAAACCCTGTAAAACAATACTCTTATTGATCATTATTACTAAGTCTTACATCTCCTCTTGTTGTGCCAATTAAAAATTAGTATGAAAATTCATATGAGTTTAAAAGTCGTGTCCAAATATATAACACTCCATCTTTACTTAAATTATTGAAGCGGAAAAATAAATTATTTATCACATTCCTACACTTCCTCGATTTTAAAAAGTCATAAGAGTAAGCATTTTATAATTAATAATTAATTTTATTTATAATCTAAGAGTAAAGCTTTACAATACAATGCTATATCTAAGGGAGATTATCTCACATAAAAGAGCATCCCTAATCCTGCCCCAATGCTGAGACCTTAATCAGAATTTGTTAAATAATCTCAAGTGTCTCCTCCAGTTTAAGCTCCAACTGATGTGATAGCAAGTCAACCAATTTATAAAGAAAAGAAGAAAAATCATATAAAGATGCCCCTTTTGAGAGAAGTATATTTCCATAGAGTGAAATCCCTTTATAAAATGCATCTATCAAAAGCAAAATGATAATACATAGCAGCAAATTACAAGCTAAAATAATATTCCCCAATAAAAATCCATGTATCAAATTAAAACTAAATTCAAATTGAGAGCCTAACTTATAAATTAGAACAAGGGAGATAATGAATACTGGAACATCAAAAAGTGAAAATGCAGCTCAGAGAGAAAGAGCAGATGAGTTGAAGAATATTGCAGATCAAGTTTAAGAGGCTGATTCTTAAATCAAGCATGGAAGAATAAAGAACAAGATCATTAGACCAAATAATTGAGTGAAAAAGTCAAATGATTGAACAGTCTTATTTTGGTCAAGGATAATGAATGTAATTGATATAAAAATGATGCTTAAAGATTTCATTCTCAATTAATGAGTTCATAGAACACTGAAAATTTGAACAACAGAATGAATGAGTAAATATAACAAATGGATTAGGGCAATTCAAACAGTTGAAAGAATTTAGATGCAATACTATTTAGAATATAAATAATAAGAGTTTAGCAGTAAATAAATTCCTTATTGAATAATTTGTTATGTTTTTATGTTTAAAGGATATTTAAATTATTTATAAACCATTAAGATTTAAAATATATTTGCATCATAATTCATACAATCCTGAAAATAATGTAGGGTTTATAACAGGCATTTCTTGGTTGCTCTGATTAATTAAATCAGTATTCGTTTATTGGGAAGCCTTAATACTTTTAGATGCAACAAATGGATCTTCAAGAATCTGATCATAAAATTATCCTTTATAAAAGACTGATAACTCATTTCTATAATAGCAGAGTATTGCTGCTAGTATTGAACTGGGAATCACTGTGAATAATAAACTAATATCATTAGAATAATCCTATACCTAGTTATTTAATATTTACTGTTTAGAAAAGTGATAGACAGCCAACAAATTAATCCCAAGAATAAACCCAAAAAATAAATGATAAAATAAACGTATGATTGTGATGCTTTTGCGTATCGTACAGTATAGGCTATCATTAAACCAGGCAGGAACAGTGTATTGATTTCAATGAATGCACATTTTCTTGTTGGAATGTAGTTGAACATTGGAGCTTGTAGAGAGAAAAATTAAGTTAAATTAAGGATGAGGGATACTTTATGTCCATATTCCCACTTGAGATAGACTGCATAATTTAGTAGACAATAAAATAACAGAAATGGCACATAAATAGTTATACAATCCTTGAATGATTTTACCTTAAAGAGCTTAAAAAAAGTTCCCAAATTGAGTACAAATATCACATCATTGACAATCCAACTAAATCCAAAAACAAAAAAAGTGATCATTGGGATGCTACCCAAAAACCATCCTATTATATAAAATAAAATATCTTGCAAATGGTTCCAATAATGAATTTTTAAAAAGCAGCAAGTGTCAATCAAAAAAAATATGTTAGACAAATAAGATATGCAAGCTAAAATGTAGACTTCCACATCCACATTTATATAACTGAATCCCACCAAGGCAAATAACGTAAAGATGAACACTATGAAATACCAGTAGTTGATTAAAACTCCTTGAAACTTTTTATTTGCCTTCTATAACGATGCAATTTGACCAAATCTGGATGTTAGAAACACAAATAAAACGCCTGTGATTACTATTATCAAATAGCTGAAATCAAATCTTAACTGTTGTTGATGTAAAGTACTTTTTTGGTTCATATTGATTGCTACATATACTTTCATAGTATATTTTCATCGATTCATCATTTATTGATAGATCTACTCTTATTAGACCCCAGTAATTGTAATTCTCAAGATCCTCTGGACATTCATGTGTTATGTAAATAACTTATTGGTCAGACAGAGTTAAATTGATGATTCCACCTAATATTGTTATTTGGGTCAATTCATACTTTAATTCAAAGCAAAATCATTATCAATAATATTCTCGACCGAATATTCCAACTTGAATTATTAGTTTGCTCTAATCACCAACTCCTGAATAAATAAGTTATTTGATTTTGGATTGTCATTATATACTTATTGTAATTAGGGTACTCCACAACTGTTGATGTCGTAATTTCCCAGTTAAAATTCAGGATTCAGTATTTGATCTTTATAAACTATGTAATTTTGAGTTAAAGTGTTGAGTGTGATCACCAATCCGCTTAAAATCATTAAATAATTATTATATATATTAAATATTCTGATTTCTGATTTCATGTTTGATTTTCACATGTTGAAACAGAAGTGTAATTATCTCCATTCAATTTGATCCCTCTCCTCAATTCAATAATTGAAAGCCCTTTTTGTTATGTGATTATAATATTAATTTTTTTGAATTTCAAATGTCAGGTATCACTCCATATCTATAATAGAGGAATCACAATATTCCGAACATCCAGGCGGGTGGATTGAATGGTTTTGTCAATTGCCTTAAAATCAGTATCTGACTGAAGTGGATTCAGAATTCATTCAAGATCCAAACAATTATGGCCACCTCATTAAACAATTCAATCTCTTTTAATAAGCTCTACAAATGATATTGTCCTCAGAATAGCCAGATACTTTGGATCTAGAAAATGACAAGTATTTTATCACAACCACTCCATAGGTTCCTTGAATTATATACTGAAGCCAGCGATATCTATGGATTGCTACATTAGGCTTTTATTTAAACACCAAAAGGTTTAGCAATTATGAGAGAGAGATTTTTGAATGGCAGATTTGGTCATTGTCCCAGAGTCCTTTGCGATAAACAAAATACCATTCCCATTGGTTTGAGTGAGAGTCTCAAAACTAGCAGAATTAAAGTATATTGTCCAAGATGTAAAGAAGCATATGCCCCACGCAAAAGTTAAGCTGACTTTGATGGAGCATATTTTGGTCGCAGTTTCCCAATGTTGCTCTTGTTGGTACATCTCATCATTTAATTTTAGACTTATCCTGATATCCACCCAAAATTCACAATCTAATTGGGCACTGAGCTATTCACCCCCTTCCAACCCACTCTTTATGGATTCAAAGTTAGAGATGAAAGACAAATCTAATAACCATCTACATAGTTACAATAATAATAACCATAGTAATAGCAATAGATTATTACTTAACAAACTAATGGAATAGTTGAAAAAGAAAATCACCATTAATAAGAAAAATAAAATGCTGAATAAGAATCTAAATAATCAAAAAAGAAAAAGAAAAATAAAAATAAATGATTATGCGAATATATATCATTATCGATCTAAATAAATATAGATATTTGTCCATTGTCTTCATGTTTTTATTCTTTTTAAGTGATGAACTTTTTATATTGAAGACCTATATAAGCGTAAACGTTTAAGTTATTAAGTAATTTTCAAAGTATAAAAACAAACATAAATTTATACATCATAAGATTTATTGAAGTGAAAGACTCATCAATTTACAATGATATAATATATATTGATGATGATAATATTATTTATTTAATTAAGATGATATCTATAAAATTAGATATAAGGGAAATTTATAATTGAATTGGAATAATCAATGATATATATATATTTATAATTATCAAGGTTTATCTCCTAATTTGTTATGTGCCAATTTATCCCAACACTTAAATCAATATTGATAAATAAATTACGTGGAAATAGTCATGATCCAAGCTGACTTGATCATCCATGACAAATGAACATGTCTTAAACATGTAGGTACTTTCAAACATAAATGCCAAATTTTCATATGGATATCTTATTGGCTATAGAAATATTGGAGTATAAGTACTTGTAAATCGACGTTTGACCATTTTTCAAATGATTCATGATCAGGACCATGACCTTACAAAAGACTATGTAGTGAGCCATATCCAGGTTGGAAACCATCTTCTTTGGCATCATATTAACCAGAAATGTTTCCCATGTATTCGCTCATAATGTTTCTATGATAATAGGGTGGTCTGAAGGTGTGTTCTGCAACCATCCATCTTGGTGGAAAAATAGCAAAGTCGCACACTGCAACTCTTTGAAAAATATGTATATTAGTACCCTGGTTCATCAGTTTAGCATGTAATGACTGTGAATATAGAGGGATCAGGATGATCGAAAGTAACAGTTCCCATAGCGTTGAAAAGATCTAGATTATATTTGTATGGGTAATAATTTCCATGCCATCCGACAACATCATAAGGAGATCCTTTCTTTGTACATTTATAGAATTTTCCCAAATATTTATTGATAATTTAGAATTCTTCCTCAGTATTCTCATAGAAAGCAACTGGAACCAAGAAATCTCTTGGATTGGCTAAACCATTTGCTCCAATAGGTCCCAAATCTGGGATTTTGAAATGACCTTTGAAGACTTCACATATGTATCCTCTTATTGGTTTAGTCATTTCTACACTAAACTTGATTCCACGAGGAATGACACAGATTTCTCTTGGTTTCACAGTCAATTTTCCCATTTCTGTGGTTATTAACATTTCTCCTTCCCAAGGCACTAGATTTAATGAGAATATATACCTATTAAGAAGTCTCCGTCACTGTTAAACATACTAGAGTTAGTCATACTCTTATTGGCAGCATATAAATATATTGCTATTCCTTGTTTGATGGAAGGATCACCTGCTCCACAAACAGTGACCAAACCTTCAGCAAATGTTGTAGGTTTTTCTGGCAGGGGTAATCGTTTCCATCTGATAATTATATTTTTGATATTTACCTTAGTTAATTAGGAGTGATGGTCAGTCCATGATCATTCATAAAATCGTTTTTTACGTATTTTCCAAATTCAGGAGCTTCTACAAAGGGACTGTGAGCAGCACTGGGCCTAATTTTATATAGCCAGGTCTTTTGGTTGCTTGCTCTGGTCAATGTGAAGGCTGTGCCTGAAAATTATTCGGCTATCAAATTGTAAGCACACTTTTGAGGACTATTCTATCCTTTTGGCACTGCTCCCTTTAATGCTTCTGTTTCAACATGATTGCCAAATCCTATAGCATAATCTAAGTTTTCGTAATTGCGATGTGTATCCATTATAAGATATTTAATTAAATTTATCAAACAATTACGTATTATTAATTTGCTTATATTTCACATGACATACTATTTTTAGTTTTTTAATTAAAAAATAACATAGATTATCATTATCAATATCTCAATTATAAGAAATAAACCTAAATTATTTCTAATTCTATATGCATCCTTCCATTAACATTATATATGATTTTTAAATATGCAAAAATATAAAATATAAATTTATTTATTTCATTCCTTTTTAAATGCATTATAATTGATTTTTAGATTGAATTAAAAATAATCTGTAAGCATACTTAATATGATTACTTTCGTGATTTTAAAATCTTTCTGAGGTCTAATCCTTCCAGTTTCTTAACTTTTAAACAGTTTAACATAAAATGCTAATCATCCTTAACATGTTGATCAGTAATCGCATACTCCTCTACTTTTATCATTTTACTGAAGTTTCCAGCTCTAAAAGTCCACACCATGTGTTATTGTATTTTGAAATCAAAAGTGAACTCAAATTATAGGTTTTCAAATGAACTTGTTCAATTATTTTATATCTGTATATCGTTCTTAATTCCAAAATATTTTTTAATTATTTAATCATATATTTGCTTACTTTATTGCTTTGCACAGCTTCTCTATTATAATTAATTGACTTTATAAAATATTATTATAGCAAATGAAATACATTAAATCAATATTTTTTGTTAAGAAATGCTTAATTATTCTTAAATGTTAATTAAAATATTTATTTCTCTAATATATCCAATTGCTTATTGATTTTATCATGATTTACAACTATTCATATATTTTCCCTTCAGTTATTACAATTTAACTATTTATATTGCTTTAGGATTATATTACAAAGGAACAGTTTCTATATTTTCTAACTAAAATCATAATTCTATGCCTTAATTCTTCAAAAAGAACAATGTTTACGTATCATTTTCAAATTACTTATTACCCTCTAGTACTATTCTTAATATATTTTATTTAATTCAATTAAAAAGGATTGATTTTAGGGTAATTATTCTTTTTCCTCTTTTCATCTTATCACTGTCTTTTAATATAATGATTTTCGCCTTATCAAATATATTATTACAGTGATCAGACACACAATCAGATTTAGGATAGTTTAGCATTTTGTTATTTTATATTTATAATAATCAGCAATAACATCCAACTATAAAAATGTCCAAAGATCCTCCTGTTTTGCAAACACAAAGTCTATCTGCGCATTCCTCTCTACCAATTTAAATTAAGAATTCGGATATGCATTCTTAAGTTGCATAAGCTGCTGAAGTGCTGCATTTATCATTTCCCAATTTTATTGGTTCCTTGCAAGTAGCTGGACAAGTAATATCAGCGTTACACTACATTGAATTCATACACATATTGTTCAATGAACAAAGGGCTAATCTCTAAACAGTTAAGGAATTTGAACTCAATAGGCATGATTCAATGCAATTCTCTTATCCAGAAGAACATTCTAAAAACTTTTAATTAACTACGTACATTCTTCACAGATTGCGAAGGTTTATTAGCAAGCAATATCATTTTAGCAAGTTTAAAAGGGAACAGCACAAACAGCTTTTGAACATCTTCTATAATAGCTTTGGTTATTTGCAACAACATATGCTGTCATCAATGACAAAATAATTATTTTGTTCATTTAAATTTATTATATAAATAATAATAAAAATTATTCGAATAAAGTAACACTTATATAATGTATGAATCAACTAATACAAAATTTAACACAAAATATTTAAAAATACTTATAAATTTGATTATTGAACAACAATTTGAAAATATTAGAGTTCTTTTTCACAATTTTGAATAATAAGAATAATGATGATCTTACTATGAATTTAATAACAATCTTAAGGCTCATCATACAAATCTGTTAGATTTACTTTATATTATAAGAATTGAGTTTTAGAAACTGTTTCTGATTAAAGAGATAAAAAAATAAGAAATTAGAACTAAATAAAGTTTATTTTATATCTAATATAAATTTATCAAATAAAAATGGACGCCAAATCGACTGCATTCCATCTCTACAAATAGACACTAATTAGAAAGAACACTAAACCTATTGGACAAATCTATAGTTATGAATAAAAGGATGTAATTATTTTGTTTTAATCTGTGTAGAAAATTGGGTAGGGTGCTTATGGTAGTGTCTACAAAGCAATTCATAAAGTAAGCAAGCAGGTTAGAGCTGTTAAAGTGATAAATAAGCTTAACATTAAACATAAGGAGAGACTTTTAAGCGAGATAACAATAATGGAATTATTGGTATAATAATAAATTATTATTTAGGATCACCCCAGCATATTGAGATTATATGAAACATTTGAGGATGCAGAATACTTGTACATGGTTTTGGAGTAAATTTAATAATAAATTAAAGAATCTGCCAAGGAGGAGATGTGTTTGACAAAGTTCTAGAAAAGGGATGTCTACCAGTAGAAGATGCTTTTAAAATATATATTTAATATATGCGAGCTGTTAACTATTATCAAGGGTTTAAAATAGTGCATAGGTAATATACACCATAATTAATTAGAGATTTAAAACCAGAAAATTTTTTATTTTAGAAAAAAAATGAGTTATCATCCTTAACATTGATTGATTTTGGTATTGCTAAGAGATGTATTGATAAATTAAAAACAAAAAGTGGCACAGTAATAATTTACATATAATCGAGGCATATTATGTGGCACCTGAAGTTTTAGATGGTTTATACGATCATAAATGCGATGTGTGGTCTGCTGGTGTTGTTCTTTATGTGATATTATGTGGATATCCTCCTTTCTATGGAGAAAATGAAAAAGAAATACTTACTGAAATCAAAACTGGTACCTTATAATTTGATGGTAATAATTAATTAATTATAAATAGGTGATGAATGGTAAGGAATATCATAAGAAATTAAAGATTTCATTCGATCTCAAGTCTGTTCTGCTGAAAAGAGATTGCTACCAAAGGATTTGTTAAGTCATAAGATTATTACTCAATACAATCAAAAGTTTGTTTAGGATAATAAATTAATATCTATGCTGACACTCAATTAATGGGTCAAATATCATCCAATTAGAAGATTAGCTCTCTTTTATTTGGCAACCTAACTTGATTCAAGTGAGTTAGTCAATTAGAAAAACTGTTTTTTCTTTATAAATACTTCTCAAACTGGATTAATTACTCAATAAGAGCTATCGAATTATTTAAAGGTAAATAAATAGGATGTTCAGAAATTGTGGCCATATATTGATTGTAATAGCAACGGCTATTTGGATTATTTTGAGTTTGTAGCAATGACACTTACATAATAAGAATATTAAAAATAATTGCAATTTATGTTCGACTTTTTAAGTTAATAAGATAAGGTAATTTCACAAAAGAGTATCAAATCTATTTTCGATTAAAATGCTAACTTCAATAATAAGTGGGACAGCATCTCAGATACAAAGAATCATTTGGCAATAGTCAACCAACATGAATAACAAATTAATATTAAAAATATTCTTGAAAAAGATATGGATTTTAATGCCTTCAAAGCAATAATGTAATGAATTAAACATTCATATATTAAAATAAATATATATTATGTTTGATATAAATCAATATTCATACAAATTTAGAAATTTTAAGCATTATTTGAAGCACTACTCTAAACTTTATAATAAGGATAAAAAACGAGAGTTATAAGTGCATCCTTTTAATGAAATTAACTTAATCTAATTAATATTTATTCGCATTATATTGTCTATATTAAATAGTACAATATATTTAATTATATAAAAAATAATTTATAATTCATTAATGTTAGCGTTATAGCAATTAACTTGTCCAAGCATATTTATAATTGTAATTGTGAAATTATTTTCGTAACTTTCATAATTTTACATCAGTATAAATTATTTTCTAGATGTTAAAAGCTTTATGATTTTTTTAAGAGCATATAATTTGAATTTATTCTATACTATATTTATATAATATTTAAGCATCTATGGCAACGACATATCATATAATAATAAAATTATCTTATATATTTTGAAATGAGTAAAACTTCATTTGAAAATTTCCTTGAATCAGAAATAAGCGAGGACAATGAATCCCAATCATCCGAATATAAAGTTGAATTAAAAAAACAAAGGGGGAATCAGACGGCCACTGCTGACGCTAAACGTTACCATAAAATCCCTTTAAAAACCTAAATTATACTATTCTAAATGGTTTTTATAAATGGAAGACGTATTAAGCAAGTATAATAATGTTTATAATATTAGGTTGCCAAATCTTTGGGTATGAATTACTCAAGCGCAAAATCACTAATTCATTATTATAAAAATAACAAAAGGCCAATTCCAGCCGCTATTTCAAGTATTTTGAACTAAAATAAGGCTTGTGGTGTCAGAAAAACAAAAAGTGGAAATGACAAAATGTTGGTTTCCGTTCAAGTTTAAAAGAGCACCATTCACAAATACAATTACTACTAGTTACTTAAAATATAACAATCACTTTAGAATATCTGAAGAATAAAACCATGATTCTATTTATATAATTTAAATTCAATTAACATTTTTTAACTAGGAAGGTCACTTATAGAATATTAAAATATCTAAAATCCAAATTCTTTAAGCAATCATTTCAATAAGTAAATCTTTGTGAAGTATTTAGATTTCCATGGTTTAAACTTGAGTTATCAATTATTTGTATATAACGCTTTTCATTAAGAGAAAAATTCTGTATATGAATATAAAAAATATAAAAATTTAAATCTTAAATTTAATTAAAAAAAAATGAGTGATAATTTGAAATATAATCCTATATCCATTATTCAACCTACTAAAATTTTGATTTTAGCATAAATCAAAAAAAAGTCAAAATTCTAAATCATGGTGACAAAATAAATATTATTGTTGTAATTATTTACATTATTTGATAATAATTATTTTAGTTATTTTTAAATTTGCTTTCTTAAACTTTCTTTAATATGTAAAACATCGATCCAGAATCTTCTATTGATAATTCGATTTCAAGAGATCCAGAATAACCAAATTATGGTTTGAAGAGAAAGAATACAAAAAAATCATCAAGACAAATACACAAAATACCAATAAGAACCTAATAATTATTATTCGTCTAAGTTTTTTAGGAAGGTAAATAAATCAAATAAGTAAAAGTAATAAAATATCACNTTAAAAGCTTTATGATTTTTTTAAGAGCATATAATTTGAATTTATTCTATACTATATTTATATAATATTTAAGCATCTATGGCAACGACATATCATATAATAATAAAATTATCTTATATATTTTGAAATGAGTAAAACTTCATTTGAAAATTTCCTTGAATCAGAAATAAGCGAGGACAATGAATCCCAATCATCCGAATATAAAGTTGAATTAAAAAAACAAAGGGGGAATCAGACGGCCACTGCTGACGCTAAACGTTACCATAAAATCCCTTTAAAAACCTAAATTATACTATTCTAAATGGTTTTTATAAATGGAAGACGTATTAAGCAAGTATAATAATGTTTATAATATTAGGTTGCCAAATCTTTGGGTATGAATTACTCAAGCGCAAAATCACTAATTCATTATTATAAAAATAACAAAAGGCCAATTCCAGCCGCTATTTCAAGTATTTTGAACTAAAATAAGGCTTGTGGTGTCAGAAAAACAAAAAGTGGAAATGACAAAATGTTGGTTTCCGTTCAAGTTTAAAAGAGCACCATTCACAAATACAATTACTACTAGTTACTTAAAATATAACAATCACTTTAGAATATCTGAAGAATAAAACCATGATTCTATTTATATAATTTAAATTCAATTAACATTTTTTAACTAGGAAGGTCACTTATAGAATATTAAAATATCTAAAATCCAAATTCTTTAAGCAATCATTTCAATAAGTAAATCTTTGTGAAGTATTTAGATTTCCATGGTTTAAACTTGAGTTATCAATTATTTGTATATAACGCTTTTCATTAAGAGAAAAATTCTGTATATGAATATAAAAAATATAAAAATTTAAATCTTAAATTTAATTAAAAAAAAATGAGTGATAATTTGAAATATAATCCTATATCCATTATTCAACCTACTAAAATTTTGATTTTAGCATAAATCAAAAAAAAGTCAAAATTCTAAATCATGGTGACAAAATAAATATTATTGTTGTAATTATTTACATTATTTGATAATAATTATTTTAGTTATTTTTAAATTTGCTTTCTTAAACTTTCTTTAATATGTAAAACATCGATCCAGAATCTTCTATTGATAATTCGATTTCAAGAGATCCAGAATAACCAAATTATGGTTTGAAGAGAAAGAATACAAAAAAATCATCAAGACAAATACACAAAATACCAATAAGAACCTAATAATTATTATTCGTCTAAGTTTTTTAGGAAGGTAAATAAATCAAATAAGTAAAAGTAATAAAATATCACATCAGGTTGCTGATGATTTAAAACTCAACTATTCTAGTGCTAAATCCTTAATACATTATTATAAATACAATAAAAGACCTGTTCCTTTCTAAGTGGCAGATGTACTAAATGGAAAAAAACCATGCCTCTACAAAAGTATGCAAAATTACTAGAATGAACATAATAATCTAAAAATAGAAGTTTGGCTTAAACACTCATTTATTTAAGCCTATAACTTTTTTGAAAGAATCAAAACACAAGAATAACTTTATACAAGTAAATGTCTTTAATGATAATCATTTATTTGGAAATGAATGATTCTTGTTTTTAAAATATTTCCATCTTTACTTTTTTAAATTGTTCTTTAACCATATAACTAAAAATTTGTATTAACTTTCAATCCAATTCAACTGTTTTCATAAAATTGCTTGAGAAAATATGCATAATATGTTTAAATATTATAAAAAATTTAGTGTATCTTATTTTTCCTATTTATAGTATCAATATTAGAACATGATTAAATTCTAGATTTAATCACATATTTATTTATGTAATTCTTTTAATGATGTGCAAAAGTAGAGATCAATTTAGAATAAATTTATGCTCTCTATAAATGAAACGTTAATGCAAATACACAAGTTAATCCATAAATTACTCTCTCTAAGTTACAAATTTTGATTAAAATCTACTATTAATTTTTAATTCTCTTTAAAAAAGCAAAGATTTCATTGTAATATAATAAAATGGCTAGATATATACACTCTGACATTTTCATATTAATTAAATATTCATTAAATTCCTTAATCAACTTTTTGGAAGACAATTAAATAAAAATAAGCTACTTTTTAATATTAATTATATAAATGAATTTATTGATTTTTGTTTCTATTCTCCTTTTAATTCAAGATTTAATGAATAGCTTATTAATTAAAGAGATATTTTTTAATCTTATTAAGAATTATGATTATTAAATGCCATGATAGAATACACATATTTTATGCATATTTTATTTAAATTAAGAATTAGGGTTACTCCATAATATTAAATAAAATGAATAAAAATGTATAATTTGATATTAAGATTTTTAAAAAAGGAATTACCTGAAGAGGAAATCACGTTTTAAAGATAATCTTTTTTTTTGTACAATAATTGAAATAAAAAAAATGAAATATTTATTAATTATATCAACTTTAATAGTGTTAGGTTAGTCATTGTCAACACAACTTTCATAAAAGCCAAGTTGCTTTTTGGTAAATTCACCTGAAGAAAATTCAAATTTAACAGTTAATTATATTGTTTCAGGTTTGGATGAAAATTAGACAGATATCTTTATAAGGAAGATGGATGGAGAAATACTAATAAAAGTGTAAAATTCAAGGGATGGAAGGATTAGAGAGCTCTTAAAAGATAAAGATAACTATTATGTTTGCTTCTAAAGTAGGGATAAGAGTTATAAAATGGTGAGCTTCGATTTTGATATTGAAGGAGTTGATAAAGAATATGCATAATCTGAACAATTCGATGAAATGTCAAAAGAGTTATAGAATACTTAGAAGAATTTCTAAAACATTTATAGAAATCAACATTGGATATCTGACAGGGAGAATACACATGCTTTGGTATTAGATTAGACTGAGAAATCAGTTTAATGGTATGCACTTATTAAGGTTGGAGTACTCATTGTAATCAGCTCGGCACAAATCTATATTGTTTATAATTATTTTAAAGACAAGGATTTCAGTGGATAAGTGTGAGAAATTATAGTGTATATTATTATTATCAAATTTATAAATATAATTGTAGTTATAAGATGATCATAAAAAGGAGTCTATGAAACACTCATAATCCAATGGATTAAGTGCTGTACTGTTATAATCCACATAGGGATTAGGAGATCCGACTTTAGATTCTTGAAAATCGTCCTCCTTGATTTATTTGAATTCGCCCAAAAACTTGTTAGTTTATGTATCACTTTTATCTAAATATTTGAAATAATGATACTTTCTTATCTTAATTCTTCGTTTATGGCATGCAGCATTTGGCCTACTTATTTAAATTTGACTTCAATGTCAACACTTTAATTGTAGACAAACTGATAATAGTCATGATTTCTTACGTGATTTAAGTTCTGCATCTGGTCAATTAGATAGGAAGATGTTTCTTATAGGAGTTTCATATCTTCTTTCAACTTATTATTTGTCTCCTTGATGTCTATGGCACATTCCTTAAATAAGTTCTATTCTTCCTTAATTTAAATTGCTATCAAATAACGAAAAATTAAATACTTGGTTCTTCCTAGATAGCGGGAGTAACAAGATCTTCTTGATTTCTCCTCTTAATAAATTATAACATAGATCTAATAAAGTTAAGAAAAAAGAATATACTTCATTCCTTTTCTAAAGCATTTGTGTTTAAAAATTTATCCGTCATTTGATCGAACTTTCTTGAAATTATATAAGTTTAACTGTCTAAAATACCCTTAAATAAGATAGTACCTGACAAAACTTGAATAATTGCTGTGCTTAAAGAAATTTTATAAAAGCTCCTTCTCCAATTTCTACTGATTATATACAATAAAGGCTGTGCCCTAAGCAGTCCAACTGACAATGTGAGCATGTTTTTGTTCCTTAAAACTATTTAATAAGCTTTACTTCAAGCATTTGATAGGTTTTCAGAATGAATGTTGGTATGGGAGTTCTTGCGCTCATAAATTGTTATAATATAATATAATTTTGGGTAAAATGAATTATTCGATATTTAAATCCTATCAATTTGATAAAATCTATATTTTTTACCATAAATAAATCCCTCTTCATGATTAGGATATTTGGTTATATATATAAATTTAAATTAATCAAGCATTTGCCCTTATTTATTCTAGTCCTCTACATTTAATTATTGTTTGTTTGATAATAATACAACTAAAATGATAGTAATAATAACTAAATTAATTTAAACTTTAAGCCTAGAAAAATGTTCAGACAAATAAAGAGGGAAAAAGAATAAAAAATTCAGTTAATTAAAAACGCCATAATTTGTTAATGGAAAAAGGTAAGCTA
Source organism: Paramecium octaurelia (assembly GCA_905182995.1). NCBI lineage: Eukaryota > Ciliophora > Oligohymenophorea > Peniculida > Parameciidae > Paramecium > Paramecium octaurelia. The sequence continues at coordinate 199,586 of CAJJDP010000037.1, forward strand.
GTAAATTCCATTTCTGATGAAATATTGGGATAAAGAGAGATAGATTTATAACATAATTTAAATCAAAAATGTGAAACAAAATGTTTTAATTTTTAATTTACTAAAAGTTGAAATCTTTAAACCAATAAATCAAATAGACAAGTAATTATCTATGTTTTGATGTTTCGTTATTGTTTACAATACAAAAACCAATGTGAAAAATAGTCTTAAGAATATCATTAGATATAAAATGCTAATATTGAAAATTTAAGTCTCGGTTATTCATTAATAGGGTATATATACATTTGATTTGAAAAGAAAAATTTGAAAATGGAATAATTTCTGTTTAAGTTTAGATTTGAAGATAATTAAATATGTATCTTCTAGATTATAGAAAACAAATGGAAATATTAGATTATATTCGTAATGAACTGGAGCTAAGAATTAATATTAAATAGTGATTGTGAACAGGTTTTTGAGTTGATAATTTAGTTATTTATTATAGATGAATGTTTATTTATTATTAATTTTAAATTCAAAATGTCTCAAAGCAGTAAATGTTTCATTTTCATTTCCAATAGATATCTCTGTAAATGAGAATGGGTGGATTAAATGGTATTGCAATTTGGAAGACCATCACTTTTTTTGTGAAATTGATGAATTTTTTATAGCGGATTAATTTAATCTTTATGGATTAAAGTAGTTGTTTGATCATTTTGAGTAAATCAATAATTAATATATTAGAGAAGCATTATAAATGATTTTATCACCAAATACACCAACAGATGAAGATTTAGAGGATGATTAGTATTAAATGAAAAATTATAATTAAGATTTTTAGAACTCTATAATGAAGCATCAGAATTATATGGTTTATTGCATGCAAGATTCATAATCACTCCTTAAGGCTTAACATTAATGAAATCCAAATATTTATAAGGGAGATTTGGTGTATGTCCTCGAGTCTTGTGTGAGAGATAGAATGTATTACCAATAGGTCTAAGCCATGATCTAAGAACTTCTCGAGTTAAAGTAAACAATCCTAGTATTTAAATTAGATATTTTGTCCAAGGTGTTAGGATGTTTATTCTCCAAAAAAATAAATGAGTGATGTTGACGGTTCATTTTTTGGTTCCGTATTCCCTCATATCTTTTTATCTGTATTTTCGGAATTAAATCCCACATAGCCAGCAAATGAGTATGTGTCAAAAATATTTGGATTTAAAGTACATAAAAAGAAAGGTTCAAAATTTTAAATTCAATAAAATTAAACTGAGATGTATTATTATGCAGAAGATCACATAAAGCGACTGTCTCAAATACAGACTTCATAATAATAATAATCATAATCTAAATAATCTCAGAAAAATGATGATGAAGCTGAAAAAAAATAAAAAGAAGCTTTAAATGCCATTTAAAAGTTATCTAAATAAAAGTAAAAGAAATGATTTTGGTATAATTAATTATTTTCATTGCCCTCTCATTAATATTCTAATGCTGTTAATCCTATTTCTATAAATGGATATTTAGAACATCTCTCCTTCCACCCTTTTTTTATTTGCATGGCGAAATCAATATACTTTATTACTTAACCAAATAACACAATCTTTCTTAATTAATTTATGCACCATAAACATACTTACACTAAATGGCAAGAATATTAATATTGATCAGCAATAATATATTTTTCATAATTTTTGTATTCTAAACTTTATAGTTCGATTTAAAGTAATTCAAATGTTAAATTTATCTCATCTATTTTGCAGAATCATTCTTGATCAATTATTTCTTCAGCCAATAAGTAAATTTTTAATTTAATAGGCTCTAGAGATTGTAAGACAAATTCTAAACTGTATGTATTAACATTATTTCTTTTCGAAATCATCTATTCTATTTGGAGAAGGAATTCTTTTTAATTTAAGCATTATCTTGTTTAAGGATAAAATTTTCTCTTTGACATTAATTTTAATTCTAGTTTTATGCCAATCATGATTTTATAGATATTATGTAACAACATCCTATTTACTATGAGATATCGTTAAATATGGGAGAACTTTTTACAATTAGGGTCTTTGGTTAAGTGTTGCATATTCAAATTATTAACTTTACTGTGATCTTAATTGTTTTGATTACTTCCCAATTTAATTATATAATATAATACATGTTAATGATATCAATCAATATATCTTTAGCATTCAGACATTCTATCTAATTAATGTTTTATATTGTAGAATCCTATCAAATTACCTAAGAATTGATCATCTATTTTTTCTCCTTATCTCAAACAATATAAACTTTTAAAAATATTATCACTAATTGAATAGTGCCACTCTGAGTTTATTTTAGAATTAGCATTTTAATCAAAATTCTAATAGTGATTCTCAATTTTAATATTGTCTTGAGGATCTAATTTTTAATTAAAGTCAGGTTGAAATCTTTCATTGAATTAATCATCATCTCTTCTCTACTCTATTTTGATTCTTTTTTTTGTTTTCCTACCATTGCTTTCTGATTTGATAATATCATAAATTGGAAAATTTTTCTTGAGTTTCTCGAAGAATTAAAATAGCTTTTTATTAGCTTAACTAATAAATTCCTCTACTTTAGTTTCATCTACTGACCAAGTTGATTCATCATTTCTTTTAAAAACTACAGCAGACAGGCATCCTTTCACAGTTCGAGTAGCCATTCCTGTAAAATTTTTTCCGTTCTACTTTCTCAAGAATGGAAGATAAGGTTCTGTAACGTTTATTAGATTATTTAAGGTGGCATTCCCATCTTATAACTGAATTGCCTTGATCAAATGGCCAGTCAACGACATTTAGTATAATTCTTCCTTATCTACCATTTCTTGCCATTTGTTTATGTTAAAAGCTTTAGCTTACTAAATAACTTTTCTTAAGATTTCATACTTATTTAAGTGTTTCTGAATGATATCTACGTTCTTCTTAGCGAGGCTAGTTTAATCGAATATTGATAATTTAACTCAATTGTAAGGGCACACTCTATTTAAAATACTTATGTTGATGATCACATTGATCAGCCTGCTTAATTATTTTATTAATGTACTTCTACTTTAGTTTTTTAATCCATAAGGTCTTTTTTATATATAATGTTACCCCCTTTTATAAATTAAAATAACGGGGGATCAATTACACATTTAAATAGCGATCTCCTCTAATTGTATTTATTTATATATATATAATATCAAAACATGGAATCAATAATACTATCAATTTTATTAGGTTCTGGTAATGGATACGCTTTCAATTAAGAGGATTCTTTAATTTTATCAATTAGCTTGTATATTTTTACAAAAATACTTCACTTTATATTTACTTAGTCGATTTAATTCCACACACCAATTACTATTTGGTTAAAGCATTAAACAACTCCATTTGATGATTATTCATCAGGGTGTCATTATTTACTACGATAATCTTTTTTTTCAATTTTAGGCACTCTAAAATTGTGCCTGCTCCACAATGACAGATGATCAAATCCGCCTTTTGATAGTCCTCACTCAAAGATGATTTGAATCTAAAAAACTCGGTTTTAGGTTCATAATTACCACTATAAAATATTAATCTGAATCATAAACCTTCCAATTTGACAAACGACTTTGTTATAACCCAACTATTTCAATTAGTTTTAAGCTTCTTAATTATCAATTGCTTTTATCAATTCATCAAAGTTGGTGCTGCCAACTGTGACAAATATTGATTATTATTTCATTAAAATATAATAATTAAATTCGTAATTAATTAATCTATTTTTGCTCATGTCCTTTCATTCAAATAGCGAAGATTATTATTCCAATCCTTAGAATTTAGCTTCACCTAAAGGGCCATAAATATCATTAAAAAATAATATCGGAATAAATTAACCAGATTCTCAAGTTTGCTCTCTTTATTCTGAAGGAAATGAAGCCATAGAAAAAAATTTGAAGAATAATCAGTAATAGCAATCCATTATTTTAAATTCTGATACCTAATTAGAAGGCCATAAAACTAAGACTCCATTAAATCCATTGCAAAAATTACATCAGTTGGCTACTAAAAACACTCTTGTCAAACAATTTAAATAGAGTTTATTTATGAATTCCTACATTCTATCCAAGGATTATTAGTAAAATAATATTATCAACAATTAGCGACAAAATCATGCAATTTGAATAATTCTTATCAAATAAAAATCTTGATAATTTTTAAGATAAATCGCATCAATCAATCATCCCCGTGTTTGAAGCTTTTAGCCCTTAGATGAAAACCTGGGATTTCTTAATGATTGTACAATATCTTCTATCATTGTGGTTCCTTCCATTCAGCATTAGCTTTTATCGATTAAATTATAATATCATTTATCTCAAAGAGATTTTGTCCATTTTTACACTACTTAACATAGCTATAACTTTAAATCGACAGATCTTCCATAAAGGAGAATATATAGCAAGTAGATAGAAAATTGTCAGACAGTATGTAAAATCAGGATTGATGGGGGATTTGATTCAGTTGATAACCTGGATAAGCCTCATATTTTTAGAATAAAAATTAGAAGATTAAATCTATATGGTGATTCTTGGGATATTTTTAGTTTTTTCTTGTATAATTTCTCTTCTAAGGAAAACAGAGTATTATATAGATAGTTATTATAATAAAGGCAATCTCAGTAACTTTTTAGACTTATTTATACTCATCATCTAAATTTACTATGTTGCTCATTACATGGCATGTATTTGGCATTTCGTTGGGGATCTAGGTACTTATTTAGAAGAATCTACTTGGTTAACAGAATATGGTTTCATAAATGAGTCTATTAGTATTAAATATAATTATTCTTTTTATTGGGCAACTATGACTATGGTCACTGTTGGGTATGGCGATATAACTGCTAGAAACAAATATGAAATTTTGACATCCAATATTATGATGATTTTCTCGAGTTGCATATTCGCATATTCAATGAATTCAATTGGGATTATTTTGAAAAGTATTAATGATAGCAAATTAAACTATAGGTATTTGTTTATTAGTAACAATAGGAGAACTATTACAAGTATAAATAGTTATATGCAACAAAATTAGGTAGATTAATCTATCTCCGAAAAGGTTAGAAACTATATCAAATACCTGCACTAAAAAGAATAAGACTCATTTGAAGATTCAGAGAATTCCCTTAAATACTTGCCTAAAGGATTGAAAAATGAAATGAAAAGAGATATAGCATAAAAGTTGATCTAAAAAATTAAGATTCTCTAATCTAATTTTTCTCATTCTACTCTCAATGCATTAATTCACCATCTAAAAATTTAAAATTATGCGCCAGGTGAATATATTTATCATCAGAATGAATAATAACATTTTCTTTGTTATATTAATTATGGATAAGTATAAATTAATGAAGAATAGTCATAAACTTAAATTCAAATTTTGAAATAAAATTGTACTTTCAATGAGTATGCTTTTTTTACAGAATAGTAAACAAAAACAAATGCATAAAGCTTAGGATTTACATAAATTATTAAAATTAATAGAAAAACCTTTTTAAAAATATTAAAAGATTGTTAAAAAGATCTAGAATAATTTTATAATATCAAAGATACAATACTACTATATAATGACTATTCTCATTTTTAAAAAAAATGTTATTATTGTGGGTTGATTAAACATGAAAGTATTAATTGTCCTCTTTTAACTTATTAACCTAATAAGCTAAAATGTATAAAAAGATAATTTAAATCATCTCAAAATTAAGAAAGAAAAAGTTTTAAAAGGCATTATCACTATGTTCCATCCAGAATCAAGTTTATGGAAATTAAAAATACAATATCTTATGCTCGAGATTACTACTTTTCTGATTAAATTTTGAGTGAGAAAAATATTGATAAGAATTCAGGAAAATAAATTAAAGATGAACTAATTTCTGAATCTCCAAATCATGAATTATTATCTCTTGAAAAAAATTTCAAGGAGGAATGTGATAATGCTCCTTAAAAAGTTTCCAAAATTCGAATTGGAAGCATTTCAGTTGAAGGAAATAATATGACTGTTAAAAGGGCAAGCAAATTGTAGAATATTTAATCACTTAATACTGAGTATAACAGATTTGCTAACAATTAATTAGATTAATTTCTTTAAGTAGAAACGGATCTTAAAATTGATTCATTCTGTAACTATCAAAAATATATGAGACATAATAATCTACTACAAATTTTAAAGAGTATGCAAAGATTTAGAAGAAAAACGAGAATAAGTTAAAAGAAAATAAAAATAATTGAATCAAACAAAGGTAGTTAAAAATCTTGATTGAATTATTATTAGATAATTTACAATAAAGTTCGATTAACTATTGTATTTAATATTCTATGTCAATTTTAATTCCCAAATTATTATTAGATTAGACGTCTAATTTTAATATCATATAAATGTTAGTTACATTTTAAAGAGTATAACAATTCAAAAAATAATGAATTTATAAATTATTAATAATTTTATACTCCATTTGCTAAGAAAATTTATGATATGATTAGTTAATTGTTATAGATTTAATCATTATTGAATTTTAATACTATTATTATAATCTTTATTATTATATCATAATATTTATCACTTTCAATGACTATCATGATGGATATTAACGATGTAAAAAGCTGTTTCAATACTTGACACTAAAAATGCTCTATCTTTAATTTCAATTCCGAATTCTTTTTCGAGCGCATCATGAATGTGAATGCATGTTGCCACATCAACATAACCTGCTGCATCATTCCAATTTGTATTAAATGTGATTGGAGTTGATTCCCACTAATTTATTATATTTTCATACTCTTTCTGGGTCAATTTTTCTCAATCTCTCTCCAACTACTTTTATGATTCTTTTTGCTGTTACAGCTGGCTTTGAAATTAATAGATTATTACATTATTGTAGACTGAACCATTAGGAAAATGATATGAATACACAGGGACTTAAGTTGATAATCCTTTAGCAAAATTAGATATCAATTTATACATTATTTTATATTATTAATTTTGCACAAAGAATCTAATGATTTAGATAATCTAACAACAAAAATAAAGATAAACTAAATCATTTTATAATTATTCGATAATTTTCTATAACAAGATAATAGATTCATTAATGAATATATTCTTGAATTAATTAGTGTACATAAAACGATCATAGATGAGATATTTTCAAATAGTTTATTTATATGTTGCAATACATACTAGATATTAGTTTAACTGCATAGGATTGATGAATCAATATTAATAAGCATGAATAATTGATAAAATGTATTCTTATTATATTTTATGTAATTAATATACGTGATCATTATTTCTTTGCTTAGGGTTTCTTGGTTTAAGGTTTCTTAGTTTCTTTTGGCTACTCTTTAGATTTTTCTTCTTTAGGTTATTATTTCTTTTCTTTCTTTTCTTCTTTAACTTCAACCTCAGCATCGTCTTTTAATTTCTTGATTCTCAACATACCTTATTTTGCAGATAAGCCAGCAGGTGTGCTAAATTAATAGCAATTATTATATACTTGACTTCCCAAGCTCCACCAGCAATTTACAAACCTGTCTGAGTGCATCTCCAAATACCAATAGCTTATCGTTTTAATGAATGCTAAAAAATAGATAATTTCATTTGATACAGCTCCTGTGAAAGTATTGAAATATCTTTGATGTTGGGAAATTTCGAATTTCTTGATAATCTTTCTTAGAGAAGCACCATATCTGGTTCCATATTTTCCTGTGATTCCAACCTTCTTTGTCTTCTTTGTCATTTCAAATAAAATTTAAAATCTTTAATTTATTTACTATTTAAATTTATTGTGAATATATGAGTATATACAAAAGGTGTGTTCTTTTGATTGACGGTTAGTTATTTATTTAGAGTATATAAACTCTAATGCTTCAATTAATCATTTATTTTTAAATTATATAGTTAAATTTATAAACCATGGCTTCATTTAAAAAATAATAATAAAAGACTCAAGCACCCTAAAAAAAGAAGGTCAAGAGCGAATTGACTGATGATTAAAAACAAGAAATTAAAGAAGCATTTGATTTATTTGATACTGATCGTTCTGGAGCAATAGATTGCCATGAAATTAAAGTTATCCTCAGAGCTCTAGGATTCGAAGTTAAAAAGTAGGAAGTATAAGCATTGATGAAGGAATATGATAGAGATGAAACTGGCAGAATTGAATATAGTGATTATATAGAACTAAGTAACATAAATAATTCAAATTTTAGTGACTAGAAAATATTGTGAAAGAGATCCTTAAGATGAAATATTCAGAGCATTTAAATTATTTGATGATGACAACTCAGGTAAAATAACATTGAGGAAATTAAAAAAAGTATCAAAAGAATTAGGAGAAAGTTTGAGTGATTAAGAATTATAAGCTATGATAGATGAATTTGATAAAGATGGGGATGGATAAATCAACATTGATGAGTTCCTGAGCATCATGAAATAAACAACAATTTATTGAATCAATTAATGAATATTACATATAAGACTTCATATTATTATTATTGAACAATATCATAATGTTTAGAGCATACTATTCATTGAGAAATTAAATTACTTCTTTTTCAATCAATATTACTACTACTTTATCAAAATAATTATAAACTTACAAATTAAGATAATTATTAATTTAATGTTTAAACAAACTTCATTATTCAATATCTATTTATTATCTTTATTTTTCAACTATATATTGTCCTCTATCAACTAGGAATCTGTAGTATTTAGCATTTGAATCATTTCCTTATTATTATATTGCAAAATCTTTAATCTCTTCCAGCCTCATTGATCGAATTAAAAGAATATTATAAAGTTTTGGATATTTTTTTACACACATCAATACTTAATCAACACATTCTAATAATTAAATAATATATTTACTCATTTCTTCAATTTAATCTAAAATCTAATGAAATTATTTTGGTTTATTTTAATGTAACATATTATTTTAATCGTTTTAATCCTAATAATTTAAATTTTTCTCATGCTCAAAACATAAATCAATAAAATTTTAACATAGTTTTTCATCTTTAGAAATTAAATCAAATACCTTGTCTAATCTCAAGCTAGTTTACAAATAGCATTAAAACAAAATATCATATAATTAATTTTGTATTAAAATATCCTAAAATTATTCTTCTGAAATTTAATTAGAGAATTTTTGAATTACCTAAAATTATAATGGGGATATATTTCTTTCAAACTTAAAAACTATTGATATGTCAGTAATGAGAAATTTAAATAATGAAAAGAATTCAATATTTTTTATTTAACTCAATTTAGATAAGGCCTAAATGATTAAATTTAACCATTCTGGTTCATTAGTCCAAAATTTAGGGAATTATATCTTATTGATATCCATCTCTTCATTAATACTTGTGTAAATAATTTCCAAAATATTAAACAAATGGTGTTCTTAACCTTAGAGCCTCAATAATTATTCAATTATTGTTTAAAGATCTTCTAATTTGGAATAAAATTATTATTCATACTAAGAAAACACTAACCATTTATTTAAGCATTCCCTTATTAATTACTTTAAGCTATCTTCATTCCAACTAATGTACTCACCAATTTTTAAGCAAATCTTTGACCTGATTAAATTTAAGATAATTTATTAATTTTTAACTATAGTTTTTGTGTATTATTTCCAGCACTCTAATTTGTATTAGTTTTCTTTCAATTATGTCCGGACATCTGAATATTTTGAAATTGGAGTTTCCATGAAATCCCAAACAATTTGATTTATTACTTAACAAATTATTTATTCTGGAAATGCCTAAAATTCTAGTTTTAAGAAAGCCGAATTAGTATTTAAATGAGCAGCGAAATCTTTAAAGCCTTCCTTTAATAAATTAAAGATGATTTCATGCATACATCTTCCTTAAAAATGAGTAACTCTAATAAAAATGATAGATTTTATAATTTTACAATTGCTCAGTGCTCTCATGAAAATTTTCTTAAAGGATATATATTTTCCCATTGGAACACACTTTCAAATAAGATAATCCATTATTTATAGAGATTCCTATACCTTATAGATTTCCAGTGAATAGTTAATGTTCTTTAAGGGATTAAGATAAATTTTTATGATAATAATTAGTATCCAAGACCGAGTAGAGGACTACTACATCGGAAGCACTTTAAAAGAAGTAAGACTGAATTTTATTACCATGCAGTTGCAATTCATTCAAATCATCATATATTAATTTATCTAGATTTGAAAATTCAGACCTTTAATCAACAATTTCCACCTCTTTTGTAATCAATTTAAGTAGGCTGAATGAATCAATTTAATCTTTGTTTTCTACTATAGCAAGAAATATCAAATTAATTCCTCTAGAAGTCCTTGATAGATGAAAATTGCTAATATTCACTTAGCTATTTGAGTTGACTGCATCACAAACAAAAATTCTTTGGGATTGAGACTATTAGAATTGAAATCAATTTATACAATCAAATTATATGGGTTCAGACTACACTAATAAGATTTTATTTGATTCGGCTATGTTTATTATAAGATAAGGAGTGTGTCTTCAAAAACTGTAAACTTAAAGTTGGCCCCTTTGATATAGAAGTCGAAGTTATTTTAGAACAATAGATTAGATATAAAGTTTCCTCTTTTTAGTAAAGGTTAATGATTGAATCTATTATTTTTGTTGGATAGGTTCAATGTTATTAAGTCGAAATGATCAGTCAGTATATACAAATTTAGGTCATGTTCAAGTATTTGAACCTCTTGAAATTGTAATTTTTTTCTAAGTCTATAATCATCATTCATCTAAAATTTACAAGTTTTTTATTATTCTATAACGTCATAGCCAATTATGAAATCTTGAATTAATGAGTAATAAATACTGTTTCCAATTAAGATCATTTGCTTTTGATCAAATTATTCATTCGCAAATTTGAAAAAGTAAATTTAAACTTTGCCGCTTTGATTTTTACCAAACAATTAAGTGAGGTCAATTTCATTAGCCTAAGTTAGTGATTAAGAATTACATCTTGCAGTCCTTCTTTGTAGAGTGTTAAATCAGAGTCTTTTTATATGGCAATCCAATCAAAATTGCAAAATTGGACATGACTTTCTGGTTTAATTTAAAGTTTTTCTATGGATCTCCTAAATGGAACCTTTTCATTCTAATTATCTAACAAATAAGTACTTCATCATATGATTTTGTTAAACTGAATTTCATATATTAATTTTTAACACAATATTTACTTCATTAATAAATGTTATTATCAAAATAAAGCTATGATGATTTTTAATAATACAACATTCACAAAACAATGAAACAAGAAGAGTTCTAAATTAAGTAGATGAAGTACGAAGTTATGAAGACTTCACTCGAAGAACAAAGATAATTGTAAGAAGATATGAAAAGAAGGAATTTAGAGCTCTAATAAAAAGAAGATAACGATTAAATTCAGAGAATATAAATGATGAATAAAGAATTATCTGATCAGTAAAAGCAAAAGAAACTTTAAACCTAAGAGTCCTTATCTAAAAAATATTCGGAAATTATAGATTAAAGGAATTCTATTATAAATTAAAAAGTAAAGACAATATCTATTTTTGTAGAGAAAGGACGACTTAAACATTGAGAATTAACTCATCGATAATGCATAAAAAGCATTGTAAGAAGAAAGATAAATCCAATATCAAAAAAAGCAATTGTAAAAATAAATTTATGATGAATAAATGAAACTGATAGAAGAAAAGAAACAGAGAGAGAGAATGAATAAAGTCTAAGAAAGAATACTATTCTAAGATTAGGCAATTAAAGATTAAGAAAGAATTATTCAGCAAGAAGAGAATTATAAAAAAGTACTCGTTTCTCCTATGATTAGTTTTATCAAAGATTGGCTGAAAGAAGTGAGCATTTGCAGGATATTTATAGGAAAAATGTTGATGATCCCAAGTCTTCGTTAGATTATATTATAAATAGACAAATCAAAGAAAAGATGGAAAGAGAATAAGAAGAACTGAAGACTAAAAGGTAATACGATAAGAATCTTAAAGATCAATACTAAAATACCTTATCCTTATAGTTAAAAGAAAAAGAAGAAAGGAGAAAAAATCAAGATATATTGACTGCTCAAAATCAATAAGAAATTCGAAAGGCAGCTGAAAGCTTTAATGATGAACAACAGTAAGAAAGAAGAAAGAAGAGAGAGTTTTAATCTTAGTATTACGACTAATTAGCAGGTCTAGTATAAGTAAATTATATTCTATCAATTTAGGGAAGTGGCTAAAATCAACAAGATAAAATAATTGATAATATCAGCTTATCGTAGTCGTAGGTTTATAATCCACTTACAAATCCAAATCCAAATCAGATTTAGAATCCATATATTTTAAGATAAATTGGACTCAATAAATCAAATCATATCTAATCACCTCATTAAAGTTAATCGAAACTGGCTTAATTAGGCTAGAGCAGTCTTTTCAAATGAGGTTTATGTTTAGGCGTTATTTAAAGTTCATTTATTAATTATATTAAAAATTATGCTTTGCTCTTATAAATATTGTGGTTTATCAAATAAAGCCTAATCTGATGGGGTTATTGCATGTCCTCTATGCTATTAAACACGATATTGCTCATCAAGATGTAAGGATCTCGATTGGTATTGAGTGTTGTTAATTTTAGGACTATTTCACATAAACTTAATTGCAAAGGAAAATAATAATAAGTGAGATAGACAGATGTAAATGATACTCAATCCACTCTCAAATCCATTGGCAAAAATATTGATGATTTCGAAATTATAGTTAAAGATGGTAAGTCTGAATTAGGAAAAGGTAGTTATGGTTAAGTCAAACTAGTTAAAGATCGCTAAAATGGGTAGTTGTATGCAATGAAAATAGTAATTAAATGTTTTATAAAAATAGTTAAACAAAAAGAGAATATTTGAGTATTGGTCAACAGAAAACCTAAAGAGAGAGATTAAAATTTAAAGGAGATTAACTCATCCCCATATTGTTAAACTATACCATTACTTTGAAGATAAGGAGAATGTCTATTTGATTCTTGAATTGGCAGAAAATGGAAGTTTATTTGTCTATGTTAGAAGAAGAAAAAGGTTACCAGAAAAAGAAGCCTTTGTTTATTTCTTTTAGACCTGTCTAGGAATTGAATATCTGCATAAGAAAAATATCTTACACAGAGATCTAAAACCAGAAAATCTTTTGTTGGATAAATAAGGAAATATCAAAGTTTGTGATTTTGGTTGGTCTGCTGAGGCTAATCAATAGTCAAAAAGAACAACATTTTGTGGTACTCTAGATTATATGGCTCCAGAAATGCTACTAAATAAACCTTATGATTTTAAATTAGATATATGGTGTTTAGGAATCTTATTATATGAACTAATTCATGGATTTGCTCCTTTTAAAGGAAAAACCAATCAAGAAAAAGGTTAGAATATCATTAATTTGTAAACTATTGAATTTAATCAAACTTGTTCCTTCGAAGTTAAAGATCTAATTAGCAATATCCTTAAAACTAATCCAGAGGATAGATTATCGTTGCTTCAAATATTTGAACATCCCTTTATGAGGAGAAACTATGAGAGTTATGGAATTGATTTAAATCAATACCTTAATAAAGAAGAGAAAATTGAAAACCGATCTTTGTCTCCAGTATAGGAATAATTAAAAGCCAGGTATCATTAAGATTAATAACTATTCTAGAAATTTCACCTTGCCATAACATAATTCTTCACATGAATTAAATCATCCTTCATTATCACATACATTTTCAATTTAATAAAAAGCTTCAATTGTACCAAATTATAAAAGTGTAAATTAACCAACTACTGGAACAAATACATCAATATCAACTGTATTTAACATATTTAGATATAGTATTCTCAAGACGATGATTTAAAAGCCAGAGTCAGTCGAGTTTCGTAAAGGCAACAGATGGCTTAATAATAAAGAGAAATAGGATCATTGAGACAAACCAATAGTGACCTTGGGTTTATGGATAGAGTGTTTTAAGCTTTAGGATGTTTGAATAGAGACAAGTAGTAATAAAATTAATAATTTTGAATTATAAATATTACTTTGAGTGCAATTCTAATTAAATATCTTTTTCATCTTCGTACCATAAGATTGTTTAGATATGGAATTCTTAAAAACATAGTAACAAAATGATAAATTTTGTTTAAAAAGGGATTAAAAATGAGTATATATTTTAATATAATAATGGAATTTTCACCAATTAATAAATGGATCATCAGTTGGTTTTACTGGCTTAGGTAGTTCTGTACTATCAGGATAAGTTGAATAATTTGAAGTGTCACCCTTGTTTCTTTTAAATAGAGGGAAAATATGTACTTTACAACAGGTTTATATTTTGGCTGCAATTTTTTTTAAATTAAAAATTCCCAATCTAAACTTTAAAACCATCTATGAGCCTTGATATCATGTGTTCCCCCTTTTAGATTTCCATATCGTTTTGTCAAATCTGCAACCAAAAAATGTTTGACAAGACTTTTTGCATCCCTAAAGATTTATATAAGTTTTACTTATCAAAATTTCTGGGAAACTTGACCTTTCCTTTCAATATCTTTTAATATATTGCCATAGGATCTTCATCATTAAATGGATCAATTCCAGCCAACATTTCATATATTAAAATGCCCAGACACCACCAATCCACTGGTTTCCCATGTCCTTTTTAGAGATTAAATTCATATATACCTTTATTGAGGAGGATTTCAGGAGCCAAGTATTCTGGTGTTCCACACAGAGTATAAGTTCTAGAATCAATAAATTTAGCAAATCCAAAATCAGTTAATTTGAGATAACCATCAGCACCTATGAGAAGATTTTCAGGTTTAAGATCTCTATATACAATATTTTTTGTATGGAGATATTCAAACATCAAAACAACTTATGATGCGTAAAATCTAGTTTTATTGAATATATACTAAGCTTCTTCGTTTTCAAGTTTGCCCTTATTTCTGAGATAGGTAAATAGCTCTCCTCCTTAAACATATTCTAAAAGAAAATAGAGATATCTCTCATCTTGAGTAAATCCGAGCATTTTTATCTAATCTATAATGTAATCATACTAAAAATGGATGGGTGATATTTGAAAGTATAGTATTTTCTGATATTATGTGATCTACTTACTTAAGTCTTAAAATTTCAGCTTTTTTCAGCATTTTTAGAGCTACATATTCAGCATTCTATTTATGCTTTGCCAATCTCACTCTTCCAAAAGACCCTGTTCCCAAAGTTTAAAGAATTTCGTAATCAGTTAATTTTACTTTTGGTGCTTTAAAGGTGCCCTAGTCCATTTTATAAATTAACTATAATTTTATTTATTATTATATATCTATATTATGTGAATTATTAGGGATCTGAATTTGAATATATAACAATGAAATTAAGTATATATAAGTTTCTTTCATTAATTTAGGTTATTTTAAAATAATCTTCAGAAATTAAACTTATTTTATATCGTTGCATTCGATATCTAAGATACATTATTTAGATTCTGTTAATAAGTTACACTTTAATTTCTGAAGCTTCTCTAAAAATATAAACTTGAATTTATACATCTTCTTATAAAGGAATTGGAGAGGTATACTTTGTAAAGGTTTGGCTTTTTAATGTTGAAAAACCAGGCATCTAAGCTGGTGCTTAAACTTTGGTTTCATTCAAGCATTTATTTAAATACTATATCATTTAATTATTGGATTCAAGCAGTTTCTAACTTTCCGCCAATTTGTTTTTCAGATCTAAATTAGTATTTTCTTAATCTTTGTATTTCAACTCTAAACTGTCTTTTTCTCTTCTCACTATAATTATAATCGATAAGATTATTACATTCATTAATTTGTTTGCTGCTTTAATCATTAGCATCTTATAACTATTATACAGTTTACTCTTATTGAAGAACAACTGCATTTTTTAATTTAATTTTTTCCTTTTGTTTGCTTAACTCATTTTCTAATTTTTCAATGATTTAATTTCCCTTAATGACTTCGTCACTCATCACTGCTATTCTCTATTCAAGTTTATCAATTTGTTTCTTTTAATTATTTGCTTACTCTTCTAAAATAACCTAAAAATTTAATATAGTTATTTACATTTTACTTTTTTTCATTATCTACTAATTATTATTTATTGCTCAAGAAATCCTCCTTATCACGTAATAATTTTTCTAATCCTTCCTTCTAGATTCTCAACTCTATGATTTATCTTTCTTAAGTAAACTTAAGAGTATCCAGTTCTTTATTTATTATTCTAAACTCTGAATTCTCCTTTTATAATTATTAAGATTCTTATTAAATTATTGCAAATCTATTCTTCAACTCTTTTTCTTATTAAGTAAGTTGTATCTTTTATTCTGATAAATCTTAATTTATTTATTGCAATTAAATGTATTTATTTTATAATTCTAACACAATTTTTTCATATTTTTCTATTATAAATTGCTTTTCATTTTCACTTTCTCTTTTAAAATTTGTTTCCTTACTTAAAGCTTACTCTCTAAAGTCATTTAACTTCTTTTGTTCATCCAATTATACTTATTGAAGAACAGCATTGTTATCCTCTGTAAATTTTCTGACTTCTGATTTCAAATTCTCTAGTTCCCATTATTTCTCATCTAATTGCTCTGTTAATTTCTTGGTTTTTTTGTGCAATTCTTCATTCTCCTATTTTTCTATTGCCAATTTATTTGCTAAGAAGTATTTTAGTATATCATCTGTAGCACTTCTTAATCTCAATGATAAATGAGTTAATTTCTTGAATTCGTTATTTTCAATTACTGCAAGGTTTGATTCTCCATTCTTGGTTTCCAAAGAAACGTAGAAGCTAAAATAATCTCTTTAATTATATACTTTACTTTTTCATCTCTTTAACTATTTATGCATAATTATAATAGGTCTGCTAATTTCATAGGAAATGTTGCAAAGTCTACATGCAAACTTTATTCGTTTTTCAATGCCAAAAACTCCCCCTCATTTAAATCCAATATTTGTAAAAATGACAAGTTTGTATCATCTGTCAATTCAATTCTTAATGTTTATCCATGTGCTTATTGATTTGATTGCATAATCATTTTCAAAGTTAATTATGTATTCCAATCATCAGTCAATTATTTAACTTTAACTGGTATTTATAATGTGAATAGCTCTTTCGACACCATCGTTACAGGAGCATTAACAAAACTAACATTGACTGATTAGGGTTTATTGCTCATTTGCTCATATTTTAATTTTTAAGAAGACTGAAAATCATTCATATTGGTCGTAGATTTAACAGGAGTCTATTGCACTCCAAATTCAATTCTCTTGAAATTGCCTCTATAATCCTACATGTAATTTTTATTTTAAATTTTAACTGTAAATTAATAGGAAAATTTTCATATAAATCAAAAACCGAATGCATTAATAGGGGATTTAGGGAAGTAATTGGATCTGCTTTTGTGCTCAGTTCTTATTAATTTTGAGAGTAATTCATTCTATTTTTAATAAGGTCTGGTATAAGTAGTGGTTCTATTACTTGATGTTGGACTTCTTTAAGTACTGAATAATTCTGTCATGCAGGTTTTCAGTTTCATAGTTTCTCCTCTGGATTTAATTGAATTTTTGAAGGGAATCGTATTTAATTGTATTTTTCTAGACCTAGAATCATTCATGAAATGAAACAATTTTAACTTTTATCCTTAGATGTATTTCTCCTTAATTTAGGTTGTTGAATTCTTCTTTTTAAATAAAATAACCTTAGATTCTCGAGGGGTTTTACAAGAAGGAGGCCTTTCCATATTATCATATTCTTGAAATTACATTTATAAACTTTACCAACTAAGGACATTTATTTCGAGAGTTTACGAGCAAGACTAGGACGTTTAGTGCTCTTCCTTTGATTTTTTTTTAATAATTCAGCAAAACTTGAGAGTGCAAATTCTTTCCCATTAATTTTCTTATGCATTTCAATCGAAGTAGGAAAATTTATCATTTATTTTTGTTAGTTGTTTCCAAATAAAGTTCCATAGCAAGATTTTCTTCGAGTAAAGATTTCTCTATTTTTTGATCTGATCTTTTCAACTGCATTTTTAAATGGAAGTAAAATCGAAAGTTTTTTTGTAGGCAATGTCCTTTCTGTCAGTGAGATAGTAAATGTATCAGTCAACAACTCTCTCAAAGAAGGTGGAGTAGATTTTGATCTGCTTTTGTCTTACCGACATTAATTTGAGTACATCGTCATTTTATAATTTGATTATTTCTCCTTTTTCAATAGAGGTTCATTAGATATTAAAGCTGTGATTGGAATTCTTTTCCCATTAAATTCAAAAGGAGGATAATCACCTGAATTCTTAATATGAACATTAATTACCTATTGAACTTATTATTTTTTTCATCAACTTATAAATTTATATATAATATAAATTTAACTAACAATTTTTTCTATTTAACACATTTCAAATCGATGATATAGAGTACTATATTATTTGCATATATTTACTTTTACGTCCTATTTATATTTCTCATCTGTTTTCAATCACTAACATATTTTTTTTGTATTAAAATATAATTCTCGATCATCAAAGTTCTTTGCAAATCTATTCTTAAATTCCAGAAATGAAGAACTTTAATTTATATGAGTTATTAAAAATGAATCTCAAAAGACAATTCCAAAAGAATACGCAAGTGCAATTTTTAATCTGCAATCAGACAAAAATATTTTCTTGCATTTAGATTTATTTAGGAACTAAACATATTAGAGGTTTAATTATTATCCAGATACCAATAGTATTCAAGGCTTTCAAATTTTGTTACGATGGAAGGCAATTTAAGAAATAAAGATAAGAGTTATTTTTATATTAACGAATATACAAAATCTTTAACTCTGTTTCTTTTATAATCTAGGATTCTTATGACATCTATGAGTTTATTTTCATTTTCATGTATGTATTAAATCATTTCTTTTCTAGATTGTCTAATTTAGATAAAAGCAAACAAAAAGGCAGATTGAACTAT
The DNA here is from genome assembly GCA_905182995.1 of Paramecium octaurelia. Lineage (NCBI taxonomy): Eukaryota > Ciliophora > Oligohymenophorea > Peniculida > Parameciidae > Paramecium > Paramecium octaurelia. The sequence continues at coordinate 218,605 of CAJJDP010000037.1, forward strand.
ATTATGAACATAAATGCATATTAGATGATCTCTTTATATCTATTTTCTGATTATAAATCCTATTAAAATGGGTGCATAAGAAATTAAATACATCTTAAAGTGTTGTGTGTATTTTGCTTATGTAAGTATATAGAAAGTATAATATCTCCACAATCATAATTTAGAAAAACGAGCATGTAAAAGTTAATTTGAATGGTGGAAGATTAAGAAATTATACTGGATGATAAGTGATAGAATATATACGACATTTATAATCATTGTGGCTCCAGTAAACACTATTTTTAGTAAAATCAATCATCATATTCAAAACTGTTTTTTCTATAGTTATTAGTTTCATTTTCTTATATAAAAAAATCATTTGTATCAATCAAATGAGTTGCGGTTTCTTGCTATTTTTTGCTCTCTTTAACAATTCTTCGAATCACACCTATTTTGCAATTCTTAAAATTTTAAAGGTCAACTAACTATATTATGAAGTATTACTTAGAGTCTCTGCTTTCTTCAATTGATAATAGTAATCTTCCAAGGTTTTTCTAGGGACTCCTACGATCTCAGCAGCTTTATCTAAAGTAAGTTTTAATTATCTCCCATTTTCGATATAGGTTTGCTGGTATAAGCTTCTACTTAAATAAATTTAATATATACCTCCATTACTCAACCAAAAACATAGCTTCATGCACATATCTTTCTTTTATTCGTTTGACTTTGTTTTAGATTTGGATTTCATTATCCATTTATTATTCAAATGAATAGATAACAAAGGAAAATAAATATAAAGTATTTTGCTAATAAATTCTGTTCGAATAATAAAATTGACTATTTCAGAATGATAAATGATTTAAATAAATTAAAAAGGAAATATTTGGGTAATTTTTATTGATAAAATTTTAAATAAATTTACTAAAATAAGATATCGTCATTTTTTGTGAACACTTAATTTTCTATTAGAATTATTAGTTTCTACAGGCTTAGGTTGAAGCATTGTTAAGAGTACTTTAGTGTGCTACTCAATGTTGGGATCTTCTAATTTAGCAAACTTCTTAAGTAATCTAGAAATAGGAGATAAATGAATTACTTTACGCTTTTGAATTTTGCTTGGTCCTATTTTTATCTCGATTCATGTTATGAAACACTCTAAGGATAATTAAAATTGTTTACTTTATAGTTCAATAAATTGTCGCTTAATTCCTAAAGTTGTGAGTATATTCTTTATCGTTCTTGTATTTCCTACTTGTTTATTTCCATAGAAGTTTTTTGAATGACTTCCTATGTTTAATTGAGATCAATACATTTTGATATTATTTGAGTTGATTTTTTTCCTCAATAAATTTTGATTTCATATAAAGAGTCATCATTTTATAATCATTTTGTCTTTTCTATCTCTCGTTATTGTCTAATTTATCCTATTCTTTTAACTTTCTTAATTCCTATTTTAAAAGTACTTTATGGTCTAATTCTTATTTTCTTAATTTATTCTATTCTTCAATTTTACAAAATTTATCATTTAATTATTTCAATTTTTTGCTAAGAAAATTACATATAAATACTCATGATCCTTAAAAAGATCATTTTGATTCTACTTAATTTTCTTCTATTTTTCTTTTTATAATTATTTTTTTTCTAGTTCTGACATTAATTAAGATTAAAGGAGTCCTCTGAATTCTTGTTCCTTATTGATCATTTTACTAATCATAGCACTCAAGTGTTCTTGAGATTAAACAACATTAATTTCCTTTTATTATTAAATTAATTATTATTCTCTAAAATATTACTCCTTGATTCTTTCGACTTTGATTTGTGCTTATTATTTAGATAATTTTTCGCTTTAGGTTAATTTCATTTACAATTTCTCAAGGTCCTTTTATAATTCCAAATCTTCAAGTTTGTTGAGTACCTCCTTTCTTTAAATGACCATCTCCCTTCTTAATTTAATCTTAGAATCATCAATTCTAGTTCTGTACATAGTTTTTTGCAATGATGTATCTCCTCTTAATTTAAAATGGTTATTTACTTGTCAATTTTAGTTTCACTGTCCCTTTTGAATGATTTAGGATCTGTAAATTAGGGAATTTTTTGCAAGGGAGTTTTTCTTCCACTACTTGAAGCCTTCATCTTTTATTTAAATGCATATTGTCTCTTTAAAATCTAATCTAAAATTTGTGAGTCCTTTTATTTCCACTTGTCTATCAATTATAACCTTTTTGCATCTTCTTGCAATTTGAGTTGTGCCTCTCTCTATATTAAGATATAAGTTTGAATAATTTACTATTTTTTATTTTTTATGTTTATTGTATCTATCAATCTCTTTTTCGATTCCCCCTTCCAATTAATTGAGATCATAAACATCTCCTACAAATTGATCCTTAGTTGGAGATTCACTCTTCTAATGCAAGAAGGACACTGTTCTGTTATAGATTGTATCAATTTATCGACGAACCCTAAATTGAATGTAGAGAATTACTCGGATTAATCTAGTGATTATTACAACTTGATTGTCTTCGATCTATCTAGTGATTCAATTGAGGCATTATTATTTAATAGTTTTTGTCTCTGTCTCTAGATTATCTCTTTCCTTCTTTGAGTTATTTCAGTGAACAGTTCTATAATAATTATTATTGATCATATACAATGAACTCTGTTTAAGTAATGTTAGTATCTGAGTTAAATGATTTCCTCATCTAAATCATTTTATTTGAAATCTGACTCTTCTCTTGTATACATCATTTTGCTTACTTTAATTCTAAAACAATCGGATCAATGCCCAATTCTTAGCAAGCCTACAATGTTCTTGGAGAATTCGACTTGATGTTGAACTTTTGGAACCCTTGTATGTTTAGATGTCTCGGGAGACAACTTGCATTGCTAATTGTATTCTCTCGACTTAGTTTTGGCATCATTAAATAAGAAATAATAAAAAATTAATTAATATTTGCATAGAACCCCAAAAGTTTTGTTTTTGTTGACAATGGGAAACTGAAATATTCGAATGGATGGTATGTTTGTTATATAAATTAAAGTGTAGTGATGGGTTTTTTGGTTTTATAAAATAAAATTTAATTAAATGTCACTTAGTTAACTGTCAGGAAAGCAGGGCATAAATTATGCAAGTAAGATGTTTTTTTAATAAGTTCAAGAGAACTCAGACATAAAAAGTCTCCAAATGATTAATAGTCATTTGGGTTATTTGAAGACATGAACAGAAACAACTTACAATACATTGAATCTTTAATCTAGAAACGCAAACCTAGTGTGGATCTGAAGCATCAAAGAGCCAAATCAACTCTCGACAACAAGTAACATTCATACAGACATGGTACTCCCATCAATGACATGGAGGAATTGGAAGGAGAAAAACTATTTGATTAGTTTTTTAAATTAAACAACTCTAGGAGTGACAGTGACTTTATGAAGGAATCCATACAAAGAGACAGTGTGAATAAGAATAATGAAAGTGACTTTCTTAAATTTGTTGAGAATGCTATTGAATATCACAAACATTCAGATGTGAGATTTTTCAGAGTTTCAGTTAATAAATAATCTCAGTTGGAATAAAAATTAAAAGAAACTACATTATCAAACAGACTGTTGGCTAATTAATTAAACTAATACAAGTAGAAGGAGATTGATCTCAAAAGTAAGATCAAAATGATGCAAAAGGAATTTACAATTTAATATTAAAAACTAGTTCAACAAAATGCTTGGCTTGAAGAATTACTAGCCAAATAGAAGATAGACAATCAAAATTCATTATTGGCTGTTAAGAAGACTGTAGAGATGTTATAAATAAAATGCAAATGTCAAAAGGGAAATCAATTATGTGATAAAATATTGAGAGATGTTAAGAATTAGGAAAGAGTAAGACAACAATATGAGTGGGAGGATGAATCCAAACCAACCCACTCATCCTCTGAGTTAAGTAACAACACTTAAGAAGAAGAATTAGAGGATTCAACCGACTTCAATTATTAACTCTATGATAAGAACAGAAGGAAGTCAATCTCAAAAGTATGTCACAACTCCATCTAGTCATCTGAAGAGTAATAGGAGTAATTAGTTTAAAGCTTCATTAATGGGAAAAGCAAGAATCTAAGAGAGTTTCCTAAGGACATGTTTCTCAGAAAAAAACAAACACCCGATCCTTATTATATTGAAGAAGAGAATACCATCAATAGTAACTGAAATATATATATATGATATTAAAATTATTATAAATGTTTTTCTTTTTTATATTTGAGATGGTTGCAGCATTGCAATATGAAGATGCTATATTGTTTCACTGGAAAGGTAATTTAACATCAAATTCCATAACAATGAAAGTGTTTACACGACAGGAATCAATGCTGAACTTTAGGATTATTTCTTGGGATCTGAAAAATATTGAAAACTTTTCATTGTATATAAATGAATTATGAACAGACTTAATGTCAATTAAAGCAATGAATCACCCATTATACTTTAATTTCAGAATCTTAAACCTAATACTTAGTATTTCTATATATTTGAGTTCTATGATATTGAGAACATCACATCAAAATATCTGAGAACTGTGTACAATAAAGAAAAAGATTATGAATTTACAACTGAGTTTGATTAACCAATGTTTTCATTCAAAACCTTTGGATTGATCGGACAACCATACACTTTTAATTTTAGTGCTTCAGGTTGTGCAAGAACTGCCTCAATCAGTAATATTTTTCTTGATATATATTAAAATACCTATCCCCAATTCTTTTTCATGTTAGGTGATTTGCATTACAGAGATATAAACACCGATTCTATTGATGAATTTGACTTTGCTTACAAACAAGTCTTCGGTTCCACTACATAGCGATACTTGTATTTCATTGCATTAATTATGTAGATATCAATAAGTACCAATCGAATATCAATTTGATGACCATGATTTTGGGAAGAATGATGCCGATGGAAACAGTCCTACCAGAAATATTGCCAATTTATTATATTGGAAATACGTTCCTCATGGGAATCTACATAATTATCAACCTCTAATCCAGGATGAAGAGTTGGCACAATTCCCATAAGAAGTGAAGAACATAGACTCAATAAATGAAGAAAATATTGGAACTTATAGATATCAAATTATTGGAAGAACCATAATAATCACTGTTGATTTAAGAACCTTCCAAAACTTAGAGGTCTTAGGAGATCAATTTGGAAACTTCTCAAATGCAAGGTCGATTTTAGGTAAATAATAAAGATAATGGCTAATAACAATACTAGATAAAGTGGCTATTACAGATTGGATTTAAGCAGTTATTTTCATCTCTTCCGTTAACTTCCATGGGGATACTTGGGACATGTTTCCTCATGAATAACTCTTAATAGCTGATAAGTTATAAAATATTCAGGAGGTTTTAGAGAAATAAGTTTTGATTGTCAGTAGTGATTCTCATATGACTGCCATGAAAAATGGATATAATTCTTATATTCAAAATTTAGGCCTCAAATACAAGTATGGACTCTAAGAAACTATGTGTGGATCATTGGATAAGTCAGGTTCTTGCAAGACTTAGCCATTAACATTTGGACCTTGGTTGGGAAAGAATCACTACACCAATATTGAGATTTAAGATTCTCAATTAAGAACCTGCATTATTATTAGAGCTTTTGAAAAAACTAGTTAACTCTTCTTTTACAATACATGTGATGATAATTTGAAAAGTCTGGAAGGTAAAGTGAAGTGTCCTTTTGATGTTTTAATGAGGGTTGTCTATGTTATTGCTTCGTTATTAGTTTCTTTTGGCTTTTTAATAATTATTTATTTGATTGTCAAGAAATGTCATAAGAATAGTATGAGATACAGCTTGGTGATGAGAGAAAAATGATCTAGATAATAAAATTTAAATTCAGTTTGTAGATTTTCAATTATAAAAATTATATATATTTATATTATTCTTGAATTTAATAATGGATTAAGTGTTTATCACTCCTAGTCAGAGAAGTCCAAGAGCCTCAATAGGACCTTTTGATGTTATCAAGTAAATTTATCAGAAAGAAAAAATGCCATCTTTCATACAATCAGAGGAAAGCTTGATCAACTGTTTAAATGAAGGACAATAAAGATAGGCTAGTCCTTAAAGACACACTTCTAGAACGAAATTACAACAAACATATATATCTCGTTCCTCTATTTTTAAATTGCACTTGAAACCAAAATTTTTGAAATTCATACAATAAAAATAATTCATTTCCAGATTTTTTTAGAATCTCTACTAACGAGCCTATGTTAAATAGAGCAATAATGATTATCTGTAGGAAAATTACTTATCTATAAATCTAAAAAACAAAAACGATTGTATTTATAGTTACATAATTTATAGAGGAATTATCGCCGAAGGATAACAGCTATGTTATTTAACCTGGATCTTTCTTTTTAATATTTTGGGATCTGGTTGGAATCAGTGTAATAGCTTTAAGTTTATGGCTGTGTCCGTTTCTAGCATGCTTTTTACAGTAACATACAGAGAGATAAATGGATGAAGAGATTTTCAAATATTTAGTTGCCATAATTGCATTGTATGCAGTGTTTGACTTTATAATTAGTTTAAATCGAGGGTTCATTTAAAAAGGAGAGGTAAGACTCTAATCCTTATGTAGGTAATCTATGACAGACTGTAAATTATTAAGAACTATTTCTAATATACTTTCTTTACAGAGATATTAAATCTGATTATGTGGTCTCTCTTTTACTTCGATTATTAAGTAAATGAGTTTATTACTATCATTTAAATGCTCATCATTTTTAAACAAATCAGAAAGAAAATTACTATTTAATATGAATAATTCTATTTGAGAGGAGGACTGAGTTAAATCTTAGATCTAATAAATGTAATTCTAAGTGTCTATTTTGTTGCTCACACAATGGCATGTTTTTGGTATTATATGGGAGAACTTACTAGTCATAAATTTGGTCACTCTTGGCTCATTAAGGAGCATCTTCTAGATGAAACGCTTTGGTTGAGGTATGCCTATTCTTTGTATTGGGCAACCATGACGATGGCAACAGTTGGATATGGAGATATCACGGCATAAAATCATTACGAGGTTGTATCTTCAATTATAATGATGTTCATTAGTAGTTGCACCTTTGCTTATTCAATGAATTCCATTGGGTATATTTTGAAGCTAATTTATGATCAAAAATAACGATATAAGTAATTATTGAAATTAAATCTTAGAAAATCTCTAATTCTAATAAATTAACACATGCGGAATAACAATATTGAACCGGAATTATAAAGTAGAATACGGAATTATTTGCAATTTCATTATCAAGAGGATGTTTTTGGGAGTTAAGAAGATGTATGCAAAATTATTTAGATAAAAGATAGATAAAATATATGCTTATCTCCCTTCAAGTCTCAAAACTCAACTCACTGTTGATATCAAAATGACAATAATGAAAAAAATTAAACCACTACAACTGTTTTCTTTGTAAACATAGCAATTCATAGGTTAAGAAAGTGAATTGTAGACATATCTTCCCGGTGATTTTATTCATGATTTTGATTCTTCGCTGTATAAAATTTGATAATTTAAGCTACTTTTTTCATTCAGGTACTGCAACAGTCATGGAAAAACAAAGCAATTCATAAATAGAAATACTCAATGAGGGTGACACCTTTGGAGAATACAGTTTTTTTACAGGTTTCCATGTGAATATAAAGGTTAAAGCAAACACACTTTGCAAAGTATATAAAATTGAAAGATCGAAATTTCTAGAAATACTCAAATTTAATCAAAGGGATTTTGAAAAATTTCATTAAATCAAGGATGAAATTATATTCGATTCAAATCTCTAGTAAATCAACTTAAAATGCAGATTCTGCCATCAATATCATCACATTAGTTTAAATTGTCCCAATAATTTCTATTAACCAGACATTGAAAGAATAATAAAATAAGAATATTTCAATTAGTAGTAAAGAAGAGTGAGAAATATTAAAAGATAATCTCGAAGATAATTCAATACTCTGCTTGCCCAAGAAGAAATACAAAATTGTGCTTAATTATTTGACGACAACGAATCTATCAAAATACTAAGTTAAGACGATTAAAGAAATTCGTATACTTTATATGAATCTAAGTTGGATCATAAAAGTTAGAAAATATCTTCATAAAAACATATCATCGATAAACCATCTAATTCATGCTAGATTATCGATGAATGCAATAATACAGATAATTAGCAAATGATGTTAGATGAGTTTAAAAGTAAAAATTTAAATGTCACTGCAGAAATTGACTAATATTATTGTTTTACTGTGTATAAGTAAAATAATAATATAGATAATATGGTTAAAGAGTATGAAAAGCAGTTTAAGAAATACCCAAAATCTTTTCAATAAAAAATGGACCAAGCAGGTAGGTACACCTTTTCTTATTGGGCGAAGTTCAATTCAGTTAAAATAAGATAAATATTGGAAAGACCTCAATGAGAATTGAATGGCATATCTTATTAAATATTGATATACTTAATAATCACACTATCTAGATGATATATCTATCACTCAAGAGAATAAAATATTTATTTTATAATTTTTAACTAAGTTATGAATAGACATATTTATTATATATTTACAAAAAAAGTAAGGCTTATTTGATTAGTATTTTAACTCTGATGAAGATGTCTATTCTACAAACATTTAATATTCGATATCAAAAGTTTTAAGGGAAATGTCTAATAACATTGACCCCTTTCAACTTCAAAGCTTCTTTAATTTGGTGCCAATTCTGTCTTTCTTGATTTAATGTTTGTTTACAATCAGGACACTTGTCATGAAAACTGGTCGTCTAATCACAATTATTGCAATATTCTGATTGGCAAACATGAAGTTTAAAATTATCAGGTATTCTTGTATCGTTTTTAATTTTAAATGGATCAATCTAATCCTTTGTGAAAGTGATTGTATTAAATGAAGTATTAAATGATATTCTCATTATTAACTTGGTTTTCACAAGGTTGGAATTATAAAATTCAATTAAAATGTCGCCATGAATGACAATAGGATTGGGTGTCATTATTATACAATTTGTCTAATTTTCTTAAATGATTTTAAGTATTTAGGTGTCTTTGATAAGTTGTTGGTTCTGATAGATTTTAGCGGATATCTTGCTGCCATCATCAATATTTAGTTTTGGTACTCCTTCTATAATAATTGAGCTCAAATATTTAAGACTTGGGTAAATGGCTTCTCCTTATAATAATTGATTGAAATATTCGATATAACGAATTTGGCATGGTTAATTAACTCCCAAGCCTTCGTCATTGAATCTGGATTTTTCATAATATTATAGAACATCATTTACGGTGTTAAACATTCCACAATATAAAAGGTAACAGCAAATTAACGTACCCGTTCTGCCCTTTCCTGCCAGACAATGTACAACGACAACATTTTCTTATTTCTAATTAAAGAACTCTTGCATAGATTTACACATATTAAAGAGTAAATGTAATTGGGGAGCATGATGATTGTTCCACTGATAATTTTTAACCTGATTTTTAAATTTAGAATAATCATAAGTGCGTGATGATAGATTCATAATTAAGTAATTATTGCCATGTCTGTTCTCTAAAAATTGAACAACCTAAAATTCTATATAAATAATACCTTATCAATGGGATTTCTATAACAGCTTTCAAATCCATCAGCAGGGAAAGCCATAGCTATTATCCTATCGCAAACATAAGTCAAATCTAAGTTATAACCTTCTGAGATGAATCTCTTTTTTTTTCCTGAAACTATTGTTCTAATATAATCCATATATTATGTATATTTTAAATAATATTCATTTAAAATGATCTTAAACTCACTTATTAATACCCAAAACATTTTTCAAAACCCCCAAATTAGAATTAAATTAACCAAAAACGTCACTAAATAATTAAATTAATAAAAATATTATGACATATACTCACATTTATCTCAATATAGTTTCATCAAAAAGAAGCACTTGACTCAACCACTGAATCAGGTGATTAATCATCCCCAGAAGATTCGTTCTTTTTAACTTTCTTTTTAGGTTTCTCTCCATCAGAAGAATAATCAAGTTTGTGTGATTTTTTTTCCTTTTTTTATTTTCGACCTTGTTTTTTTTATTTGAAAATGAACCTTCCTCTTCCGAATCTGTTAGATCATTTTTATATTCTGCAATTTATTTCTTCTCCCTAACATCCACCTTATCTCTGTTTACTTAATTTTTCCTTGCATGCAATCCCTTATCAATATCTTTAAAAATGTAGTTTTAGAACTCTTCCGACATCTTTAATTATATTAACTAAAATATATGCTTATAAACTTCTGACTTTTAAGAAACAAAAGAAAATGAGTATTTATTCTTACATTTAAATAGTATCAAACTTTAAGCTAGAGGAAAATCATCTAGAATTTTTTAACTTTAATAAGGTTATTTTTCTCAATCATCTCGAATTATTAGCCTAACTTAACTTACTTATTTATCCGGTTTTCTTTCTCTATTAGTAATACTCCTTTGTATTATATTAATCAGCATCTCTTCAATGTAGAATATATCGATACTTTTTTTTGGGTGGCTGCACCTCTTCTTTTTCAATTCTTATCTCTTTCTTTCTGATCATAAAATAAATTTCCTTTTCGATATTCCTTAGGCATCTCCATAATAGTTTAATGGTTATTTTAATCTACTAAGACCACTTTAAAAATTTTATTTTTATTCATATTTTAAATATATCAAATGAAATAACCATTCAAAATCTTGACTTGCCACTCCTCACACTATAATTTCCACTTCTACTCCCAGATTCCTAAGGTGTTTCAATACTATTCATTGATCTCATGCCAGAAGAGGGTTCATCACTTTGTTCCTAAGGTATTTAAACTAGTTCCTTCCTCTTGATTTCCTTCCACATTTCAGGTTCATTAATGGCAATTTCGAATAGTTTTTGCTAACCATGTAATAATGAAAAATACCATCATAGTTTTAGTAGAAATATAATTATTGATTTATTATTCATTGTTTTTTATTTGCTGTTACCTAACTAGTTATTAGGCTTAGATTCTTTAGTTCTCAGACTATTATAATCTCTATCTCCATAATTAAATATTTTAATCATCCATATTTATTTTTTCACCTTTTTTCTTTTTAGCTTCTATTTCTTTAATAAATTCAAAAAATTCCTTCATTTCCTCGATGTTGTCTTCTTCTTTGTCCTCAAATTGAAAGTCCAATCTAAGCTTCTACTAATTTAGTTATTTCTGCATCACTCTCCTCACCTCTTCTCTTTCCTATATCCATTTATAATATTATTCTTTTGTTAATTCCACCAACTCATTAAATGTCCTAGTTTTATCCATATTCTAAAATAGAGATGAATCAAAACCTAAAGATTTTGAATGATATTTTCAGATAAATGAATATTGTCAATATATTTCAAACCTGGCTTTGCTTTCAATAGTCTAATCTCATAGCCATTAACTTAAGAAACTGGATTTCCTTTGAAATCGATTTTGTCAAGACTTGGCAATGTTTGAATAACTGCACATAATTCATCAATATACTCCCCAGGAACTTAATTATATCCCATCTTAAGATCCTGTAAGTATTAACAAGTACCCATTAACCTCGTAATTGAAATTAGATTATTCTTTTGAACATCTAGAACTCTGAGTCTTGGTGATTAATTTAATTTAGGGAGATATATGAGTTAATTTCCAGATAAATTAAGTTATTCCAAAGATGGGAGATTCTAATCGGCCACATAAGTGATTTTATTAAAGGATAGATTCAGTACTTTTAATCTGGGCAATTGTAATTGAGGAACTTCTTTGATGAAATTAGTATTGAGATTAAGCTATTCTAAATTGGGAAGTTCTAAATTTTCTATGATCTGGATTTGATTCAATTACAACTCCAATAACTTAAGTTGAATCCTAGACTTGCATAATTTAATTACATGTGTCTAATGACATCTTCTATTTAACTCAGACTATTCTATTCAAGAATCATCTCCTAGATTTTATCCACTCGACAATATTGGTCTATGTTTTTAATGCTCACAAGATTTCTTGTATTTAAATCTATAATATAATAGTCTCCTTTCAAGATGTAATTTCTCTCAAATACTGCCTTGGTAAGTTTACTCATTAAATTTTATATAATAAAAATATAAATTATATAGAGTTCATTCTTAAGAATGCTCATAATAAGCAATTCCATACATAATGGCTACAGCTGCACCGAATGCAAAGAACTAGAGAATTGATATCTTAATATTTTCTTCTTTTAGGACTTCTGGTAGCATATCAACACAGCTGATATATATGAAATTACCAGCAACAAAGGCCAAAACGAGCGTATCGTTATCCATAGATGATACTCCTAATCCTATTAAAGCTCCTATTAAGGCACTGCAATTAATTAATCCATTTGAGAATAATGCTTATGAATTTGTAAATTTATTTTCGAGCAGAATACTTGTATCACCTATTTCCTATGCTGTTTCATGTATTATTATTGCTATTAATGTTGCTATTGTACTGTCAAAGTTATCATCATTGGCTGTTGCAAAGATTACTCCTAATGCTAAACCATCCATAATATTATGAAGAAAGTCTGAAACTAGGTTGAGATACCCCAAAGTTGGTTTATATTTCCAACTCTCATAAGAGAATAATTATTCTGAAATTGGTAGTTATTATACTTTTTCGAAGTGTAATTCTTGAATCTTTGCTACCTTATCAATAATATCAGGAGAATCAGCAGTATTTTTATTATCCATGTTAGTTTCTTGTTGGCCAATTTCAAGATTTTAATCTTCAGGTTAAACTTTTTAATTCATAACATAAGATTATAAGATTATCATGCCTTTTTCTATTAAAAAAAAGCTCAGTACACCCAATAATAGCAATAAAGATGTCAAAAACTCCTTGGAGATATCTTCCTCCTCCTCTTCAACAATTTCTTCTTCATCCAATAATCTATTATCCTCTAATTCTTCATTATGATCCTCCTCGTCATGATGCTCATGTGATGAGAATGAGTGAGGAATTAAATGAATAAATGCGTCGCCTAAAATTAGATTATTATTTACCTAATAATGCTCCTATTGCAAATCCAATTAAAACTTTCATCACTTATTTTGCTGTTTCTCCTTTACTAAACTTTTTCAATATGATGATAAAAATGGAAACAACAAATCCAATCATACTTACACCAAACGAGGCTAATATTCCATAGCCCCATCTTTCTGAGCTTGTTGGTGCTCCAAATACGGTAGATATCAAACTAAACAAAATTATGAAGCCGTGGTGATTCATGAGCACAATTAAATATTATTAAAATTTTAAAATTCTTTAATGAGTATATATATATAAGATTATATTAACAATATAATTATATTAAACATAATCTTTGTTGCGTATTAAGTGATGTACTAAAAAATTATATGAATTCTCCTTTTCTTTGTTATCTCAAAAATGATGTCCTCAATTATTTGATAAATAAGAGCATATTAAATTAGATATTATTTTTATTAAGTAATTTTGATGACTGATCTAGAAGAAAACCTCTTTTAAAAACCTGAGGCTATTAAAACCTAATTTTAGGCTCTTTAGGAGGTATTAAGATCTAGTAATAATCAAGAAAGTATAGAACTTTGTTGAAGAATTAAAAGTTTACAATGACTAGTAATAATCTTTATAGATTGCAAATCTGTATTCTTATTTCCTTACTTAGATAATATAATGATTTACAGGGATCAAGGAAACAGTTCAAAATAAAGGCAGATAAAACTAAAGAATTAATCACCCAACTCGATAAAATAGCGAGAGGAAATGAATAAAACAATATAGCCAACAAACTCAAATAATAATATTTGAAGGAAGTAGATAGACAAAAAAGGATCATGAAGAGTTTTGTGAATTCATCATTCGAACAAAAATTCTCAAAAATTTCAGTGATCAGATAATCTAAAGCTTACGGATAAGAAACTGCATAAGAACAATTGAAATATTTTGTTGATCAAAATTATGTGAAAGTCGTTTCAAAAGATCAAAGAGTGTCCAACAATGAAAGAAGCAATTTATCTCAAGTGCATGCTGAAGAAGCTACTAGAATAAAAACAGTTTCAATCGATGAAGATTTTGTAGAAACCGATATGATCGACTTAGAAAATATGTTAATTGATGAGAGACAACGTGAATTAGACTTAATTGAAAAGGAGGCTTTGTAATTAAATTTAATTGTCAATCAAATGGGCGAGTTAACAGATCAACAAGGCTAGGAATTAGACTTTGGATAACAAAACTTAAATTAAGCCAAAGCTAATGTCATTGGAGCATCGAATGAGTTAGTTGGAGCTGAGGAAAACTAAAAACAGTCTATGCAAAAGTATAAATATGTGATAGGCGGCCTTATTGTTGTAATTATAGTATTGATTATTGTATTTATTGTAAAATGAATAATGGAATTGAATAATAAAATATATCATGTTCCAGCTGCAAATACACCTATTAAAATAAATAAAACAAGTCCTCCTATAATTAGTAAGATATTTTAAGCTTTATTCTCTGAAGGATACTCTTATTACTCTCCTTAAAGTCCTTAATTATTTATATTAAGATCTTTTGAATAACAATAATTCCATTATTTCAATTTATTTCTTATGTCCTAAAGCTGTTGATATTGAATATTCTTGAATTCTTGTTACAATTACAAAGAATTTACACCCAATCTTTTGATAGTCTCATAAAGATACTAAGATCTTAATAATCAAAATTTACTGGCTTTGGTTTATCGAAATTGAGTCTGCTTATTCTTTCCAATTACTTTTTGGCTTCCTGAATCTGATTCAATTCTTATAAGAATTCATTTGCCTCCTTTATCTTTCCTTATTTCTACAGATCTTTCAGCATTTCCATTCCCTTTTTCTCTGTAAACTATTTGACTTCGTTAATCTCTTCTGGCACTTCCTTCGAATAATCTATTTCATAGTTTAAATTAGCATTTTCAATTAAATTTATAGGGTTTAATTATCTATTATTCATGGTTTCTATGGCTTATTAATATGTGCTTTGAATTAACTCATCTTCTTGAATTTGTGAGGCTTTCTTGAGATCTTCAATAGAGGCCTTGAGATTTTCATTGCTCAGAGGAGTGAGTGATAATAGAGCCTGGTAAATAAAGGTATAATTACTTTTCCTCTTCGAAATAAAGCTTTTGCTGAGTTGGGATCGAAGTGCAACACATAAGTTGTGATTTCTATAGTTTATTAATACAATTTAAGTTTGAGAAGAGTGGCTGACAAGTTATTCAAAATGGCTATTTTGAGTTCTATATTACTAATATTCTGTTACAATTTAGGAGAGTCGATTCTTCTGGAGTTTTCCCATTGTATTGTACCAAAAACAGAGTGCTACTTTTGCATTCTTTGAACTCCAAAAATTAATAAAGCTCTTCATAAATTTAGCAAGCAGTCTAAAAATCATCTTTTCATTATATATATGAGTTTACTCAATTTATAAAATGCATTCCCCCTTTCCTTGATTAAATTGCACACAGTCATCTATACTTGGAATGCTTATTTTCTGAGATTTTAGAAAGTATTAGACAATTTTATAAATTAAGGCGTTTATTAATCAACAAGGCTCTTTTAATAAGCCTTTTATAACATTAAATAATGAATAAATAAATATTCTGTATCCATTCTTTAACATGTACAATGAAATGTATTTGAAAATATGATGCAATATTTGAGATGCTCACTTAAGAATGGAGACATTCCAAATGAAATGATTGATGGTATAATTTCATTAGAGTTAATTAAATATTAAAGTATATTCTCAAAATTAAGATTCAATATTGATTAACACGCTTAATTAATCCAATATTAAATAGTAGTTGAATAAGTCTTTATTCTTTTCTGCAGATTTCAATTTCTTAGAAAAAGTTAACTGCCAATTCGGTTCTTATGTACTTGTTAACTTTTTCCACATCCTTTATTTTCATAATAGTATTTTTAGAAAGCTTCAGCATTGCCATTAGCAATTTTGTAATGTATTTTTAACCCATGAGTTAATAAATATTCAGGATGAGCATATGGTACTAAAATGGTGTATTTTACAACATTAAAGTTAAATAATATGGACTGAAGCAAATGCCCAAATCATTTAGTCCAATTTCTTGAAGATGCTTAAATAATTTTGGAATGGAAGTCTTCAATTTAAATTTCAGTTTCGCCAAATTTTCAAATAATCCTGGAGTTCCAGCGATATAATTGTTTCGATGATTCTAGATTAATTCATTAAATATTTTTTAAGGTTAAGGAACTTAAAAGTAAACTAAGGTTCCAGCTATGAAGTTCATTCCTTGAGCATAACCAACATCTGGATCATAATCTGCATAATTGAGGAGGAGCTTTCTTAATTGGTCCTAGTTTTATTTATCTTTAAAATATGGAATCCATTAATAAGTTCTGCCAACATCTCTATCAATCAATTCTGCATAATATGCACTGGGTTCTTGGGGGTTAGGCATTTCAAAGTCCTTGAATTAAGAGAATATGTGGATTAAATTGATATGACTAAATATATATTGTTGTAGTACTCTTAGGTAGTAAGATGAGCCGAATAAAACAGGGCTAAAGTTAGATCCTTTGACCTGAAATCATTTATAGATTCTTCTTCCATAATTTAATTCCAATCCTCTTTTTATATGGCATTGAAGGATAGGTTGTGTCTTGGAGTTTACGAGTTTGTGTTATTTTCATTTTCAGTGTCTGAATTTTTGGAAACAAGCATTATAGAAAAAATTTTAACTAAATTAATAAAATTGTTAAATGGAAATGAGGAGTCTATATAAATTCTTAATCATTAAGAATTTGAGAAATACACAAAAATTAATAAAGCATTTTATTTTCCATAAAAAGTAAATAAATGACTCATTATTTATAATTATATATCAATGATAACTCATGGAATTTAAAGGAATCCTAAGTCCCTTTAGACTTCCTATAAGTTCTCTAAAAATAAATCCCTTAATCATGGCATAAAATAATCATTACTATAAATAATCACAGATAAAAAAAATATAATTTTACTGAGTCCACTTATAAATTGAATTTGCACATAATTAACTAATTTTAGACATTGGGAAAGTGTGTCTGAATATAAAAATATATAATTGTAATTAAGGAAAGGGTTACGACCAAATGTTTATGAAGCCATATTATAATTAACTTGTTATGGAGGATATTTTGATAATTTTTTAGTTTATTAAGTATTTCAACTTAGACTTACGATTTCAATATAAAAAAAGTCAGGATGTGCATTATTTAGAAGAGACAGCATTGTATTTGATTCTGAACTTTGGCTCTAAATAATAAAATATATAATTTGAATTAAATTATTATTCTCATCGTTAATGAAGAAAATAAGTTCGCAGATTCAATCGCTTATGAATAGAAATAGCTTTTAAGAACCTTCATTAAGCAACGATATTAAATCTTCAAGAAGCAATGTTAAAACCGCAAAGACAGAAAGACCTTAATCCAAAACTAAAAAAAATGACCTATTAGATTATTTTAAAAAGGAAAGAAATACGATTACGCAAATGGTTCACTCAGTAAGAAATACTTTACAAGGAAGCAAAAGCATTGATATTTTACATTCTTAAAGTTAGAAAAGCGAGCGTTTGAAAAATGGATAATTAAATGTATTTATTCTTCTGAAAATTCTAGTATGTGGATTTGAATGTTTAGCCAGAAGAGGGCAATAATACGAAAAGGTAAATACTCAAATAAAAAAATTTATCTCTTGCCATAATTTCATTAGAAGTATGCTTAATGAATTTATTGTTTATAGAATCAGCTTTTAAAATCGTCGCAAACTACTAAATAATCTTACAATCAATCCCCTTAAAATTAAATAAAATCACCGATAATAAAATAAAAAGATTAATATTTATTTGATATGCAAATAGTATAACTATTGAAATAATATAATGTAGTTAAAAAACACCAAAACCTCCTAAGATGATTATTAACAGAACTCTTAAATAAAATAAAATAAATAGTCAATTCTATCTGACGATCCATCATATCATAGATAATCGATAGAGGATATGCTCTACAATAAAAAATACTTTAATCAAGTATAAACATAAAAACATTTTCCTCAGAAACAATGTGAGAATGAAAAAGCTAAACCGCATTAAATTCATTTTAAAACTGAAGCCTGTTCATCCTAGGTTCAATAAAAATAATAAAATGCAGATGAAACTTTGAATTATGACTAGGAGCAATAGTTAAAGATTATCCTCTATTATAAACAATCAAAGTACTCAACATAAATTATTTAGATATCATTATTTATTCAAATATTAAACTAAAACTACTGATGATCTCTTTAATTATTTAATACAGTAAATAGCCAGTATTGAAAAATAATGTACAAAGTTAGGAGGAGGTACAGGCTCAACAGATGGAGATTCTATTCAATAAGGTATTTAAAGATGAATAATATCAGAATTAAATAAAATATGTTAGTTCTAAACAGTATCAAAGAATGTGCCCTATGATTATTACTTGACATTAAATGAGATGACTTTGGATGTCTTCAAAGGAAACACTCTACAAATCTAGCCTTTGTATTCCCAGCCTATTTAAACTAAAAAGGTTGGATTGAAAGATTTTACACTAGTCAAATGTATAGGTGTTGGAGGATTTTCAAGAGTGTATATGGTAAGAAAGAGAGACAATGGCAAGTTTTATGCGTTGAAACTTATTGACAAAAAGTTTATATTTGAAAATTCAAAAGAAATCATTGTATAGAATGAAAGAGATATCATGACTAAAATGAACAACCAATTTGTAACACCATTACATTATTCATTTGAAACAAAATACTATATAGCTTTTGTTTTAGAGTATTGCGCTGGCGGTGAATTATTTTACCATCTAAGAAAACTGAAGAGATTAAATGAACAAGATGCTAAAATCTATTTTGCAGAAATTTGTTTAGGAATGGCTTATTTGCATTCTTAAAATATCGTTTATAGAGACATCAAACCTGAAAATATTCTCCTAGATTTATAAGGTCATTTATTGTTAAGTGATTTCGGATTATCAAAACCAGAGATGACACCAGATGATTTTGCTTATTCATTTTGTGGATCACCTGAATATATGGCTCCAGAGATGCTCATGAAAACAGGTCATAATTATTTGGTTGATTGTTATTGTTTAGGAGCATTACTCTATGAATTAGTTACTGGATTGCCTCCATTCTATTCACATAATACCCAAGACATTTATAATTCTATTTTAACAGAATAAATTCAATTTCCAAATTACATCCAGATTTCTCCTCTTTTGAAAGACTTAATTCAATCCTTATTGCAAAAGGTTCCTGAAGATAGACTTGGACATTACAATGGAATTAGTGAAATCTTAAATCATAAGTGGTTCAAAGATGTTGACTTTGATGCAGTTTTCAATAAAAAGGTTAAACCACCTTATAAACCTTATCCTCTGAAATATAATTTTGATGAAGAAGAATTCAACAAGGGAGATACTGAATTTAGAAAGCAATTTCAAATCAATTTACAAAAGGAATTTCAAGTATAATATGTTATAATTAATCTAAGAATGTTGACACTGCAAATTATCTATTAGATAACTTTTATTACTCAAGGGATAGTGTGTATGGATAAGAAAAATCAAGAAGAACTAATGTTCTCAATTTGAATCAGTTGTAAAATTAAGCTCTTATTGCTGAACCATTTTCAATTAATCAGTAGACTAAGGTTCAATCACCATAGGCAGAATCAAATGAATAATTATTTTCATAATCACCAGAGGATTCAAAAAGAATCTTTGGAACAAAGGGAAAAAGTGATCTATTTGATAACTCAAAAAAACAAGAAACTATGACTAAATCATCCTAACTTTAGCATCAAACTGCTAAGCTAGGTCATACCTATTCAAAAACCATGTAGCAAGCATAATCATCGCTTTAGGAACTTAAAGTATTATATATATGAATATTTTATAGCAAATAAAATTATTAATTGATCAATCCAGAGCATTATAAACTTCAGATAGAATTACTACTATGCCAGATTAAAATAACAAAAAAGCAACAGAAAGAGTTAAAACAGAATAATTTGGTACTTTAGCATCTCCAAAAACAACTACTGCTAGTTCTTCTTTACATAAAATGAGTAACTTTTAAGCATTATTTGGATCAGAAAAAAACAAGAAAAAATTATTTTGATTAATTAAAGAGTAAATAATATTTTTGATTTTTAATGTAAGATTTAGAGTTTCTACTATTGTTAAAGTTTAATTATTTAATTTCTATTTAGTATTCTCTAAACCTGTATTTTTTTATCATTTTAATATAAATATGATAAAACATTTTAAATTGGGAATTCTTCTATCCCATCTACTGTCTCTGCAAGAATTACAAGCTTAATTTCTATTTAAATACTATTTTATTTTTGATCTTTTTAGAAAAAAATTACGTTAGAATCTTTAATTTCAATCAAAATAAATCAATTAATTAGAACATGAATTTAAAAATAAAGGCTTACCAGTTTTATGTCTAAGAGGAATCCAATTCAATTTAAGTATTATTTAAATAGAATTTCTTGTTTTAGATATTCTATAGATTGAATGCTTTTTTAGACAGCCAATAATTAAATATTCTCAATATACCACAATAAAGTAGCAATGAATTAATATAAATAAATTATTCTGTGCAAATTTAATGTACTAATGATATCATTTTTTCTTTTATTCAACTTTTTTAACATAGAATTCTAATTCTTTTCCTTCTAGAATATAGCCATCAGCTCTTCCTGATTATCCAGGTCTTGAAGTTATTCTAACCAATAACCTTTGATTAGAGAATTGCTCTTGAACCAATTAATCAATAACGTTATCTTTTGCTCTTTATGCAAGTTTTTTTTATAGAGAATTTGATTTTTTTGTTTATTCTGCTGGTGCATCCTAAGATTTCAATATAATATTTACTTTTTTATCTTTCTTTTTTGGTCCCAATTCAACATTGTATTTTTTAGCATACCATTATTTGAATGGGGTAGCATCTACTTATACAATAACTCCTCTTGTTAAAGTTTTTGTTCTCACCAATTCATTGTTAGAAGGATGGTAAACAACCTCAACTATTTTTGCTTTTTTTGCAACACCTTGGCTGGCCCAAGAGAAATTGCCTTCAGATAGGCGAAGTGCTCTAAATTTGAAATTTCCTCCTCTAACTCTAATTCTTCTGACTCTTTTTTCTCCAGAAATTAATTTTGTCATTGCAGCTTATCTTCCTTTCTCAAATGCTCTCTTCTTTTTATGAATTGGCATGCGACCTCCTGTAAGTCTTCTCTTATGTCGACTGTCTCTTGAAATTCCCATTAATTATAAATATATTTTATATAAAAAGATTTATTTATTTTAAAATAATAGGAAAAATTCAATACCTGTAGATGAAAGGACAGTATTGTAGACATTATGATCTTCAACCATTTAAACTTTTAAAGTCATTTGTAATAAATATATGAGTTTTATTAGAATTTTATTCAATTAATATCTAATACTTCATTAGATTTGGAAATAATGGTAAGTTATTTGATATACTCTATATCTATTGTTAATATATTTTAGATAGCAGGATCTAAATTTTCATTATTAAAATATTAATGATCAAAAATATATAATAATAAAACCAAATATTATTTGGAATCAGAATTAAATTATAACATTTTTGATGTTCAAATAATTTCCAAAACAAATTTAAATTAAATCATAAACACTTCCTAGACTCTAAATTCATGCTTCTCTTGTTGTTTTTATTTAATGTTTTTCTCTAAAATATTTATAATAATTTACTTTAATATATCAAATAAATGATACACTTATTTTAAACTCAAAGGCTATTAAATTTCAAAATCAAAATAATTTAAGGGCATTTATAAATTCATCTTGGGCATTTTTACTTTTAATTCATTTAAATTAAGACTTCCTTTTCTTCGTCTAACCCATGTTTCTTATTTAATAGGAGAAGTATTGGTGTTTTCTTAAGTAAATTGTATAACAGACTCTCGATCTGCTTTAATAGAGACCGTTCTTTAGTGTTTATCGACTTGTTGATAACTAACATCATATTAAGGGAGTGTTGGCAACTTTGATTAATGAATTTCTCTATCATTTGTTGATCCGAATGTAATTTATCTACTGTGTCGATTTAAAAATTTTTTAGGTCTTCTTACACTTATTGTCTAATTTTTCACAATAAAATTTTTAAACTCTAACTATTTTGGCTAACCTTTATTGTTGCTAGTGATAAATTAATGTAAAGACATGAATAATAAATTTATTAATGAATGAAATTTTTGATGCATGATTTGTAAAAAATATAACAGAATTTTAAATCATTTATAATAAATCATTTTGACTCAACTAGGGATTTGATGATATATGTATCCCATTATAAATGGGGCAATTAACAACAAAATAATTAAATTGCGCAATTAAATTAAACATGTTTTAAAATTACGTCATATTATATGTCATAAAATCAACATTTTTCTTATAATCAAAGGCTGTTTATGAAATACGTACAATTATGCAGTATATATTAATAATATTATTGATTTCTAATAAACCTCTGTAATTAATCAAGTATTTATTTGCTTCGATTTAAGTCTAATAATACTTAATTATTATTTAATATAATATATATATTAGAATAGAACTTAGATTTAAAATAACATGAAATAAATTTGGAATAATATTGGTCTTTGATTTAGAAGGTTCCTATTATTTGATGGTAAGATTTCTAAAAAAGATAAAAAAGGGGAAAGCAAAGATTGTAACTCATTACAAGTATTCATTGTTATAATAATCCATCAATTACCCTCTTATTTCTATCTTCTAGGAATGGGTGAGTTCTAATTGGAAAGCTTTAGTTATTTTGAGGTTCATCTTAGACTGCGAATAGATATTGATTAGGGTTAGTTAATGATCGAATGATCCAAAAATTGGATTCTGTTTATTCAATTAACCAGATATTTCTGAGTTCTTTTATAGGATGAAATCTGACATCGTAATCATGAAATTGATTTAATTCATTTTTATTGTCAATAAATAAGTAAAAAGAGGGGAAGAGAAATGATCTGATAGCAAAGGCATCTCCAGTCACTTTATCGAGTATGAATTTGGCATGTTAATCAAGATTCTATTTAACATTGACACTAAAATTGTCAGAGAATGATTTATGAGAATCGCCTATGGTTAGAAAGTTTTAGGGTATATGTGGTAAGGAGTGGAAAAGTTTGGGTTAGTGACAAAATACCAATGATTATTTTGATTGTCCTTATTTTAAGTGCGTACATCCAAATCCTTATCATGATTATTTGACTTATCAGAAGCTACAAATAAAAATTGATCTGGATTAGTCTCTGATCTGATAGTGAATACACTCCAACTATGACATTCAATAATCCAATTATTTCTTGTTTCTCGAAATGAATGTGTTCTAACATCGAAATCATCCTCAATTTTTCTTGTATTGTCATTGGAGCCAAAATAAATAATGATTAGGTTTAGAAGCTGATTTAATGGTATAAACATTCTCTTTGACTTGTTCAATAATGAAATATGTGTCTATTGATTTTTCTTAAACACATCTAACATCAAAATCATCGTTAAGAGCTCTAGATTTATTAGTGCAAGTTGCAAGATATCTAGTTGATGCAGCTACAGGTCGAAAAGAAACAAGTAAAGGAGTAGATCCAAGTTCCATAGATAATTTTTATTTATTTTGATTAATAAAGTTAAGCTAATTGCCATTCATTCAATTATTATAATCCAATGATGAATTATCCTATAATTCTTATTAAAGTTATGATATGAGTAAGTGTGATGAAGAATTAAAGACTAGTGATTTATTTAGAAGAAGGAGTGGCTCAATATTAATTAATCTTCAAATTAGCTAAAAGACTGCATAATTGAGAAATAAAGCAGCCGATGGCTTTGAAATACATATTTGTATTGTTTATAGTATGAATTAAAGAGGAAGGGAAGGAAAAAAAAGATTTTGTTTTGATTAATACCTGAACAAAAAAAAGATATTTCGGAATAAATTCAGAAATAGTTCTTATATTGAAGAGCAATAAGAAATTTGAATAGATATGACTGATTTTTAATATCTTATATGTAATACTCATCCGTTGAATCCATCGATTGCCCATCTGTTTCTATCCTCGACAAATGGATGTGTTCTAACACTGAATTCGTGGCCATTTCCTTCGTCTTGAAGTCCAAACAAGAAGTGATTGGGATTTGTAGCTGATTTAATGGTCCAAAATCCTGGGCCTGCGGGTTCAATGATCCAATTGTTTCTTGGTTCTTTGTGTGTGTGGAATCTGGCATCAAAGTCTCCCCATTAGTTATAGGCTTAACCATTAGCACAGAACAAGTAGTAGAGTGGACTGGCAGCTGATCTGATTGTGAATACATTTCCTTAGACTCTATCCAAGAAGAATTAGGTCTTGTCTGTCTTTGCTCCTCTGGCTTTGACTGCAAAATCAGATTGGAATTATTGATGTGGTTCTGCAAATGTGAGGAAGTGTTGAGGTAAGAGAACAGGTCTCAATGAAACAACAGGTGGTTGTTATAAAAGAGGATATGGGTGGACAATGTTTGGAATTGTCACAATGAACCAAAGATTTCTTTCCTCATGGTGAGCGTGAGTTCTGACATCTAATTCACCTTGATGGGCATTGGATCCATCATCAGCAGCGAAAAGATAGAAATTTGGATTTGTTTCAGATCTGATTGTGAATGTACTCCATCCAACATTCTCGATGATCCAATTGTTTCTGGGCTCTGCAAAGTGGTGAGTTCTGACATCGAAATCATTTCCGAATTTTCTGGCATTGTCATTTGAGCAGAAAACGAAATGATCTGGATGTGTAGCTGGTTTGATTCTATAGACTGCACCATTGACGTGTTCCAATAGGAAATAGGTGCTTTCTGAGGCTTAGTTAGCAATTCTGACATCAAAATCTTCTCCAAGAGCTCTTGACTTGTTTGTGGCTGTTGCCAAGAATCTACTTGGGACTGTGAATGGTCTAATGGATACTACAGCTGGAATTTGTGGAGTTTACATTTTAATTGATTAAAATTCATTTAAAAGAAAATCTTCTTAAAGACTCACAATTAATTTATGGAATGATTAAATTCCATAAACACATTCTTATGATATATAAACTATAATACCAATATTTATGTCATTTCAAATTCTAAAGTTTTAATTTTTTTTTTATTATTTAAAAATCTAATCTGCAGGTCTCTTCTAAATCATATTTCTCATTTCCTTAAAATAATTATCACTTATTTGTCTTTACTTTCCAAAGTCTTAAGATAGTAAAACTACTAACCTTTGTGAAGCTACAATCTGATGCACATGGATTTTTGGATTTATTGAATCTAGACTTCAAACACTCATATTATCAAGCTTTGTTACTACTTGCAATATCGAACTTATCATCTACCAGCCTATTCTGGTTATTTTGCATAATTCAAAGATGAGTACAAAATTTCGCTGCTATCTTTTACCCTGTATTTATGCAAAAGTCAATATTGTTGGATAATCCAGAAGGAATCAATCTGATAGCACTTATGATAAGAAGGCTTAAAAGGATCGACAAACATATCGAAAATAAATTTTTTGAGATCAAATGAGAAATCATTATATTTCATATACAAAAGAATTTTAGGCAATAATAATAGAGGTTGGACTACTTTCAATTAAATTAAACAATTTTAGAACAAAAGACTCTTATTTAGATATAATTAAAATATCTTTTGCTCAAATTTATATCAACAAACTAAATAAAATAGTATAATTATAATTTATAATATTATACTAATCCACCATTATAATCTATTCAATAGACATTAGTAAATAAGTATATCTACATAGTATATAAATAAAAATAGTCAATATTAAAATATCAATTTATTACATTTAAACAATATAGTATCCACTATATCAATTCTAATAAAATAGCCAAATTTGATAATTCAATTAGTTTGGTATAAGCATTTTGTTTGATATAAATCTTATCCTTCATTTCAAGAATGTAATTAAATTATTTCGTAGATAGTCTCTAGTTTAAATCAAAAATGAAATAAAATATATATATATAGATTAATAATCAAATTTTTTTTTCAATTATATACTAAATAACTTCCATCAACTAGTAATTTTAAAATCAAATAAAGAATTCCTTTCAAAAAGTATCTGTTAGAATTATAAGAGAATTTTTAAGTAGCATTCAATTTCGCTAGAATTTAATTGTTAAAAACAATGCTTTGGAACAAAAATGTACTCATCTTCATTTCAATGAATTAGAAAATAAATAGATTCCATCCTTTAAGATAAAGCACTCCTTTATAAATGTTTATGCTGAAACTTTCATCACATTATTAATTATCTCTTTGAATTTGAGAACATTCTCTATCTGATTCATTCAAACTTAAAGCATTTTATATTATTAGTCTTATAATATTATCTTTAAAGGTTTTTAGATCCTAGAAAATTTATTCCTATTTTGTGCTTTTATATATAGATATTAATTTAAATCAAGATTAGTTTTAAAGCTATTAAAACCATAAAAAGTGTCTTAATAATTAGAAGATATTTATTTTTGGAGCACTAGTTAGAATTATACTAAATTGAAAAAGATGCTTTATTTTATCTCTATTTGTATATCATCATAAATAAGATTAGTTAAATGGCATAATCATGAATGATCATGGAAAATCACAGAAGAAAATAGGCTCAGTTGTCTTATCTACTAGAGATGGAGAATCGAAAGATTATCTTTATTATTGCTAGAATTAAATTCTCTTTTTTCTAGAAAATTCATTTATCAGACCTAGAAGTACTTTAATGAATGTCATTTTATAGTTCTATTAGAGTGTCATGTTAAAATATATAGACATTATTATATTTTTTCATATGAAGAAATAGTCTCTAATATATTTTAGAAATATCAAAATATTTTAGAATCTAAATGAATTTGAAATCTTACAAAATTCTTAAATTAATTAAATTTATCATCTTATCACATTTGCATTTCTGTCCAAAATATGCATTTAAAAACAGTATTTAAAAAGCAAAAGCAAGATATCTATTGAATTTCTCGTTTTTAAATATTGAATTCTAACAAAATGGTATATCTAATGTTTTAGAGAACCAGATTTATTTAAAGATCAACATTATCGACTAATATATATAAATAAACTTTTTAAATATATATAGACATACTTTAATAATTTAAACTATTTTATAGAACTAGTTAGTTAAATTTAGAGAGATACTGTTATTTAATTTGAATAGATCTAAAATAGAGATTAGATTAAGAATTACATATGTATTTTAAGAGGATTAAGGTATAAATTTAGGAAAGTAATGTTACAATTTGAAAGATATGTGATTAATTATCAAATCAACATACTTTGATTAGTTCCATATAGTCTATTAATAAACAAAATTAAAATAATTAGTTTGCTTCTTCATTAATTAAATTAATATTGTATCACTTTTTAAACAAATTTATAACTTAACAATATTCTTCACTAATAATAGTTAGACCATCAAAACATTTTGTCTGCATTATTTATGAGAATATTTAAATGCATTTAAATTATATGTGGTTGACTCATGAAGGCGTTATAAAAAATATAAACTTAATAAAATCAAGAAGTTCTCTTTTTATATTATTAATATGTGTTATTTAATAACCTTATTTATTGAAATTTATACAATAAAATACAATTTCTTAAGATAGTGCAAAAAGAAATTATTATAATCAAATTTTTTTATTAACAGTTCGCATAAAAGAATCTAAAATCGATTACTGTCATCAAATTATAGACTCATGCGAAGATCATATAATTGGCGAGGTTATTTAGAAAATGAAACTAAAGAAAATTAGATTTAAATACATTCTAATATTTTTAATTCCAAATTATCGAGAGAAGAGAATTAATTAAATAAATGTGAGGTATTATGGTGCTTCTTTTGAAAAAGTGATAAATACTTTAATATTTATTAATTTTATTACTGGAACTATGATTGAACTTTGTTTATTGGAATATTCATTATATTATAATTAGTATTTGATAACAGAAATTTAATGGGAAATGTAGGACAGACAAATTTTGTATTTTATTATTTTCTTTACTGAACTGATGTAGTTTAAGATATATTAGCCTAATATAACTAATTAGATTATCTGTATATCATAAATATGATAAATCAACTATTTTTTGTTTTCATTTCTTGAAAGATGATTTCATTTAATAGAGACTTTAATTATTTACAGATGAGTTGGTCATTTTGGATACTAGTTTCTTGATTTTATCCCTCTAAGTAAGTTGGGGCTTGGATTAATTTTCAATAGAAACATCACTTTGTTAAATGATCTTAATCTTTTTGACTGAGTTTATAAATGTAAGACTTTAGGTTTCTAGACGAGGAGAAAGTTGGATATAGTAATCATTCTTTAGAGTTTGAGTTTTAATGATTTTGGAGGAATCCTATTTGAGAATAGATATATTGTTAAAAGATCTAGTCATTTTGTTGATTGGTTTGAGTTTAGTTGATTTTTTGAGAGCTGAGGACATTCTTGTTATTTAAAATGGAGTTTGAGCAATAAATTTAATAATATTTAATTTAGTAACAATTTGTAAATGATTAAAACAAGAACGAAACCTGTTTGTAAAACTCACTTTAATTTATCATCTAAACAAATAAGCAGATATCGAAAGTATATACTGAATCTAGTTAATCGTAAGTGGATGAGGTAAGCAGATGATGTTTCAATGGATGAATGTAAAATCAGATTTACTGAGAATAAGGTGCATCATTTTGTTCCATCTGAGATGATGATAAAGAAGGTGATCAGATTTAATGGTAATCCAAAGAAAGGAATTTTGAAAACCAAATGAGTTTGTGAAATAGTGTTTACTGTTTTTTAACAAAATTTATGAATAAAACGATTAATAAAAATCAATCATAACTTCTACGTTGACCTTAATTTTTCCAACGAGGTGGTGTAGGTGGTCTCTTCTTTAATGCTTCCTCATCCTCAATCCAATTGTGAGCATTCAGATTTTAAGGATAGATTAATTTTGGTACAATCTCTAAGTTCCTTTTAAGAATAAGCACGGCACCTGCATTCTTGTGTCTACCACAGTAATCTGTTGCACTAAAAACAGTTAGTAATTGACCTCCTAATAAAAATCTAAATGAAATATTACCAGCGAATCTCTCAAAGCCATCCATAACACATTCATGAGCACGAATAATAAGAGAAAGATTATTTTTGATAAGGAAATTTATAACTCTATCTGGTCCAAATTTGACGATATTTCCAGTACCTGCAGGATCTCTAATAATATTTGGTTATATTCCAAAGTCTTAATCTGTATCGGTTGGATCTGACCATAAAATATCAACCACCAATTGTTGTTCTGGTGTAGTGACTTCATGAATCACTTCCAAAGGTCTTTGCAGATTCTCTATTTCTGCTACATAATTTAATTGACTGCCTATTCCTCCATGAAGACAAATGATCTTGTCCTCAACTATAGCAGCCAACGGCAACCATTCAAATAGTCGATTCACTCTTGCAAATACTGAATCTTCATCATTAGGATCCTCGCCTAATCTTTAAGCACATTCCTCTGAAAATCCAAATCCATTATTAATCCACTTGTCTTCATGATTTCCTCTAATCAAATGAATTGATTCTGGAAATCTTACTTTTAGAGCCAGCAATAAACAAATAGTTTCCAAAGAATGATTCCCTCTATCCACAAAATCTCCCAGAAACAAATAATCAAATGCTTCTATATCGCTATCTTTGCCATCTACAAATGGAGACCCCCACAAATCAAAGAATCTCATTAGATCTGAATACTGTCCATGAATATCTCCAAAAATCTTTATTGGAGCTTTGCATCTTAAAACCATAGGCTGTTCCTTTAGAATGGCTTCTGCTTAGTCACATAACATAAGTATATGTTAAGCCTGGAATAAAAACTTGGCATTTTCAGAGATATTGATGAAAGTCTTAGGCTATAATAAGGTGCTTATAAATAAATGAGCAATATTATTTTCTTGTGCAGTTTAGGGCACTCTTGGTTTTCTATTAGGTGCTTTAGAATCTCTGCTTTCTTCAGCAACTACAGCTTAATTGATAAATTTGAATTGTGATTTATCAGTTTAGTTTTAAGCAAATGGTTTCTATTACTTTTGAGTATTCTAAGTGGTTTAACCTGGTTTCTTTTGAATCAAGGAACTATTCAAAGGGGATGCTTAAGTGTCTGGTGATATTGGAGCCATTTAGGGTGATAATGATTGAGGGGATACACTTAATAACAATATAATAGTACTTTCTTTAGGCATGTTGATATTAGGCTAGTTTATTGGTTAGGGTTTCACTTGGCAACAGTAATCTATTTAAATTGATCTTAGAAATGATGTCAGTTGGGATGTTAGGTGAATCCAATTCAAATCCTCCGTAGACGAAGATGCTTGTGTCTACTAACCAGGATGAATGTCTGAATCTCTAAATGCTATTAAATTTAGACCATTCTGATGTTTCAGTATCATATACATCAATTGTTAAGGTCTCTCCTACGTTTCCAGTTCTACCACCAATAACAACGAGCATGCTGTAAACAAACAATGTAGTGTGTTGATATCTACCCACTGGCTAATCCTTATCAATTTTATAAGGAGCCTTGACCCAATCCCACCTTCCATCTCGATGTCTTCTCAATCCCCAAGCATCATTCAATGCTTACTGATCGTTTGAACGTCCTCCAAATGCCACAACCATCCCATTAGCACTGCCATTAGTGCAAATACTAGCAGAATGATACACTCTTGCCAATGGCTGTTCTGATTTGCATTCCAATCTTACCCAAGTGATGGGACTCTTCTCTACATTTACA
Source organism: Paramecium octaurelia (assembly GCA_905182995.1). Lineage (NCBI taxonomy): Eukaryota > Ciliophora > Oligohymenophorea > Peniculida > Parameciidae > Paramecium > Paramecium octaurelia. Next base: position 249,653 of record CAJJDP010000037.1, read on the forward strand.
CACCCTTTAAATTAAATGTGGAATTCATACAGCAATCGTTGACTGGCTCCTGTCCGGTGTTGCCTCCAAAGACTATTAGGAATGGTTTCGTAAAGGTTAGAGTGTGTCCATACCTCCTGCCTGGTGTAGTTCCTACGACTGGTACGACAGTCCATTAACCTAAGTCATCGCTCGATCTCAAGTCCAATAAATAGAGGTCATCTGATGCTAAACTGCCACCTTGCATCATTAATTCATTCATTACCTCCTGTGGCTCCTCCATAAATTACGATTTAATTTATATCAACGCACACTGCTGAATGTGCTGCTCGAGGAGATGGGGCTGTACCCTACACTACTCTTTTCTTTATTATGTATACCTTCTACTCTCTTCCATTATCTGCTTTACATGTCGAACGAGAACGTATCTCCTGTAATGCTATATTTGCCTGTGTCTCCAGTTGCCCCTGTCATTTAAATATTTTCATTTACCTCCGAATAATATTGCCTTGCCCTTCGCTATGTATGTTATCGTGTGTCCAAATCTGGCTTGGGGCAATTGTCCAAAAGCCTCAACCTTTTCAAAATTATTCATTTATTTATTATATTTCAAATTTTAAAAATATACAATACCCTAAAATATCATTTATTTTAGATATCATAACAGAATTTTATAATGGATCCAAACAATCCCTCCCTTGCCCTGTATATTATCCACCCCAATAATTATTATAATAAAAGAAGAAAGCTTAATTTCATTCACATTCCTAAGAGAATTTCGAGCATCGATCCCGGAGCTTGCGAATTTAGACTTGTTGGAATATTCAATTTGGACAGGAGATACTCATTCGTGTTCACCCAGGAGTCTAAATAGTCTTCCTTTATTATTTATATTACTTGAATCACGCGACGATTACTTTTTCTATTATTATTCTTTTTCAATTACCTGATCTTTTTTTGCTATTTCATCATGCAAAGCCAATTTTTAAATTTTTATTTTTATTAATGAATTAGTTAGATGACAACCCACTTAAATTATTTATTTAATAATTTTATGTCCAATGAAGCAGTTGCTGGTTTCATAGCCATCAAAACTCTGCAGAATCGACCGCTGCGCTATTTCGACGCCAATTTCAATGAATTCAGAGATAAAAATATGACCATGTACATCCAGAAGAAATACGCCGATCTCAAAAGTTGTATTTATCAAACAAACAATCTAGAACGAACCGGTGTACCAGAACTCCCAATCCAAACTTTTACAAGCACACAATTGTAGATCAAACCCAAAGCCAATGACGGATTAAAAGAAGTGAAAGCTAATTATGAATTGGATGAAAAAGTTATAGAAATCATGCAAAAAGTCATAGATCAAGAGGAATTAGAAGGCATTCTATCCTAATGTCAGGGCTAAAATAATACCAACAAATAAAAAAATTGGAAAAAAAAGGCAATATCTGTCCCCCAGAAATTAGCACTACTTATGAATGATCAAATCGAATAAACTGATTTGGATACGCTTTTTGATCAATATCAAAGATAAAATCTCAAATCCTCTGTAAGTTTCATACAAATTATGTTATATTTTAGTTGGATGAACTTAAAATGTCAGTCAAGGATCCCAAGTTGATCTACAAAAAATTAGGCAAAGAGGGATTTCAAAAGGTCGAATTTAATGACTAAGAATAAGTTAACTTTTTTATGAAGAAGTTATGTGAGGAATAAAAATTAGATGCATGTTCAGTTTTGGAAATAAAAAATGGTATGATCCTATCTAAATATTATAGAAAATATCAAATTTAAGGAAGATGCCTGTGATGAAGTGGAGAGATGGAGGAACATCGTATAGAAGCGTATTACACAAGAATAGATGCAAAAGATATTAGCTGACGAAGAGATGAAATAAAATAAACAACTAGTTCAAATTTTCAAAGATACAAGGATTGATCAATTCGATCCCGATTTTTTTAAGAAGAAAGTTAAAGGCAAAACCATGAAAAGAGTCAACGAAGCATAAGATACTCAATATCACAAGTTCTTTGTTTAAACAGATACCAATAAAAATACATTCGGAAAGGAAGATTTCCTGAGAAAGAAGTTTGATTATACAACACCTAAATCTAAGGTCGAGAGTACTCTCAGATCCACCAGACCAACCACCAGTGTTAGTAGATCGCATAGAGTCTTGCATAGATCTGATATCGAATTCAATAAGTTTATCAAGTAATGCAATGTTGTAGAACAGACTTTTCAACAAAGCAATACGAAATTAAATGAGAGATTTCAGTAGTTGGATAAAATGATGGATAAAGCATGTCAATATTTAGAAGATGATAAACCGTAAGAGGAAAAAGAACCAAATCAAGATTTCGAGAGATTTAAGAAGTAACGTCTATTCAAGAAGAAATTTGTTACTTATCTAATTGACAAAGTAGAAAAGCAGTCAGATCTACTAAGCTAAAAGATTAAAACTGTATAATCAAAAAGATTGATCGAAAAGGTCCTCTCTGAAAATTTATGATTTACATTTTTATTATATTTATTAATGAAACTAATCAGGAGTTTAGTTTAATATGCTTCTATAATAAGAGAATGTCCTCTTTAAGTAAATGGCGTAAACAAAACTTGAAATATTCTTGGTCATTTTTTTATAAATTTGTGAAAAACTCTTTAAGAGTATCCTTGGTTATATATTGATCAGTATTACCACAAGATTGATATTTAAACATGGATCTTTCAGATAAGTTAAGTCCTCTTCAGTCGTTTCATCACATTCTTCTCCAACTTCTTGATTAAAATCTAAGAATTCACTCATATACAACGTTGATCCTGTCTCCAAATCTGCCAATCCTTTGTCTTTCTTTTCTTTTGGATCCAACAACTAAATAGATAGATATCTAAAAAATACAGCAAATCTGTCTGCAATGTCTTAATCTTCATCATCTTTAATTTTTTCTAAATCCACATCAACTTGATCTTGATACCTCTTATCATTAAAATCATCTTCGTCATTGTCCACTTCCAAACGATCATCTTCTTATTATTAATCGACATTGTCCTGTTTTGAAGGCACAATTTCATTATCTAGACATCGTATAAGCAGAGACAAGATTTTGAATGGTGCATATACATCTTATATGTTATTGTATGTTATTATTACCACTATTGATATTCTGATGACTTGGATTATACCCAATAACTAATAGGTTCTCTAGAGTTTTATCTTTAACTAAAAACAATTTCATTAAGGCTGAGAAAGTGGCATTCTTAGTTCCCTTTCCTCTAAACAGGGGCTATTACAATAACCATTTGTCAATCAGCACTTTAAGAGCCATTCTATTGTCAATGCTCCAAGAGGTTAAGAATGCTATTGATTCTTTTGGTTTTTCAATTATCATTCTAGCATAGACTAAAACTAAAGATTGGACTGTCGATGGCATCCTAGATCTGTAAATCTTAAACACAACTGCCTTCAAAAGATTCAGATCAGGATTCCCATCCAAGAGATTGTTGATTGTAATCATAACTAAATTACCTGCAAATAAGGAGGCTGATTCATTGGCTGAATTCTAAGGGACTTCCAATAATTTTAAGTTGACTTTCATGACATCTTGAACCAAATTCCTAATTTGATATGTAAATACATATATACATCTTCAAAATTTATCCTGTCTCTATGATAATAAAGTTCTTGAGACATTAACTAGTGTGAACCTATAATTATGGGTCTTCATTAATCAGAATCAAATTAACCATCGAAGGTAACAAATTAATAAAAGCATCTTATGCCTTACTATCTGAACAGAATTTGATAAAGGTTGATGTAATGTTCATGATGGCACTCATCAATGAAATATCACTTTGTTTGATCTTGCTCTTGTCTTGTATTTTGTGGACATCCTCGTAGAACACCTAAAAACAATCCAAAATGAATGGACAGAACACCTTGAATAAATAATTGCGATTACTTCAAAGATATAAGGGTATGCCTCCTTACATTAGCAGATTCTCACTATCAATTCATTAAATGGTTTAATAACAACTTATTCTGAATGGAAAACACTGAAAAACTATAATAAAACCTTCGATCCATTCTTTGCTAAAGTAGTAGCCAAATTAGGTGAGAATTTAACTAGATGGATTGTAGATTCTAAAATAGAAATCATTTAGTCTTGAGTTGCCTCTTATAACACAGTCAACACTGATTCCATAAACTCTTGTTTATATTCAAAAGGAATGCTATATTTATGAATCTTGGAAGCATAACTTCATTTATTGTATAAATTTACTTTCCTAATGCCTTGACTGAGATAATTCTCAGAGTAATTGGATATTTGGAATCCAAATACACTATAACTGATTCAAAAAGAGGCACAAATAGTTCTTTGAATTAGTGACTAATCAAATCTGAATATCTGGTAGTACTCCAAATAGCTCTAGCTTATAAACTATGTGAATCTAATAATAGGGTATTATGAAATTTTACTCTATTTCTCCAATTCATACAGAATGTTCTACATGCACTTTTTGATATCGAAAGTGCTCTGATGTTTTTGCTAAAACACAATAATGTCTTCTGAGAAACTACCCAATAATAAGTAACCAGTTTCCTTTCTCTTTTGTATAAATGATCTGAGATAATGGTTATTGTTGATAGTAATGATTGAACCCTTCATAAATTGCATAACACTATCTTAATCAAAATCTTTAGATTATTGTCCTTTTAATTCCTGGAAATTCAATTTGGATATGATGGATTGAGCCAAATCGATGAACTCTTTCTCATCTCTATTAAGTATTAACTTCTCTCCAACAATTAGTATTTATTGAATGAACTGATCCCCGTATTTCTCAATCATATCATTAATCAATTTCAAGGCCAAGGTTCTCACACTCTTTTAAAGCAATTCTTCTTCGTCATTCAGTATGAAGTAACTAGGATCCTTAACCCATTGCTTCTCTTATTCTTTGGTGGCAGTCAAAAATGTTGAGAGAGTATTCAACAATGGGAAGGTTCCAAACTTAATTAAATTATAAAGAGCTGGTTTTGTAACTAAGATGGTAATCAACTCTATAGAATATGCACACAATCCTTCGATGTGATTCTCGTAATCGTCATCCTCATTCAGATATTTGTACTCAATGTCTAACATAATTACAACTTAGATTTACCATTTCTTAAATTTATTATTCTTTAATTACTAATTGGCAACTCTTTTGATTCCTCCACAAACAATCCGTCTATATGTTCCACATCTATCTAATACACTATGTGTCCAATGTATAATTGAGTTATGGAGTTGAAGAACTTCCAAATTGGGATTAAAGAGAGAGCCAGGGATTTCCTACTGTAGACTCCGAAATCTCTGAATATCACTATCAGAATCTTCAAAACCAACTTCTTTATAAAGATATGTGATTTTGGTGATGTTTGCAAGGCTGACAAAAATAATGACTATTATTATATTTGTATATGATACCATCCATATTTAGAATGTATTGTCCATACATTTATTAACCAAGGAATTGTCAGTTCCATCAGCAAATGAAATTGATCTCAATACCAGGTACACCATCAATAATATTTTCTCTCTCAGCATCTCATTCAATTCTGGCTATGCAAATATTCCAAATCCCTTCTCAAGCACTGAAGGCACTATCTCTTTCAACAAATTCTAATGCTCTCCATTTGTCTCACTCAATTTGCCAAACAATTATAAGAACAGCTCTAAACTAGATTCAACTGCGTTTATATCGTCCATCCAATTTAAAAGCTCCATCAATGGACTTGGCCATATGTGACTTGGGTCCAATACAATTATCGATACGATTATTGATGACTTATAAGTATTAATTATTGATTACAATCAATTCTATGATAGGCATGTTTGACACATTCATAACTAACCCATTTAAAAGGAGTTCACGTATTATTTTACGAGAAGGCTATATCAATTCCCATTATTCGATCAAAATATTCCTCAGCATCACTCCAATATTGATTCTTATTTCAACTGGATAATCAGGAGATACCAAGATTTTTGTGCTCTCAACCATAAAATTGGAATAAGGAGTATGCAAGATGTCGTATGCTTTCTCCAAATTTTCAAGTGCTTAGGCATATATCTATAACGTGATTTCAGGTGTAGCTTCTGCCATTTTAAATTTTTTTTGTATTTTTTATTTTATATAATATTTATTCAAATTCTACCCTCTAACTGTTTATTTCTCCATTTTATCTATTCTCTAATTAACTCAATCCAAAACTTATGTTCTAAATTCAAATTTCTACACTACTCAAAATGTTGTTGGATAATCCACAATTCTCAGTTTTTGAATGATTTAATAATCTTTATTACTTAACGATGCAATCAATTTAAATTATTGATTGAATTAACATTTTTAAATACTTAAAAAGTTTACTCTCTCTTTTATGTTGGGAAATCATCTGCTTAAGAAACCAATATAATTTAAATTAAATTCATTTAATTCATTTATTATACTCATCTAATCAATAAAATATTTGATATTGTTGAATTTTATTGACTATTATGTCTCAAATTTAATTCGATTAATATAGTAAATAAATATTTCTACAAAAACTATTCTAACTTACTAGAATAGAATTAATGTCTTAATTAAACAATGAAAAAAATAAGTGACTATATATCTATAAGAGAAATATATAAGTGTAGAATTAAGATACTTCATCAATAAGATGCCTTTAATTTACTATCATTCTAACGTGTAAACTAAAGTTAGTAAATAATTCAAAAATAATCTTTTTATAACAATCTAAAAATTGATTATTACTTTATAAATATAAATAAAATGATATTGAGAACATTAAATTATATTTTTAAAGAGAATAAAATTTATAGATGGCTTCATCACTCAAGTCATTCAAACCTTCCATTTTATACATGGTCTACAATTAAGACAAAGGACTAATAAAAAATGGATTCAAATTATTTTTTTGTTTGTGATGCATAAGCTTGATTAAATTTCTTGTCTAATAATCAATAACATCAAAATATGAAGAATCAATATCAACTCTTTTATTCATTATTCTAGTTTTCACTTAACTTCTAATTATTCAATAAAATCAATCAATCAACAGAATTAAGATTAAATTATTGATCAATAATACTAGATGCAAAGTAGTATATGTTTCAATTCTCTTTAAATTAATTGAAAAACTTAAAAAATGGACTTCTATAGGTGATATAAATAAAAATTATATAGTAAGATAATAGAATTCTTAAGTCTTTATTATGTAATTATTCATTAATTACTGGAATCTCGTTTTAATGATTAATGCACGCAACACATGAGAAAGGGCATCAATTTTTCATGAAAAGTATCAAAAGGTTACAGATTGGTATTAATGTTAAGTTTAATATCTAATCAACGAATATCATATTCATTATGCAATTATAATAATTGATGATTTCATAAAAAAAAAGGTTTAATAAATTTCATGTAGATTAAGAATCTATCTATGAGGTAAATACTGCTAAGCATAAATCATAAAGATCATTATTTGGATCAATTAGATGCTTAAACTCAAATCTAAGACACTTAGTTTGAGTTCTTTACCAACTTTTTTATAAGTTGAGAGTAAATTGAATTATAGATCTTTTGATTGGCAGGTAGTTTAATTTGATAATATTTGACAGATTATTAAGCAAAAACAATTAAAATCATAGGCTTGAACTTAATTGAGATATTCAAGGTTATCATATCACTAGTGTTATGAAGTATAAATCTAATTTTCATATGACAGTAGAAGTAATGGAGCAAGATAAAATTAAAACTGAACTAGCTATCACTTAGAAGGAGGGTATAAATCATTAATGGATATTATTATGATTAATTGTCTGATTTTGCTCATAAACTAATATACTTTTTTATGGATTATTTATATAAGTCAGATCACTGAATGTTTATAGAAATATTTAATCTTGTATATCATGCTTAAACGGAGGTCTATAATTGGAGCTATCACTTTTAAAATATTCATAGAATATTGTTATTGATTAAGAAGTTCCAGTGTGTGAGGAAAGAAATAATCAAGTATGAATGAATATCTGTTATTGCAGAAATGTAGTAATTAGTTTAATGAATTGAAAAATAAAGGAGACTAGAAATTAACAATTTTGTTAAATGTTGAATTGAAATGGTATACAGAATGATATAATATGGATTTTCCATCTCTCCAATTACTCACAGATATTGTAAAATTTGTTTAGCTTTATTTTCAATTTGAAATGAGAATGAAATGAAAAGATGAAAGAGAAAATAAATGATTTCCATAATTATAAATAATAATAAATGAAATTTTTCATTGTAATTACAATCTTAATCGTTGGCACATATTAGCTTATGCCTATGCCCAAATAGTTTGTTAAAGGGTCAAAGAGCATTAAAGTTATTAATAAATGTGGAATACAATTTACAAATGGTAATCAATATCCAGAACATGTAATTGAATTATTGCGTCATTATCATTCATTAATGACATCAAAAAATGAATGCAATTTTGAATAGTCCTTGAATTTCAATCTCAAAAATTAAGGAGCTTTGAGATTTCATATTTCCCTTCAAAATGATGAACAATTATATTGGGTTAATAAAACTTAATAAGAAGCTTATATTTTGAAAATTGATGAATTTTTAAACATATAAATTGATGCTCATAATCATTGGGGTTTGGCTAGAGCATTAGACACTGTGCATTAATTAACTGAAAATGATCGCATTGAATTCGTATATCTCTCTCTAACTTTAATAGCTACCACTTATAATTGAGGATGAGCCAGCCTATACTTATAGAGGTGTGATGGTGGATACAGCCAGACACTTTTTGCCTCTTAAGACCCTAGAGAGGACTATTGATGCATTGGCTATCAATAAAATGAATGTTATGCATTGGCATATCACTGATGATGAAAGTTTTCCTCTGCTTCTAACAAATTATAGTCGCATAACCCACACATCTAAATATTCAGAAAATGAATATTACACTAAATCAGATGTTTCCTATTTGATAGAGTATGCGTCAATAAGAGGAGTGCAAATAATACCTGAAATTGATTCACCAGCCCATGTGTAATCTTGGGGAAGGAATATTAGTGATTTAGAATATATTATTTTAAATTGTGGAAGCACAGTCAAATAATATGGACAATTCGATCCTACTTTAGATTTAACTTATGATGTGGTTAAATCAGTCTTATAAGACTTATCTGATATGTTTAGCAAAGTACAGTTTGTTCATTTTGGTGGAGATGAAGCTATCAAGAGTTGCTACAACTAAAGACCATCAATCAAAGAGTTTATGGATAAAAATGGAATTGCAGATTATATAGAATTGCAGACCTATTACAGAGAACGATAAAAAAGTATATGGAAAAATGAAATCAAATCTAAATAGAGAATAGCCTATTGGTATAATAAGGACGATAAATTACCTGCCGAAGATGACGATATCATTCATTGGTGGGGTTCTACAGATGAACTTGAATTAGTAGCAAATAGAACTAACGATTTCATACTTAGTGACTATCATCCATTATATTTGGACATTGGTGTTGGAAATGCTTTTGGAAATACTTATCAAACTTACTAAACTTGGAAAGACATTTACAAATGGACTCCAAAAGCTCCAGTAGGATTTAAGGGTAAAATAATTGGAGGAGAGGCACCTCTTTGGGGAGAAACCAATAATGAAAATACTCACTTCTAAAGATTATTCATAAGATCATCCATTTTGGGAGATACGTAATTATCATAAATTTATGTAGTTTATGGAATCCATTCTCAAAGCAATCAGAAAAATTCTATGAATTCGCTGATAGACTAGGGTAAATGGAGGATAGAATGAACAAATATGGATTTCCAGTTTCACCTTTCACTCATGATTATTGCAAAAAACATACCAAAATTTGTTTTCCTATCTTGTATGGAGAAGAAGAAGCAAGTATCAGACAATAGCATTAATTTAAAGAATTATGAGTTTAAATATATTTTTTATTAAAATTCTGGATGGGTTGTTGTGCTAGTGAACCAAGACATAATAGGAATAAAGAAAAGGTTTTTTGTGAGCAAATTCAATAGGATACTCTCAATAACCAATAATCATAGGACTAAACTCTCTAACCTAAATATCAAGAACAAACAATGGAAAAAGTAACTTGTGAAATACAGATCGTCTAAAAAAATAATAAGAATCATCTTGTTACCCTGAAAGAGAATCAATATGCTGTTTACAATAAGGATGATCTTAATGCTGTTGAAGATCAATTTTTTTAGGATAAGCATTCACAAAAACCTCAAGAAGTTGACAAAGCTAATTCCGATGATGATTATTGATTTCATTCAATTAATCTTATTATTTACATAAAATATTCTAGTATTTTATAATTTATTATTATCAAATTTAATTTAGTAATTTACAGCTATTTTTCACTCAAAGTTAAATAAATTCACTTAAAACTTCCGTTGAAATTGATATTGCTCTAATTTCTCCTAATTTATTTATCAATTTTTAGAATGCCTCGCTGTCCTACAGATATAGTTTATTCCGAAAAATATACTGATGGAGAATTTGAGTATAGGCATGTCATCCTACCTCATGAATTATATAAAAAAATCTCAAAAATTGGAAGACTTTTAACTGAATAAGAATGGAGAGGTCTGGGTATAAAAGGATCCCCTGGATGGATTCATTATGATTATTATAAACCAGAACCACATATCCTAATGCTTAGAAAAAAAATTAATTGATTATTGTTCCTATAATATTATAATTATATATTTTAATTTCAGATATAATTAACCTAGTGCCATAAATCTATTAAATTTCAATTATCTATCTTCATATATTTATGATTATATATGTCAAATTAATATTATTTTAAAATATGTATTTCTCATATTTAAACTAATTATGAATTTTCATTTTTCTATCACTTCAAGCATTAACTAAAATACTTATTAATTTCATCATTGTATATACCAATATTGAAATCCAATTGCATTTAGCTAAATTTTCAGTTAATTAAGACTTTATGAGCTTTGAAGTAAAATAATTATTAGAAAATGCCTAATAAACACACTAATTTAATTTCCATTCTAAAATATCTCTGGTAGAAAATTTATGCATTAATCTATTTTCTCACCCTTTTAGTGAAGTGAACCCTCCAATTTTTAAAATTAAATTCCTTATTCTATCAGTTGAAATAAAAGAATTAGAGATGTACAAAGGAGCCTAAATGTTATAATTCTCGAAGTAGCCTGTAATCTTATCTTCACTTGTGAAGTTGTAATTTCTCGTTAAATATCACAATGCAGAAACATATCGTTCTATAATGCATCTTCTAAATTTAATTAAAATTAATATAACATTTTTCATAATTAGATCCGTGTTAATATTATTCTGAAGTATTCTATTAAACTGTTAAGGAACTTAATTAGATTATTAAATTGACTTTAGTGTTTCTTGCGAAAGCATTTCAAAAAATAGTCATTGCTAAGTCTTACTTTTAAAATTCAATTATAATATATCTTCTAACCATATAAAAACATATCTTTATTTACAGAGTCAGAGAGAGAACTAATAAAGTATCTGAACAATCTTTGATTAGAGAGCCATTTGAATAAATGCGCTTAAATCTAATTCTACTGATAAGTTTTGATAACAAAAAAAGTACCTAAAATATATATCTAAAGTATTAGATATTTTTTATTATTTGTTAGTTATACCAGAGGCTAAAAAGTAAGGATTAAATATTTAAATACCAACCTTTAAATTTTAGTCTAATAGTCAGAGAAAGGTATTTATAATTAAAATATAAAATATTAGAAGCGATTAAATTTAAGTTCCCAAGGGTTTAAATTAAGCAAAAGTAATTAATTATCTAATGAAATAAAAATAAATTAGGCTTATAATATATAATGGATCATTTTTAATTTAAGCTAAATTAAATAGATTGTAGCTACTAAATTATTTTATCTTCTATAAGTATGAGGGATGGTTCAAACTTAGATAATTCATTATATTAGAATGAATAGTATTCAAGTAAAATATTAGAGAATTCTTTGATATTATTCCTAACTTTAAGGATATCCTATTATAGAAATACATATCGTATATTAATCACAGTTAAGGAAATTTGAAATTGATGGCTAATTTTGAAAATAAATTATGAAATTTATATAGGTTAATGGATAATAACTTGAAAGACCAATAAGATTAGGAAATAGTTAATTTCAAAAAGATTGCTTTAATAAAAAAATATTAATTAAATTACTTTTTATTCTTGTCCATAGTTGTAATATGATAAATAGATATTGCTTATTATTTATTATGAAAATGGAATAAACGACGATAAAATCAAGTGATTGATTTGAAGTTTATCAACAGCAAAATTTTGGATGAATTTAACCAAAAAGTCACAAAGATACTTTAATTTAGAAAAAGAATATTCTATTGAAAATATAATAACTTTATATTAAAATTATAAAAGAAAATTGGAAAATTGATTGAATTACATGAAGATTTACATTCTTAGTCAAATGCATTATAAATAATTTCAAAAACGATTTATTTGCTACTTTTAATGCGTAATCCTAATTTTTATCCATAACATTAGCTGTCAGAAATCAAGATCTGCAAATACTTAAGGTTAAGTTGAAATATTAATAAAATCTATGGAAAAATCGCCTATATATTTAGCATCTAACTTGTATCTGATTAATTAAGATCCACTTTAAAAGTTTTGTAATATTATATACTTTACAAATTAATTACTAATTAAATCTTTTACTGAATATATCCTATATAATGATTGCCAATATCAGCTATTACTCTTTCTAATATAAGAAAATTTAAAAGACTTGATTTTTAATAATAATGGATATTATATTATCGAAAAAAGATGTTAAGCTAATTTAAATTATTCTTATTTAATTATTATGAAACTAATCTTAAATGAAAATTGCAAATACACAGTATTGAGGTGATTAATTATCTGACCAGAGTAAGATTGCTTATCTTTTTTCAATTAATCAATTATCTGCAAATATCTGCATTTTCATTAAGAATTTAGTTTTATAAATTCTTAAACCAAGTTTGATTTTTCATCAACAGGTACTATTGAATCAGAAAATTGAAAATATTTATACTTTTATTTTTCAAAACTCAAATTTTTAAGGATCTCAAGTATCTCTCTTAAGAACAGACCTTGATTAGTGACCAAAATTCTGTAAAGGAATTGATTTTAATCAAAAATATTAATTATTAAAAAATAATATTAGCCAAATTTAAAGATGATTATTATTTTTTTGAAGGTTTTTGGAAAGCGATTTAGGATCCATTTTTAATAAATCTATTCCGTTTAATTATTTTTATTTCTTTGGATATCGCCTTTTACTTCATGTCATTCCTCATCTCTGAATTAAACCAAAAAAAGATAGTTAATGAAAAGATTCTGTATTTAGTTAATATTAAAAATAAACCTCTAATTGTTATAAAAATTGAATAATGACTTCGATATTTAATTACAGATATCGAATATTAGACATAAGTTTTCAAACATAATTGCAGAAGGCCTAAATTTAGTTTTTCGACTACAATTTTAAACCTAACGAAATTCATTACAATTTCATTTGAGTTTCACCATTCTCATGTAGTCTTACTGATACTGGTAATTCTATCAATTTTAAGTTAAATAAAAATGATCAAAATGATATAAATAAGTTGTAGAATTAAATTTTTATATAAAGTTAAGGGTAAAGCTATTTCAATTATTAATATTTATGAATTAGATATAACATCACTATAAAATGCCATCTTCTAATGAAATGCATGATTTGCTTAATTTTTAAATACAAAATGCATATTAAATAATGAAGTAGATTTAAAATGATAATAATTTAAATTAAATTCAATAGTGTGATTTAGATTTAGATTTGCAATATCATTATAAGGATAGGAAAATATTAATAATTAATATAATGGATACTAATCAATAAATTCTTTTCTTTTTTTATTATTTTTTTGATTTTTTTGAATTGAATCCAACAAATTCAGAGGCTTATGATTCTTCTTAGTTTATTTTATAATCCCATGAATCTTCGTTTAGGGGATTAACTTGTGGAGAAATCTCAAATTATTATTAATTAAATGACTCTTCAAATTTCACATCAAATTATGGTGTTTAAAACCATTGATAATCATCTTGACAAAATGCACTTGTTTAACAATTATTATTATTTTCTTCAGATTTTGTTTATGTAGGTATTTGAGATTAATTAAGATTTGATGAACTTGAAGTATTTTCAGAATTCTTATCATTTGTTTCTGCATTTCTTTTATCTTGCATTTCTAAGAATTTTTATTTTTAGAGAGTATTTAACATACCTTTCTTGTATAATATCTCATTAACTTAATATTTGATATCATAGTTTCTGATAAACTCATCCTGCCAGGCTTTTGAAGCTTTAAAATATTTATCGTTAAATAAAGATATTGCTTAGTCTTTCAATTGAGTTCTCCTTACTCTTTTACCTTATTTAGCACTCTATTCAATTATCCAGACACATAATTTTTTTTCTGCTTCTAAATTCAATTTTTTCCTTCCACAACCAGGTTTTCGATTTATACCTTCATTATACCATCTTCTAAGATTTTTAATTGAAGTTTTATATTATGCGCTTAGTGTAGAAAGTGTGTCAATAGTATTATTATATTACAAGACTTTCATTATTTTTTGCTTATCTTCTATACTAAGTATTCTGTATTTTTTTGATTATTACTCAAATTTTGACTTCTTCTAATTACTATCTTCTGAAGACATCCAAATATTTATATTAATTATGATAAACCGCTCTTAGTTTTGATTCCTAAATTGCATTAAAAAAGCATGGGAATATTTAAGTCTAATTCTAATCAATTAATAGGGTTGGTCGAGATTGTGATAATAATCCTAAGGAAATAAATAATAACCCTCTTGTCATAGTTTTAGAGCAGTCTTGGGGGATTAGGACATTCATTTAATGGAACAAGATTGATTTACAAGCTTCATATTTTATTAAATTTTTTAATAGGTGAAAAATGTTTGAAAATAATGCAACGAACAAAACCCGTATTTCTTGGTATTTATGGATTATGATGTTATATTAAATTATTTAAGTATTGAAAATTCACCTTTTATAAAATTAATTGTGATATGATGTGTTTATGTAAATGCATGATGCTTTTTTGTTATGTTTCTTTAAAATGGGGATTTTAAAGAAATTATTATTTTATTTAATATATTTGATGATCTTTTTATTAATGATTTATATAAAAATCAAGTATTTATTTTAATGAAAATCAAGTTCAGAAAATAATATACATTATTATATATTAAATTTATGAGAGAGTTGTGTTTGAGAATGTTTTAATTTTATTATTAAAAAACCTAAGATATACCACCTATTTTAATGCAAATTAAATCGGATTTATGGAAATATTGAATATAATATGTAGAATAATAAATAAAATCAACCATGCCCTAAATCACTAAGAGGTAAAATTTAAATGTATTCTTAGCGAAGGAAAGCACAATAACTAAGCATTCAGAAGCATTTAGCATAGGAGAATCGAGATTACTAGATCCCAAGGATAATTTAGAATTGCAAGTTCTCCGATATCCACATCCTCATATGTATCAAACTACCGGTGTTCAGCTTATGC
Organism: Paramecium octaurelia; assembly: GCA_905182995.1. Taxonomy (NCBI): domain Eukaryota; phylum Ciliophora; class Oligohymenophorea; order Peniculida; family Parameciidae; genus Paramecium; species Paramecium octaurelia. The sequence continues at coordinate 265,374 of CAJJDP010000037.1, forward strand.
CGAGCTTTTCAAACTTCTTATTTAGCAATCAATTCAATACAACCATTGCTGATCAATTATTACAGTCTTAAATGATACCCCAAAGCAATGCTTTCTAGGCTATGCCTTTGAAGAGTTTGGCCGTTGACGGAATGCGAATAGTTAGTGAAATTGATATTTTAATGTTGAGACACTATTATCAATTACGAGAATAGGTAAAAGTTCTATAAATATTTAGATTTTTAACAAACACAATTAAACAACAGCGAAAAGAATGGATAACAATTCCAATCAAGTCGATTGGATCAAAGGAAGATTCTAATATCGATTTAAAGATAAGATCAGTAAAATGATGTGTAAATTGGTGGATGAAGTTAAATCACTCTTAAATAATAAGACTGAAGATGATCAATAAATTAATATTGAGAAATTAAGATTTTTACCAGAAGAACTAATCTAACTTGATAAAGAACTTAAGGAAAAGAAAGAAGATTCATCTGAATATTTGGATCCATATGAGGTCTGTAGAAGGATTTCTAAACTTATAGAGATGTATTTTAGGAGTTCTGATTAGTGATTTATGTATGTTCCCACAATTTATATATATATATTTTATATTAATTATTATTAGGCCATCAAATGGAACAACTGCTCGAACAATATAAGGAATTGGAGAAACGCAACACTGAGGAATTAGAACATGACTAATCAATCACTCATTTGCTCTACATCGAAGGATTCAAGTGGGATGATTTAGATAAAATAAAGAAGATCAATAAAATATCGCAATCCAAAATAGAGAAAAGAATTACCTTGGTTCAAGATGTAAGAGTCTTTATTATGTAGTTCGGTACATTAAGGAAAGAAGCAGAACCTTATGCAAAGACCAATGAACATTTTTAGAGTTTAATCAAAGATATTGATATGCATATCAATACCATTATGTTCGAAATAGATAAATTGGAATAATTAAAATAGAAATCATAAAGATTCTTAAGACTTCAAAGTTAACCCAATATCAAACCAGAAACTGCACCTACTGATGCTATGGCTTAGACAGGAGGATTGTTATCAAGTACCAGTGATGGTCAAACAAGAATGTATCAAAGTAGCTTTTAGTTTTACCGAGCTTAAAGGGATCAACAGATTTAATCGCATAATTAAAAGTGGATAGAGAAATAATATACAATTCAGAAAAAGCTGATTGAAAGCGAAAAGGAGTTTTAGAAATTCAGATACGAAATTGATTCCAAATAAAAAAAGGCAGAGATGAACCTCTAAGAATTCTAATTATGGCAATAAAGAGTATTGAAGGAACAAGAGGAGGGCAATTCTAAAAGACTTTAATTGCATAAAGAAAGAGTGCTAAAGGATTAAGTCTAAAGATAGGCTGTTTTAGAACAGAAAATGTCCAGAAAAGAATTACAATTATAAAAACAGATGTCGTTATTGAAGGATTTCCATGAAGTATAGAAGTAATAGAAGGAAGAACACTTTCTGAAGATCATACAAAAATCAATGACAGCATTAAATGACAAGGACAAGTTTAATTAGCATCAAAAAGAATTAAATGAAAAGAAAGAATAGCAAAATTTACATAAGTTGAAGTACATCGAAGAATCAAAGGAATGGACTAAGTAATAGTTACAGAGATAGAACGAATTGAAACAAAAAAAGATTGATAGAGCTAACGTAAAGTTCCTTAATATTTTAAGTAAATTCTAGTTTCTTAGGATCTATAAAGAAGAGAAAAGTTTGAAAATAAAGAAAAGAAAAAGCTGGCTTATATGGATAAATATAAGAAGATGTTTGACGAATACTAGAATCATATCAACAAAGAGAAAGAGGGGAAAATTCATCAATTTTAAATTGTATATATTCAAAGTTTATTTACCATAGAATAAAGCTATAGAAGATGCGAGCAGAGAACAATTAATTAAATATTAATTTGAAAGAAAATCTCAGAGTTAGGCTGAGGCTTAGAGATTGAGGGACAGAAGAATACGAATATATTAGGAAGAGAAGGCTGGGGAATAATTGATGAAGCAATTAGAAATCAATTAAAGATTAAATCAGATATAATCAGAATTAGAAATGAAAAGGAGAATGCAGGAACTGATGGAAGAGGAGTAAAAACAAAGAAAGCTAATGATTGAGTAATTCGTTGATTCTATTATAGGAATGATGAAAGACAAACCATTAAGGAAAGAGAAAAAATGGCCAGGAAGTTGGAGATGGAAAAAGAACAGAAAGACAAGGAGATGAAGAAGCTCAAATATTCCAAGTTTTGATTAAATATATTGTTAAGAAAAATTAATAAAATTTGATTTTATTTTTGAATTTAATGAATAACCAACTAAACAATCTCAACTGTTAATTTTGCAAAATTAATCAAAACAAGTTTATCTAGAAAGAAATACATTAGAAGTATTTTGATAGATATGAAATTATAGATATTTTGAGTAGTTCAATTTTTATTTTGCAAAGCCCATAACAGAAATTTTAGCAAATGTTCCTGTAGATCATGTCATTCTATTTAAAGACCAATTGTATTTGCATGATGAAAATGAATATATTAAGCGATTCTATTAGAGAGAGGAACAAGACCCAAGAATTAAATTACTTAGCAATTTCTACTATGAGTAAAATAAAGTAACTAATTTATGCTCATTAATCTATTTCAAGATCCCTTAGCCCAATTTATGCAAAGTCAATGCTCATAAGTTCATGGAGAAGAGAATAAATAAATTGCTAAAATTACAATAAAAAGCATAAAATAACTAGAATCAACAACCAATTACTAAGAAGATGATTCCAGATCATATTTTTAGTGAAAACTATGTTGAATCTGTATCTGAGTAGTATCGACATACTTATTTAGTTCCTATCCCAAGGAACAAATTTCATGGGACAGCAAATCGCATAACATCTATGAGATTTCACTAAGTGTAGCATAGCAGGCACAACCAATAAATAAAACCCCTATCTAATATCCGATACTTAACAACTCTGGCGATCATAACAAACTATTCAATTGTGAAAATGATTAGGATATAGATACTCTTATTTGTGAAGTCAATACCTAAACGTCTCGTTAGTTGTCATCCATTACCAAAGTACCTCTCAAAAAGAAACCTCCCTCTAGTGCAAACAAAAAGAAGAATCAATCAAGTTAATAGCCATCCCAACCTAAAGTACCTATTCCACCTCTGAGACTTCAAGAAAGTGCTAAATCTTCAACTACAACGCTTCCTAACAACAAATCAACAAGCATTTAATCTTTAATGAAAAAATATGATTAAATATTGTAAAAACGTTTTTAAGTGAAGGAAATATTAACAGAGCGTAATGAAACCCGTTGTGCTGCTGCTTTTGGTTCCAGTTGTGGCATTGGTACTAATAGAGGAGATGTTGGCTCATCAAAAAAATAGATTACTGATGAAATGCTACTCAAATTAATATCCAATATGAAGAAATCAAAAAATAAATCTGACAATTATCAATTTCATGCTTCCTATAAAAGTGTGATGCCTCATCCTCAAACAGGTCCAGCCTAATCATGCACATTTGAAAAAGAAAACGAAAAAAAGAAAAAATATCAAGTTTATTTAGTAAGCTATTAAATTTAATAGGAAGCCTAAGCAAATCAAAAAAAATCCTTCTTAGATGTCATCACCAACCACAGTCTAAAAGTAATTGTATCCCTTTATGTTAGCACATGTTCTCCCTCTATGCTTCTTAGATCCCTTTCAAATCCTTCAATGGCTCCTTCTCCAATGAGGAGATTAGAAATCAAAGTTAATTTAAATAAACTTATACAACAATAAGAATAAGAAATTGGGTATTGGACACAAAGATGCAAAGTACGTTGAAACTTACTCTATCAATTAATTTTAAGATTAATTATTGTTATATAAGTTTATCTTCATTACTACAATACTTCATAAGAACTCAATCTTTAAATGTAAACACTCTATTTATATATATCAATCCATATTACATCTAAATATCTGGTTTAATTTATTATATACTAAAATAATATAAAATATTGTTAATTTAATTATATCAAACAAGGACTATTTAATCTATTGCAACACTTCACATATTTATATTAAAAAAAAATTAAAAATGTATGACCAAATTAATATATAAATTTGTTTCTTTAAACAACCAAATTTTATTTATTGATATCAATTTTCATCACTCTTTGGCATATTGTTATTTTAAATCCCAGCACTCCAAAAATGTATACACTTTAGGATTGAATAATTGATACAAATGAAAATAAGCCTGATTCATTGCTAAATGCCATAATCCATGCCAAAGCCTCAAATAATCTTTATATTCATCCAAACCGAAATAAAATGCAACAAATCCAATAAATAAGTAGAATAATCCTTTATGAAGGTAATCCTTATTTACTATTTAACCCTTCTTTGGGTAAAATGTTTATTTGATTATAAAAATGACTAGACTAACTAAGATTGGAATTACAGTTGCCCAGACATTCCATGCATGTGATTCTTATATAATTACAACAACAATAAAATTGATCCATTAAATCGATTTCCTTGTGCTTCTACTATTTTGCATTAAGTAATTGAACAATTCCATCTAAATTTTAGATCATTTTGAATACCAATCCACAAATTGATGCAATATTGTCGAGTTGATGCCAATCAACCTCTTTTAATATAATTGGCTCAACTCCTATACTTTCAGACAGATGATACATGAATGAGGACACAAATAATAATACAGAGAGGAATAATGTGTGTACATTCTTAATTTTGTATGTGTAAATGATTTAGGGGATCATTACACCATTCGAAACTGCAGTTATTATGACCATCAAAAACATTTCAAATGGAGTGTGTAAATACTTATTTGTTTTTCCTGTATCAATCATAAATAAATACAAAAATTAATAATAATATAGTTCCATTCTTATTATAGTAAATTAAAGTTCGAATAACCTATTGATTGAAGGGCTTGTTTTAATTAATGAAGAGTTTTTTTTTTAACTATAAGCTATACTTTTTGTAATTATATAATATTATACAAATATGAAATATATAAATATACAAATTATTTTAATAAAAATTAATTAATAAATCACTTCAATGCTAAATTTACTAGAACTAATCCTGAAATTATTATCTATTCCAGTTGTTATTATAGCAATATAATAAGTCAAGCAAATAATACCTATCAAATTCCATATAAAAGGAAATTGGTTTATACAAACAATCAGAAAAGCAAAATTGCATTGAGATAGTTGAATTAAAATCAGAAATTAAATCAAGAATATTATCCCAAATGGATGAATCAAATACATAATCTAATAGATTTCCTCTTTTCCATAGAAAAAGCTTTATAAAATATAAATTATATTAAAATTTTTGATTATTAAATACCATCTTTTTGAACATAATTACTTTTATTAAAATTTCTAAGATTAATTAAATGCCTAATACTTTAATTTAGATAACTTTATTCATAGGCTATTTTTGTAGAGTAAATTACTTTTTATATTTCATTTAAAATTTTTATTTGATAAGCTAGGTATTATATTAAAAGTAATCTCTTTTGCATTTTTATCTAATGATATTAACTAAATCTACTATTACTAGCTTTTTATATTTTTAACAAACCACTCAGAATAATTTTCTAATTAATAAACTTTCAGCATTTAAATTTATAATTCCAAATTAAAGTTGTATTTTATTTACCAAATTTGATCCAAAATATTGATTTTTTTTTAAGAAGATAAAAATTAAGTAACTTGAAACTTTGAGATATAGAATTTAATAATCTTGATTATCAAAGTGTTTGATGATATAATAATGATTTGCTAATTAGATATAGATATAATGAATAATTAAGAAAACATAAACTAAAGTGAAATAATGCATAAAGATTATTCTGATTGATTATTTAAATAAACTGTTTTGCTGTACAAGTAACTTTTTTAAAACAATGAGCATAATTTTGGATAAAATATAAGCATTGAGATAAAATCATTGAATCTCTTAGTGTTTACTTTAACAATAAACCGCATTATTTGGTTATGAATTAATTGTATAAAATATATCCGAATAAATATTCTCACATTTTAACTCAAAAATTTAAGATTCCTGGTTTGTGACAATTATTGAAAATATAATAGATTATGAATAGAATCATAGTAATATAGCTATTCAAATATCAAAAATTCATTGAAGATTATTAGTATGATATTAAATTGTAAATTACTTATTTCAGTATTTGATTGAATTTAGATATAATTAAAGTTGCAAATATAAGATTAGACATTTCTCTTATAGTTCAACTTTGAAAATACTGCTTTTATTTCTTTCACATTCATCAAAATTGCCATTACAACAAAAGATTTTGAATTTTCAATTTAAACTAAATCCTATTTTTAGAACTTAAAATATCCAATCGTATAGTTTTAATAATTTTTTCTGAAATAACCATGAATTAAAATCTTCAATTTGAGTTCAGAATATATTAATATAATAAAGGAAGTCAAATTCACCATAATTTATATAATTGTTCATCTAAAAGGTTTTAAAGAATGATTTGTTAGTATTAAACATTCTTAAGGTTAAGTTATTGTTTTTTATCAGATTGATTGTAAGAAATTAAATCTTAAATTATACACTATATCATAATCAATTATTCAGCAATAAGGATAACAAATTTCCTGATGGAACGGTCACTTTACTATTGAATCCTCCTCCTCCTCCCAATAGTTGTAAATAAAATGAAAAGTCATTTATGTGATTTACTTTTAGATCCTTCTGTAAATTAGATTAATTAGCACTCGAACTAGTACTGAACATTGATTATCCTTTAATTGATCTTTATTCTGGATTTTATATGAAAGAGGACTTTTAGCTTTCATTCTATTCCAACCTAATCTAATCAAATTTAGTTTATTTCTTTTTAAAGCTAAATTCAAACCCTGCTGTTTCAGTAGTTTCTTTAGGTTGGATATTCTAAAATGTTACATTTTAATTTCTAGTATCTTATTTTTATTCACCAAAACTAGGTTATGCATATAATGAATTTTAATTATGCATTTAACCTATATTCAATTAATTATTTTGAGTTCCTTAATGCAAAGGGTTATGTATTTGGCTGGATTGTTAAATATGATTGAACGAATAAATAGGTTGGGAATTGGATACAAAACAATTGGCAAAGTGTTAACAATTAAATTTATTTTAATACTATTATTATTACTATGATTAATTAAGAACATCAATCTATAAACTTGGAACATCATATTTAGATTAATATGAATTTTAAACGAAATGAGAGGGTTATTAAGAAGTGATTGCTTAATTATTTGAAGGAAAGAAAGGTAATACTGCTTCTTCTTGATTTTGATTATAACAATTTGAATATGCATCATAATTCTGAAATTTATGTTAAAATTAACCTATTGTATTATTTCCCTATAATAGAATTGATTATTCACAATTCTTATCTATTGAATTAAATTCGTAATTTTGATGAGCACTGATAATTTCATCATCATTAGGATTTAATTCAAATTTTTCATTAGTGTTATTATAGTTTAGATCATCTTCTCTTTATTCACATTAATCCTTAGCATTTGTAAAAGTAAAATTAGTGATTTCTTTGTCCACCAAATTAGAATTAATTAATTCGCTAAGAGGATTATTGACATCATGAATATTATAATTCTAATCATCAAGAGTTTAATTTTGATTTTGGCTTGTGAATGAAAAATCCTGATTTTATTTGTTTTTCTGTATATCATCTTTATTTTTAGTAGAAACTATTGAATCAAAGGTCTAGGCATTATCTACATAATCCTGTTCTTGAAATCTTTAATACTCCACTTATTCTAAAACAGTCTGAATTCTCTCTTATTGATTAGGTTCATTCTATTCCTTATCTTCTTTAATCTCAACTTTTTGAGGACTCTCTTTAACTATCTCTTAAGGTTCGTTTAATTTCCTTTTCTTATAGGGATATAAAGTCATTATTAGAGAATTAGATTGATCCTCTATTAATTTTACTAAACAGCTTTATCTTCTTTTGGCATTGTACTTTTTCACAAGTTAATAGATATTCCATCCAAATATACCTAAAAAAGTGGCAGCCAAAGGAATCTCCATAATTAAGAAAAATAATAATATTCCCTTTAAATTTTATCACCATAAATCTCATAATTTGTTCTTCCAAAAATTAAGATGAGATAAATAAATAAATTCAATATTTTAATTTATCAATAAATAAAAATCTAACTCTGATTATAGATACTTCATTATAAGATTATTTATAAACATTAAATTGTAGAATATTAGAAGAAATCGATATCACTTCAGATTAATGTTTTATAAGTCGAAAATGGTAATCAACATATTTATTTCTTATTAAAAATATAAAGTAAAATAATAATAGTTAAATCAAAATACTAATTAATTTTCAAGTTAATCAAAATGATGATCCAATTTATCATTTTATTTTGATAAATAATACAGAACAGTTGATTATATGCTTCTTAACTATTCCATTTATTAAGTTTTCAATTTTAATGATACCTTACTATTAGAGCATAAGCTTTTTTGCTAATTATCCAATCCTTTTTGTTTCATATAAATCTTATTTGGGCGGGGAGTGTTAGGGTCTTTAAAAGTAAACTTATCCAAACTCAATTTAGAATCATTTTCTTCTCTTGGTATAATTTTCAATTTTATTTTGGGTATTTTATTAGAGATTTCCTTTTCTAAAGTTGGTGTTCTATTGTAAGTATGGATATTAAAATTAAAGTTATTTTTATTATTCAATTATTACAAAACATCTTACAATTATGATTTCTTCGGTTTCATATGTTGTTATAAAATCTTGCGATCTGGAATATGAAAGTTATTCATAACTTTTAAAGAGACAGGTTTCAGTAGATCTAATGATTTAATTTTAGGCAAGCAATAGTTGTTGCTGAAATTGTCAAAGTTAATATGTGCTTATTACATATTTTAATTATAAAAAATTCATACTTTATAAACTGCTATTTTTATATTATTAGTCATAAAATTAAAGAACTTTTAATAATAAATAATAATCAATTGTGTAAAATAAATTCTTAATACTTACACCATATAATAAAATGGTGGAAGAACAATAAAACAAAGACTTAATTCCTCATTTTATACACTTTTTTATATCCATCAAGAACATAAGGGTGGGTGCGCAATTATTTAAATGTTCAATGGAGAATATAAATTGATTTTGTGGAATAAGACATTAGAAAATGTATTTAGGTTTAATTAATGAGGAATGAGAAAGAAATTCTTAATTCCATATTAATTATAATTAATATTTTAATATATATTTTCATTTAGCAATACTTTTGTTTAATATAAACTGAATTTTTTAATGGAATGTGCCATATAGTTAAATTCTGCAAATTAGCAAGGCTGAGATGTGGGAGGTTGTGTATTATACAGAATATTTTAATATAAATAAATATTATGGGGGTACTTGACAAGATTTAATTGATTTAATTTGCTCTAGAAAAAGGTGAAAGGAATGCCATCGTAATCAATAATATCTTTTATTTATCTGTAAACACATGTCTGAAGAACACCCAGCAGTTGTTATTGATAACGGATCCGGATAATGCAAGGCCGGTATTGCAGGAGATGATGCTCCAAGATGCTGTTTCCCTGCAGTTGTAGGAAGACCCAAACATCAAGGAATTATGGTTGGTATGGACAGCAAGGAAGCCTACGTCGGTGATGAGGCTTAAGCCAAGAGAGGTGTTTTAGCACTCAAGTACCCAATCGATAATGGTATTGTCAATAATTGGGATGGTATAGAATGTGTTTATAAATTATGTAGATATGGAAAGAATTTGGCATCATGCATTCTTCAACGAATTGAGAGTCACACCAGAAGACCACCCAGCTCTCTTGACTGAGGCTCCAATGAATCCAAAGGCCAACAGAGAAAAGATGACATAAATCTTATTCGAAACATTCAACGTGCCATCATTCTACGTTGCTATTCAAGCTGTGCTCTCACTCTATGCTTCAGGAAGAACAACTGGTATCGTTGTTGATTCTGGAGATGGTGTCTCACACACAGTCCCAATCTACGAAGGTTATGCCCTTCCACATGCTGTTCTCAGAATTGACTTGGCAGGAAGAGCCTGCACCCAATATTTGGTTAACATCTTGAATGAATTGGGTGTTTCATTCACATCATCAGCTGAAATGGAAATTGTTAGAGACATGAAAGAGAAATTGTGCTACGTTGCTCTTGACTACGAAGAGGAAATGAAGAAATACAAGGAGAGTGCTGCCAACAACAGACCCTATGAATTACCAGATGGAAACGTTGTTGTCATCTAAAATCAAAGATTCAGATGTCCTGAATTACTCTTCAAACCAAACTTCATTGGTCTTGAAGTCGCAGGTATCCACGAATTAACATTCAAATCAATTATGAAGTGCGATATTGATGTCAGAAAGGACCTGTATGAATTTTAAACTTATATTTTAGTTACGGAAACGTTGTCATGTCCGGAGGTACAACCATGTTCCCAGGAATCCCAGAAAGATTGAGCAAAGAATTAACATCCCTTGCCCCATCATCAATGAAAATCAAAGTTGTTGCCCCACCTGAAAGAAAATTCTCAGTCTGGATCGGAGGATCAATTTTATCATCATTGTCAACATTCCAAGCCATGTGGATCACAAGAAGCGAATACGACGAAAGCGGTCCAACCATTGTTCACAGAAAGTGTTTCTGAGAGATAAATCATATTAATATATCAATATCAATATAGATAATAGATATATTTGTCTAAGCATAATAAATAATAATTTTATATTATGAAATCATCTGAGTTTAAATAGGTTTTATTAACATCTATATGCTCTTCTATTTTTTGTTTGCATAAATCTAAGAATATTTGATAATAATTGATTTTTCTTTGCATTTAATTATCTTCACTTTTATGCTAAGCAAAAAACATTTTTTTGTATTACTTTTGAAAACAGATTTTAAATTGTTTCTATTCTCAGATGATAGAATACCATCTTTTGAGTCAAAATTCAGTAGAGTTTTTAAAACAATTATAGAATTTTTGAGAAACCACAATAAATGTATTACACTTTACAGGAAATAATAGATGATATATGATTAAATACTTATAAAATTTACTTTATTGATGATAAGATTTAAGTTTTAATATAATTGAATGTATTTTTATAGAGTTCCTTTTACCAAAATTTTCATCAGATTCTAAACTGTTTGTATCAGAAACTTGCAATAAAGAAGAATTTAAGGGAATCTAAAGGTTTCCTTTATTCGCTCAATATTTCTAATAGTATTTTAGGAGCTATTTTTGATGATTAATCAAGGATAGGACGAACAAAATTATGGGAACTACTATTCGTTTGTAGTAATTATTTTATAAAGAAAATATTATGGTCATTATATAGGCAATTATTATAATGACCATAATTTTTTTGCGTATGTTATGTCATGGAATAGCATATAATGAAATTGCAATTTCTCTAAAAATTAGCCTTGATAAACAATTGAAATAGAATATATTTTATAACTTGATGTCTGTTTATATATATTATTCAATATCTTAATGATAAGAATGCTGCAGCACCTGCTCTTATCCATTGCTCTTCAGAATCTTTGGATGGAAGCTCAAGAAAAGTGACAAAGTTGGTTGAATGTCCAGTGGTACTCAAGGTTCCAGCTCTAAAGAAATAAGAGTTTTAAATACCTTGAAACTACTTTATAAAGTGGACATTAATAAATAACTAGATCTTTTGGATACTCCTTCTCTATACAAGGTAATAACCAAACTAATGGCAATTCCGAATACAATTCCTTTGGTCTAGGATGAGTAATAAAGTGTTTCTTGTAATCCCATCTTATTCCCTCCAATGAAATACCGAAAACATAACATCCATCTTCTGGTTTCTCTTCTATATCTTATGGTGAAAGAGTATCAAGGATCTTAAATTCATAATTCAGTTTATCTATGGCAATCACATGTCTTCTAGCATAGTTCTGTAATGATCCAGTGAGAAACGCTTATGGGAAGAAGAAACCTAAGATTATGAACAAATGAGTTACCACTAATCCAGAAGACCTTTGGAGTTCCATTATCAACCCAAGATTACAGGAAGTTAATTCTTGCTGAGAGATCATTGGTCCAACTAGAAAGAGGCTTTAAAGAGAGAAATCCTTTATCAGCCCACATTAGAGGAACCTAATTATCAAATAGTGAGTTGGCAAGACTTTCAAGTTCGTCTGACATGACAATCTGACCTTTTAGAGCCTTTTTAACATTGATCAAGGATTCCTTCATTGTTGCCAATAACCTATTATATCTAATAACCTCTTGAACCAACACAGTGTTCATGGATTCTTCATAGGAAGTAGGGTATTTCTTGAAAATATCATCAAAAGGTAAAACTTCTGGTGTGCGACTCTAAACAAAGGTGGCAATCTCTTCGATAGTTTCTTCTCTTGATTTTCCAGTACCAGATGATTGCCTTGGTTAAATGGAGAGTACAGTTTCTAATAGCACTCTTGTTGTATTCTAAGAATTAGTAATTTCAGCATTTTCGTGCATTCCGAATGCCTCTGGATCAGGATTTAAAGGAAGTTACTCTATGTAATTAAGATATCCTTCCTAATTGGTTGAAGCTAAAGAAACGTAGATTCCTGATTCTGAAAACTTATATCCATCTCTTAAAGCTTCATGACAGATGTATTTCTTGATAATTGTCTTTATCAATCTGACATCTTTATCATCAGTAACTCTACCACCATAATTGATTTCTGCACCCAAATATTGAATTACTTTATATGGTACCTTGTCATACTCATCTAATAGCATTTTAAGTTGTCTTTTGCAGACTGTTAGATCTTCATTTGTAAATTCATATGGGATATTCCATCCAATTGCACCAAACTTTCTTCTATCTTAAATAATTGCATGGAACAGACAAAATCCAAAGAGTAGCTTTTTAAAAATGTCTTATTTTGTGCAATCACTCAATTCCTTATCATCCAAGTTCTTATATGTTCTCATCAAATTAGCTCTAATTCCTTATGGTGGTTCAATTGTCATTTTAACTGAATTCTACAAGACAGGAATTGGGAATGAATTAGAAGGCATTGAGGTTAGCCATAATCTAAAGTCTTTATGAATATTTTCATTCAATTCTTCACAAATACGCTCCAAATCACTCATCCAAGATATGGCTAAATGGCAATTTTATAAGAGCACCCAACCTCCTCTTTGAATTGCATCTTTAACCATTCTCTCTGCCTTTGGCCCTTGACCTTATCCCAAAGATATGGAATCAAATCTTTTGGCCATATTTTACTCTTCTGCAAATTTAAGAAAGTCTGCAACTGGATCACTACCTGCTGATAACACAAAAATTAGAGGTGACATTGGGGAGGAATCCTTGTAACATTTCTCCAAATCAAAAGTAGGAGGAATAGTAAATTTGGGACTTAATTATTAATCTATGTAATCTTAAATTGCAGGCACTAATTTATCAGGTCTTAGAGCTTTTAAGAAGATTAATTTCTCAAATTAAGTCAATTATCCTTACCAAGGTTCAGGCAACTATTCTTTTTACGGTTAAGAAGAATCCCAAATTCCTTTAAATTAATCTGAATTATCCAAGAAAAACTGATCAAAACCTTTGAAAGCATCAAGAGTTGACATTCCTTTCATCTATCTGTATATGTCAGGCCAAGAATTATCAGAAATCCAAGCAGTTGGATTATGAGCAATCTTAATATCTCCTTAAGGACCTGCTAGAAGGTATCTCCATTGTTTTTCATCCATCATTTATGCTCCTTATAAAATTTTAACACAAAGCATAAATGAAAACAATAACTTGTGTCTTTCAAACAATGATCTGCAGATATTCTCATAAAGCGAATAAGTGAAGTAATCATTTAAATTCTTCAGTCTTTCTTCAATTACTGAAGATGGTTAGGCATTTTCAACTCCCAAGACAAATAGTTTAGTAAACCATTAGAGAGAATATTAATACATAGGATCAATATTAGCTAGATCAGTGATACAGAAGAATAACAATGAGGATCTGAATGCTACAGGTCTATAGGATTCTCTAACTTCATCAATTTATGCTTCTGTTATTTTAGAATCCTTAACTCTTTAGTTGATTTCAGCTGCAAATCTTTTACTAGTTTGCAACTTATTAATAAGAGTTTCATCTAATAGGATTTCTGAGATATCTCCTTTTTAATCTGAAAGAGATTTGAGAATGGAATCTTCAATAGCTAATAATTGTTTCTTATCTGCAGCATTTTTCTTAACAATTTCAATCTTCTTTTATTCCAAAGCAGGGTTTTCAAGAGCTACAATTTATGCAAGCATTTATTCTTCCAATCCACTGGCTGTAATGGCAAAATTGATGATAGTAACTTTAACAAATGTTTCAGGAGAGTAGTGAGGGTTGGGAATAGTTGTTGTAAGATATAGCTTGAATTTTTCATTGTAAGTTAGTTATTTATCACCTATAGTAATAGTAAATGAAGTGCCTGATTTGACTAGTTGTTGATTGAGAATAGGTTCCAATGAAGGATCTAATTCTCTGCCAACATTTTCTAATAAAACCCATTTTCCAAATTAAATAGCTAATTCTAGAGTTCTCATCAAATTAACATCTGATATTTTAACCACATCAATACCCTCAGCATTATCTCTTCCCATATTTTTGATGAATTTATTAGCTTAATTCTAAGGATCAATCATCAAACACCATCTTCTACTTTTATCAATAATAATTCCGTTTTCAGTTGAAGTATCATCTTTCGGTAATCCAGCAATATTCCATGCTTAAATCTTCACTCCATCTCCAAGGAATTGTCTCATTGTGACCCCTTCAGAATGTGCTACTCCTACAACTCCTAATTTCAACACCCAATCTCCTTCCATTTATGTTCTATAATGGGAAGTGAAAGGACCCGAGTATGCAACCATACCTGCAGCTACAATTGAATCACCTGGGAGTAATTCTACTTTGGCTTACAAAGACTTAATATCTCTACCCCACCTTTCCTTTTCTTCTGATAATCCTTCAGTTAATTTCTAGGCTCTTTCTAATTTGATTTCGCATTCTTTCATTTTATTTTAGAGATCCTCTTTTTCTAATATCTTTTGATTATACATCTCTTCCAATTCTCTTATTTTTGCATTAACTTTTTCTAATTCCTCTTTCTTTATTTTGAGTTCTGCTGTTTTTTCTTCCACAATCTTCCTCATAGCAACCAATTGATCTCTGAGTGGTTTTGTTTCAGTATAAACTCGATAATAGTCATACATAGCCTTTACCCACATATACAAGAACTTGGTAGCAAAAGAACAGTTCTTGACTGCATCAATATTAAATTCTGGTTGAGGTATGACTTTCTCTTCCAACTTTTTGATATGAGCAGGATTAGTAGAATCCTTATCATATTTTAATAATTATTCTAATAATTTTTGTGGATCACTTAACAAATACTTTCTTGCAGTTTCGAAAAAGTTTTCTTCTTTTTTACCTCCAATTTATCCTTCTTTCATTGTCAATATAATTTCACCTCCATTTTATTTAATATAATCTTGCATCAATATAACCACACCTGCTAAAGTGACTTTGACAGCATTAGGTGGAGATCCCAAACTCTTAATTTCCACTAGATGTTCCTTTTTCAATTTCTAGACTTCAGCAATTGTCAATTCTAATGTTTTGTTTGCATCAGCCACAGATGCTTCTGCTTATGCAGCCAATTGAGTAGCTTCCTCCTATTGTTTAGTAGCTTCTGATTCCTCTCTGGCAACTATCTTTTATGTATCATCTGCTTCCTATTTATCCACCTTCAACTTCTCCATCATTTTAATTGTATCAATACTAGCTTATTCTAGTTTTGGCTGCATATCCTTCAAAGTTATTTTGATCTCTTCCACTGCATCGTTAGCAGCTATCAACTTATCCAATCCTCCTTTGAGACGCTGTATCTATTGATTGAGATCTCTTCTCTTGTCTGATAATATTGTTCTATATAATTATAGCAATTCTAAATAACTAGTTGGAGTAACATAATTATATCTTCTCAATTCAGCCAAGAACTTCTGAGACAATTTCTCTACACTTTTATGAAGATTCTTGAACATTTCAACCAAAACTGGTATCTTGCCTTCGATTGCTAATTCTTATTCATAATCTGCCAATTGTCCCTTTCCAACACCTATCAAGGCTTCTTCTGGCCATTCAGTAAACCAGTCAATTGTACAGCAATTTACCAAAGATGGGAACATTCTCAATCTAGTAGTAAATTGACTTCCCAATGGTGACATAGCAATAATTAAATGGATATTCTTCTTCACCCTAATCAAATACTATGTAAATATATTCATTCTAGTAGGGGGTATTTGTCTCTTAATGCATTCTTACTTGCATGCTTAAGTAATATCCTCAAAATCTTTCTCTTAATATATTCCAGTAACATCACCAGAGTTTAGGACATTGTTCAAATCTTCCAACATCTATTCATTAATTATTTGAGTATCACAAAACAAGAAAGTTACTGGCTTATTTTCAATACCAGCTATCATCAATACTTTTTTCACATCATCTCTCCAACTCCTCATTGAGTAATTCTTGATAACTTCAATTTAGAATAACTTATAGTTTGTGACAAAAGTAGCCATTCTAGACAGAGATTATCTACCACTACCTCCAACTCCCAGTAACAGTGCATTACCTTAGGGCTATCTTATGATTCTGGCTATTCTTGATATGTGTTCAGTTGCATCCACAAACATAACCAATCTCATTTGCTTTTTGGATCCACCAATTATAAATGTGTTATCAGAATTATAATCTTCTTAATAATTGTCCATTCTATTCACTAGTTAATGAAGATCTGGAATCTATTAATATACTTTGATATCTGCATCTCGGGATTACATGAAATCTCCGAAGATTATTCTTTCTGAATCTAATACCTATTCAGAAGTGACTCCAAACTATGTAAATCCAATCTTTAACATGTTCTTTAGTTCTTGTCTATCCTCTTCGGTTGTCAATCTATCATGAAATACTCTCAAATTCTCATGATACCATATCTTAACTAATGCCACTACATCTGGAGTTGTCTTTGGAGCAGCTGAACTTATACCTTGAAACACTCTCCAAATATCCCTTAGATTGAAGGTATAATGAGATTTAGCTGGAGTTGGCAACATTGTTGATCTTACTTATTAATAAAATGTTAACACACTTTAAACCAAAGTTTGAATCGAGTTTTTAATAGGTTCATTGAATCTTTTTAAGAAGAATGTAATCAGAGAACTGAAAATCTCTGAAATATAATTATTACTGAGTTCATTATAGGCTATCACATTAAAATGTCTGACTACTCTATTACTAATAAATGTACGACCACCTCCAGGAGGACCCATAGCAGCAAGAATAATAACATCTTCAATTTTCATAAAAGATAGTTCTTTTCTATTATACCAACCTTTGTAATCCAAATATTATCTAAGTAATTCTAATGGTGGTTATGCACCGTATTATTCTTTCTTTGGCATATTTAAATCATCTACAAAGATAATCATTCTCTGTCTGATTGGAGGACCAAAAACACCTTTTCTTCTTTTCTCTAACTTGGAATCTATTGTATCCTACGTTTAATTGGCTGATGTTTATGCACTGAAAGTTAGAGCTATATATAAGAAATCATCTCCCATTCCAGTGGTTAGAAGGCTAAAGATATTCTGAGTCTTTCCAGTTCCTGTAGGTCCAGGATTAAGAACATTTTTATTATTTGACAATAGTAATTTCAATAAGTACATATTTCTAGTTGAATCTGCAGTTGGAATCATGATCTCATGGTATGCTAATTTAGAATCAATACTAAAATTTTGATACATTTGATTCCAAGGAATGAATGTATTGTTTGGAATGTCAAGATAAACTTCATAAAAATCTTCTGGTTTATCAAATTTTGCCAAGGATTTTAAAGTGTCATTAAATCCTTATCTATTATTTCCAGTTGCACCAATTGACCAAGTAAGTGAAAAGAAGAACAATTTCTCTAAGGCAGCCTCCAATTATTCCATTTCCTCCACCATTATCTTCTTTAATTCTGTATCTACATATTAGGCCAAATAGCAATCAAGAATTCTCATTAAAGATTACACTAAATTATTATTCGAGGATGTGACTATCTCTATAATTGATTTTCTTAAGAATTCAATCGTTGGATCAAGATACTATTTAAAGCAGTTTATTAGTTTGTTCTTGATTATTTTACTTTTAACTAAGATAGTTTCTGGTAATCTATTGATCCAGGAATCAATCAATACTTGATATCCTAATGCCTCTGGTTCCATATAAACCATACCACATCTGCTGACTGTAGCTGGTGATGCTACTGCTAAATCTTCTACTTCAAACATCATAGTCATGTATGGGGTTAATGTTAAGATCTACCCAGAGTTTAAACATAATTTCTTATTATCATCTAGCACAGTATTCATGGATTCAATCCATAAGGCATCTACAGGTCCATCAAAAACAACCCAATGTTTCTCACCTGATTCATCTTTTACTGTTTCTCTCACTATATAAGCTAAGACACCATCTGTCCATTCATGAGTTTATTCATTAAATTGACCATACAATTAACCCATTGTTATAGATTTTGGATTTAATATATGAGTATGTACCTTCAGTTTACATGACATAGCCTTTTGTAAAGTTGTAATTGTAGATGTTTTACCACCTCCAGTTGGACCTACCAACATCAACCCATGTCTAACTTAGATTGTGTCATATAGTTATAAGCATTTATCAATAAACACCTTTACATTTTATAAATTCTACTATTAACAACAAATGTTTAAGTCTTCCAATAAATCTCCATAAGAATACACTGGCTTTTCAACTCCAGGGAATAAGTCATTAATAATATTCTCAAACAAAGGAAGATCATCCTTTAAGAATTTAGGAACATTAACGTCTCTCAATGCTCTTAATAATAGTTACTCTTCATCCATATTGGGATTTTATTATTTCAAAATACCAGCAGCATTAATAACTGATCTAACAGCTCTCATTCCATAATCATAATGGTCTTGAGAACTTAATTATTCTGAACTCAATTTAAATGTTGCAACCATCTTTTTAGCCAATTCTCTTCCCAATTCAAATCCAAATGAATAAAACATAATTTCTCCAATCAAAGCATAATCTGGAACCATCATAGCTACACCTCTGAATAAGGCTTTTAGATTATCAGGCAATTCAGTTCTTCCAGCATAACCAGGATTCATTGTAATAAAAACTGAAAAAGTGGGTTAGATTTTAATAATTGATCCTTCAAATTCTATTTGTGGAGTTCCTTTTGCCTTCTCTCCAAACAATACCAATAATTATTATGCAATCACAGATAGCACTTCAATATTAATTCTATTAAACTCATCAAAACAACACCATGCACCTGCACTTGCTAATCCTTTAAAGAATTTACCAACCATTAAATAATCCATCGAATCAGAACAATTAAACACAACACATTATTTAGCTAATGCTTTTGCTAAATCTTTAGTTGATTCTGTTTTTCCAGTACCTGCTGGTCCTGCAGGAGCACCTCCCAAATTTAATTTTAAGGCACCCATCAAAGTCATATAACACTTATCTGTTAAAGGGGTGATCACTAATCTTAGAGTGTTTCCCAAATACTCATAACCATATGGGAAATTTGTTTAAACACATTTAACAAAACAATCCTCATTTTCCCAATAATATCGCAACTAACTAATCCATTCAAAAGCACTGACATCAGTAACATTTTCTTTAAATAATTTTTCCACAACATCCTTTGCATGAACATCAATAACAATTAATGCATTGATAGTAGTTTGTTATTACTTAGTTAATTTGGTTCTTACTAATTCAACCAGTTTATTGATTTAAGCTTTCAAAGTTTTCTCCCAATATTCCATAACACTATTGCTTTTTATAGCTTGCTCCACTTCTTTTGTCCAAAGAATCTGAGAACCATTCAAAACACACTATCCAGGATGTAATTACACCCACTCATGTCTTAGTTTCACTTGATAATCAGAAACACTATTTATTAATGCCTATCTCACACTCAATTTCATCATATCTTCAACTTCTCCCATCCAATCTTCAACATTTTTTTTATTTGGGTCTAAAACTTTAACAAATCCTACTTTTTCACCTTCAGCTGAATACATTGCATGAATCTTCTTTGCATCATCAAATTCTATTGAGTTGATATTTTCAAAAACCTTTCTTAAATGTGGCTAAACTGCAGTTGGTTCTTTAGTTTGTGATAAGATTTCAAGTAAATCATCATTAGATAGGAAATAGAATCTTGCAAATTTTTCTCTTTTCTTTTCCAAATAATTGTTAAGTTCTTTTTAAATGATTTCTAAATTTTTATTTGCTTCCTACAATCTTTCCAGTAAGCCTTCCTAAGTACAAACTCGTAAGACTTGAGCGTATGTCTTTGCTTATGTCATTGTATGCTTCCAAGTTTAATCAACTGTTTTGAATTTCTTAGTTTCTGCAGGTAATTATTTTGCAATATCTGGTGAATCAAAAATAGGTTAGAGATACATCCACTAGGCTTAACATTTACACCATTCTTCTAATACATCTGAGGTCATTTTGAGAGTTGTATTCCAATTATTGATTCTATCTTCAAATGGACCTTTGAAAGGCGAGAAAGACATAGCTTAAGTATTTACAATATGTTCATCGAGTACTTATTGAATTTCATCGTAACCTCTAATGATAAATGTAATTGCTTTGTAAGGCAATAACTAGAAGTTTATTCCTTCCCACATTGTTTCCATTTGATCTAACATTGTTTCAATCATGTATTCCTTTTGGGCCTTTTCTCCAACTTCCACACAAACTTCAACATTTTGCATTAATCCCATTTCTAATACCTTTGTAAATGTGAACTCGCTTTCTGGTTAAGGTTTAACAAATCCAATTCTATTTTTCAATTCTAACCAATGTCTCTCCTTCATCCCTTGTTTACGAAGTGCAACCAATAATGGAACCTTTGGTTTAAACTCTTCAATTTGTTACTTAATTGAAGTAGCAATTCTTAATACTCCTTAGAGCTCTTTTTCCTTAAAAAACCTGCAAACACCAGTTAAAATTCTGATGGCTTCTTCCACCCATTTTTCAGCTGAAACAGCATCTATTGTTGGCAATTCATCTTTCATCCAAGATTCAGAATTAGTAAACCATTAATTTGTGGTTATCCATAGATTGCTGTAGGGTAGAAATTCTCTTTAAAGTAGAGTGATTTTATTGTAATCAGTTTATTCTTAATCAAATAAGGCTTCTCGAGAATTAAACTTGCGTGCTTAGTCTTGGAATTCTGCTAAGTATTTATTAACATCTTATGCAGTTTATGCAATTTCAGCATGACTTTTCAAAGCTTGATGTTGACTGAAATTTTGGATGGTTCTTTCCAAATTATCAATGCTCTCTTTAAACTCTTCCTATTAAACTTTCATTTCATCTTAAAATTTAACTTTCTCCTTTTCCATATCTTTTTGTCTTTTTGCTACCAAATCAAAAGTATCTTTGGGACATCCAAATACATACCATTTTCTATCCAAATCTTCCTTCTAAAATCCTCTATAACTAAATTCATCTAATATTTTATAGATATCAAAACACTTCTAAGTTTCTATTTTCAATTTATCAACTTCATTGGGTAAATTTTACATAAACTCTTTGATATCTGTTAATTTTTCAATGTTATTAGGGTTCTCTTTAATTTTATTCTATATTCTCTAATATTCTTAAAAGATCTCCATTGTCTTCTTTCTTGCTCTCCTTGCTATCATATCAACCAATAATTTGCTAATCATGGAGTATTTCTCACACAAATACATTTTAATTTCTCTACATTAAACTTAAAATATTGAAACTTCTACAATATCAGGAATTTAAGTTTTGAGTTCTTCTTCCATTTTATTGTATTTGAATATTTCTTCTTTAAGTTAATCAATTTCCCAAGGATTATCATCCATCTCAATTCTTCTAATTTCATCATCAGGATTCATCTACAAAATGGGTTTGAATTTCTCAAATATTTTTAGATAATCCTCCAAGGGTTTAATTCCTCTAATCAATTCTTCCCTGATGTGTTCCACCAACAGCCAGATCCATTTATTTTCATCTGGGAACTTCTTTGGTCTTTCATTTGGATTTGGAGTCTATGGTCTTTCCTTTGGTTTCACTGGAGTTTTAATGAACGAATCTGTTTTCTATTTATACAGGTCAGTAAGTAATTTAGGTTCTAAATCAGGTACCTTAGTAATTTCATCAAGAGTCTTGTCAAATAACTGGATGATCATATTAACAAAATTCATGGGAGAGGTTGAATAAAGAAATTCTTTATCATCGTTAGTTTTAATCATATCAATTGTAAATATTGGTTTCACTCCGATTACTTTATATTTATTGATGATATTGGATGGATCATCCACATTGACCTCGTCAGGAATGAATGATTTCAAATAATTAACAAATCTATTATAATTGTTTTCGACTAAACTCTGTACAGTATCCTACATCATCAATCTTACAACAGTTAAGAATCTTTTCAATTTACCAAAATCATAAGTGATCTTATTTGATTCCTTCATGTTAAACCATCCTTTGCCAACTCCCGAAAAGTAGGTCTTCATGATTTTTAATAAATCCTAAATCCAAGACCCTCTTAAAGAATAAAGCATTTATGAGATTGAACTCTCTTGCACATGTTTAAATTCTTCTAAAACCATCACTTTGTCTATTTGGAAATTGAAGATCTCAAATTCTTACATCTTATTGCATTCATATCTTATCTCTTATAATGCTCTTATCACTTCAGTTTTAATAAAGAGAGTGCTGAAACAAAAATCCTTGAAAGTTTCTCTGAAATTCTTTGGATCAATTTAAGTGATTTCCCTTGGGTTATACATCTCTAATTATTTCTCCTTACTCACTGGGAACATCCCATAATAAGGTACTTATTTAGATATATCTTCATCTATTTATAAATTCAATTCTTCATCTTCATATTCTAAATATCTATCAAAAATGATTTTATTCATTGTTCTCATATAATCATAATTAACTTCTGCAATCAAAGCTGTGGTATCTAAGTTTTCTAATTTCTTTGTCTTAGCCAATTATTCCAATCTTCTTTTTTATTCTGTATCCAATTCACTTAAATCTTGGATTGGCATTCCATCGATAAAATAATTATATCTTACTCTGCTGTCTGCAAGTTCTCTATTTTTCAATGCTGTCCCCAATCTTTTAACAAATTTACGAGGGTCTTCAGCATCAAAACAAATATACAATCTATGGGCCTTGATATCCCTTCCATCCTTCTCTTTCAATTTCCCATAAAATAATCCATCTCTGTATTCAATTATTTCACATCTTCTTGCTTCATAAATACCATCTTCTTTCAACAAACAAATTGCATATAGTTTTCTGTTTCTACCTTCCTCATCCACTCTTCTTTTAATCCAATCCTCATTTGGATAATCATCATTAGAATTATCATCAAATAATTCGAGTGGTAGCCATTGGACTTACGGGTTCGTCATATTTAAATCGATACCCTAACAAATTTGAAATTGATGTCCATACTTCTTAATCTAATAACTGCAGAATATTGAATGATGCATAAAGCTTCTGTTTTCTGTTGATTGCTACTTTTCTTGGAATGTTATCTCCAATCGGCTCATATGGTTCAAGCACTTTAGGCTCCACCACCAATTCCTCAGAGACTTAATTAATTATTGATTCCATTACTCTTCTAAATTGAATGTGCCCCAGATAATCTAGACGTATTCGTAGTTTTCTTTAACGAGTAGGCCTTGGGCACTCTTTATTTCATAGTCGTATTCAAAGTTATATCTGGCAAATATGACAAGTCCTGTTATATAACAATTCAAATTTACTTAGTACAACACTGAGTTTTCAGGGTTAATCACTTCTGAGTAAATAGCCCGTTAACGAGTTTGAAAGAACGACATACTAGGTTGTGACATTCCCTCTTAAATAATTTTAAATAAATTTATGTCAGGGTGTCACATCAAAATAATATCAAATAAAAAATCAAACAGGTATTCCAATATCATAATGGCCTGGAATATATATTAAATGAATTTAGTTTTTCTTTGATTGACCATAGTTCAATTATGTTACTTCACTCTTTCTTTAATCGATCAAATACACATTAATTATTCTAGATTAATATCAAATTGTATACATGTTTAAATACTTTGCCAATGACGAATTAATCATCTCTGAATCATTGCATTAGAATTCCCATGTCAGCAATTCATTGCTTAAATCTGGCTTGTACTCATTTATTATCTGGCTATTATATTAAATATAGAGGAATTAAGCCAAATTCCTAAAAAATATAATGGCAAGCCCATAGAACTCTTGATTTGGATCTGCCATTACAAATTCTAAATCATAAGGCCTATTTCTCAGACCCTATAATAACTAGACTAGTCTCTAAGCACACATACTCTAATATGGGTCCTCTATAAAATATTCCCCATATTAGATCTAAAATGGCATAATTAGAATTTGTGACATGACTTCTTCAAATTCCAATTAACCAAATTTCTTAAGCAATATTTCGAAATATTAAAATGCAATTGCTGTAAAGTAACAATTACCATCCCCTCTAACTTATCTGTAGCCTCTTAAAAATAAATTAAGTTATTATTTTGTATCCTTATCTATGAACAGATCGTCATAATTTTTGGATAGGATTGCAGGACCCAAAAATTTTGCATCCTAATTTCTTACTCTGCATGAAATATTGTATAAATTGAATATTTTCTATTAAACAATGGCAATATTAGTAATTTGTAATTGGCTCTAATTTGGAATAGAAGTTGCTTAATCTGGTCTTTATTTTTCTTAAGACTAGGAAGGCCTAAAGTTTTTCATTGAAAATTCATCTGATGATAAATATTAAGGGTCATTGTCAATATTGATCTACTCTTTCCTGTGATTCCTGTGCTCTATTCGTGACTCTTGAAAATCATCTTTAAATTTGACTTTGTATCCAACAGAGTCCTTCTGACCGATCCTCAATTGATTTTATTTTAAGTCTAATGATTACACTCGAGGTTTCACTTAATTATTTTGTTAAGCTTTAGGTTGAATTACTTTCTAAGGTGATTGTCGATCCAACTTAGGTTTTTAATCTTAAAAATTATTATTCTCAATTTTAAGAGGAATAGGATATGAAGTAGACAACTATTGCGAGCTTTTTTATTCTTTTGTAAAATTGGGGATTCTTTGATTAGTTCTTACATTTTTAGGGCTTAAGAAATAATAGTGTTTATAGTAAATCAGAAGCGTAGCGATTGATGAACCAATCACGAATATAAGCCAATCTTCCATTTTGTTTAGTAATTTTAATAAAATTTATTACAAATTTCTGGTGTGAAATAAAGTTTAATTAAGAAAAAGGTTGTAAAATTCATAATATAGTATTTCTAAAAAGGTTAAAGTATTGCTTGAAATATTTATTTGTAGGGACTTTTTATTTTTAATCCTATTTTAGTAATTATTATTTAAAGTAATAATAAATTTGATAAAAGTAATTAAATGATATATAATATTATTAAGGGAAAAAATACGCACTAATATTAAAAAACCAATTTAAAAAAAGAGAAATGAAAGATTTTCTGAGATAAATATATATATATAGATATTTCTATGAATATACTCGAATAAGCAAGATAGTAAGTTTCTTTTGATGTGGATTCTGTGACTCCATTACTATACGGATCTAAAGAATAAGCCGAGTAATTTTTAGCCATATTTAGACATATTAAATAATTCTTGGAGAAATGCAAGAATATTCCAGAGGTACAGACTAGCCCTGATTATTATAATTGGAATAGAGGAATTCAATTTCTTAGTAAAGGTGATTAGGCTCTTGCTTTCCAAAAATTACTTGATTTCAAATTAGATGAGATTCCTCTATATTTAGGTACTATAATTTATTCCGCTACTACCAATTATTATGGTGTATACTTCGGAATGGTTGTACCTGCAATCAAAGTATTGGGAACAGACGAATAAATAAATGCGTAATGAATGTTTTTGAAAATTTAGTTGGTACACAGATTGCCTCAATTTAAAAATTGCAGGTTGTTATGCTTAGACTGAATTGGCACATGGTTCGGACGTCTAAAGTCTCCAAACAACAGCTACATATGATCAAAAAACAGATGAATTCATAATTCATACACCTTCCGTGGAGGCAGTAAAATGTATTATATTAAGAATTATATTAGTCTGGCCAGGAGAATTGGGGTTCTTGGCAAATTGGGCATTAGTGTATGCAAAGTTAATAGTAAATAACAAATCACACGGAGTGCAAGCCTTCATGGTCCCTATCAGAGACCTTAATACTCATAAGCCATTGCCAGGAATAGAAGTAGGAGACATTGGCCCTAAAATTGGATATACATCTAAAGACAATGGTTATCTGAAATTTACTCATTGCAGAATACCTAGTTTCAATATGTTGGCCAAGTACATCAAGGTGACAAGAGATGGATAAGTGATTAGACAAGGTGATCCTAAGGTCTCTTATTCAGCTATGATGATAATGAGAAAATTAATTATCACTGTCTATCCAAGGACAGCAGCAACATCATTAACAATAGCTATCAGATACTCAATTGCTAGACAATAATTTACAAATGATTAAGGCTAAGAGAATTCAGTATTGGAATACTAAACCTAGCAACATAAACTATTACCTTTATTAGCTAATCTTTATTCAATAATATTTACAGGATTGAAAGTAGGTTAATTGGTTGATCTTAATTTCAGTCAGGTTCAAAAATAAGATTTTTCTTTAATGGCTATCTGTCATGCAATCATTTGTGGAACCAAAGCAAATTTTACATATTTTGTTTCAAATTGTGCAGAATGGTGCAGATTATCTTGTGGTGGACATGGTTATGCCCATTATTCTGGATTACCAGCCATTTATTAGGATAATTGTCCTAATATTACATTGGAAGGTGAAAACTAAATAATGTACTTATAATTAGCTAGATTTTTACTAAAATTATATAATCAAGCTAAATAAGCATCAAAGAAAATCAACGAAACATATTTTGGATTATTTAATAGAGTAATTTTGTCACTTTATTATATTTTAGCTTTAAGCCATCTCAGATTATAGATGCACTTAATTTACTAGGGAATAAATTCTGTAATTATTAGAATCCAATGTTATCCATTCAATTCAAATAACAAATGATAAAATGATGGCTCACATTAATAATGGATTAGATCCTAAATCAGTGTGGGATTACAAAATCGGAACTGATCTTTGGAGTTCTGCCAATAATTTCATAGAATATTATAAATATCTTAGTTTCTTATAAACTATTGAATAGGCTGATAATAACAACACAAAAAGAGTGTTGAGAGATTTAGCTGATCTTTTTGCCGCTAGCATTTTATTAGAAGGATCAAGCGTGTTAATAGAAACAGGTGTTATTAATGTGGAATCTATCAAATTAATAAGAGAGTTTTATACCTAACAATTGACAATCATTAAGCCTGAAGTATTTTCTCAATTATATCTAGGCTATTGGCTTAGTTGAGGCCTTTAGGTATAATGATGCCTCTTTGAGAAGCACCATTGGCTGCTCTGATGGATAGCCATATGAAAAAACATATCATTCAGCTATTAATGAGAATACATTAAACAAAACTGACTTCAAACCAATTGTCAATCAGCTCAAAAATATCAAAGCCAGATTGTGAAAATATCAATAAATAACAAATGTTAACATTAAAATATTTTTATAAATCTAAAATCTTTTTATTAATTCTAAATTTCTATTCCTTAACGGAATTAATCTGTTTTATTTAAAATTAAAAAATATTTACAAAATTTAAGTCATAATTGATTATGAAGATTTTAAAGAATTTAATAAAACGTTTTGCCCAAATGATTTATCCATTCCATCTATTGTTGAAATAATTATTCAAATTATGATCTATCATGCAATCCTAAAATCAAATTCTCTCCTTCATCTATTTTATCATCATCTAAAAGGTAGGCTTTTAGCTTCTCATCAAGAACTATTTTTCTCTAATAAAGTTGCACATTTATTTATTTAACAAATTTCATATCTTCAAAAAAGTCTATATACAAAATTTGAATGAAACTAGCAATAATTGTTACAAAAAATTTGCATAATTTTTCATGAGTATCATTTTTATACTTTAGTGAATTAAAGGTCTTCAACATGTACTAAATGATTAATCGAAAAAATAAATATTCTGAAATAATTAACATTTCTTATTGATTTGATAATTTTAGAGTGTTCTTCACATAAAAATTTGTTCTCTTTGCTACAAATAACGATACTTTTGGATTTTATGATTAAAATAATGATAAGTACATTAGATCTATGATTAATGATGGGAGAAGTTTATCTCTTGTCATGTATTCTAGACGATCAAAGAAATTGTATGTTATTTGTATTATTAATTCTTATCTGTATATAATGTTTTCATCTTTATTGGCATTGTAATTTGGAGTATCACAATGAGCATAAAATTGTTCACTATTGAGAATTTAAATGACTTCTTCCAAAAGATCATTGACCCATGTAGAAAGTAGATTCCTGATGTTGTCTTCAGGGATTGCCAACAATTTCTGTTTGGCTATTTCAAATTTCTCCTTTAACCTTTTTAACTTTAGTCTATTTTCTTTGAGTTTCATTCTTTATTTCCACAATAACCTAATGCATGCCAACACAACAATCAAATACTTCTTTAATCTTTTCCTTTTCTTTAAACTTTTTTAGGTTTTATGAGATTGTCGGTTGGAGTGATGCTTTGGATTTTGATTTTCAAAATTATCAGATATTTGAAATTCAATTGCTTCATTTTTATTTGGAATTTTGTCATTGTATCTTTAGGTCTCTTCTTCTTTAGTATCGCTAGAGGCTATTGATAAGCTTTGTTGTTTTTGGTATTTTTAACTAAAATTTGAACTTTAAGATAACTTGGCCATATTTTATTGAATCGATGGATTTTTTTTTTTTTTAGAGATTATTTTCAGGGTATTTTCTAAATCAATTTAAATTTTTTAAACTTATTACGACAGAAGTTCATTTTGTAGCTTCAACTACCTATTCTCAATTTCTATCAATTGCTATTTTAATTGCTAATTCTATGCAGCCATAAATTATTGTAGCCTTTCCTGATGTTCTAAATGAGATCGAGCTAAATGACTTTGTTTTAATTCGTTTTCAATAGAATTTCGATTATTTGCAATTTAAACACTATAGCTTCTAGGCTGAATTTCTTAGGGTTAGAGCAAATGGGAACGATGATTTTATCCTAGAAACAAAGGTTTGTTAGGGTTCATATTAAAATCCAGAATCCTTTTTTATAATTAGAGCATCGAATATTTATAAAATATAATATTGAGTAGAATTATATTGCAATAATTTCAATAAAGGGGAGTCGCAATAAAAATAATATTAAGACTTGAAACCTATCTACATTCATAAATCAATTAATCATAAATTTAGTATGCAATCCAGATATAATATTGAATTATTAATTGATTTTGATCAGTAATAGTTTATACGAGATGAAAATAATAAGATCAGTCAAAAAATCACTACTTGAGAACCCAAATTATGGATAAATTATTTGAATAGTAATTCTAGTTATTAGTTCTGTTTCACTCTTTATTAAAGTACTAGTTAAATATATTATTCATGTTTCAATCCTAAAATCATACTTTCCAATTTGCTTTTCTCCTTTGTATCCAACAAGTATAAATGTTAATCTTAATCAGGAGTAATGTGTATCAATCTTGTGTATATTTGATCTTCTTAAATATTCTAATTTATCAAAGGCATATCTTAGAAGGCTCTTATGTAGAATAGGTTCAGGATGCTTACCAATTTTATTATTTATATCTTGCAATTAAGATTATGATTAAATGATTGATATTTCAAATTATTCGTTAATTCAAATAATTGTATCACTATTCCGTTAAATAAAATATATTCAGAGCATAATAATTAGAGTTCCAAATTACTGAATGGTTTTTTATAAAAATGAGTTCTTTATGCCACAAACAACTATACAAATTAATTATTTTCCTTGTATATAGATTTTGACATGGCATATATTATCTCTTTTGGTATGTTGCCTTTTCTTGTAATTAGTTCTAAATTTTAAAATAAAAATTTTGCAAAGTTTAAAGTCCAAAGTGATTCTGAATCCTGAATTTCTCTCTAATCAAAGATCTTTTCAGAAAAAATTTTAGGAAATGCATTTTGTAGATAGAAAAATATCTTTTAGAAGGAGGGTTCTATCCATTACTTAAAAGATTTTGATAATGATTCATTTATATTTCTATCAAATTTAAAAGTTTTCTTGAGATTCAAAGCTAATTTTAATTTATTATTCATTAGAATTCTTTTTGGACTTGTACTAGGTAAAATGTGATAGAACAATAAAATAAATTTCCCAATTACTTTACTAATAACTTTAAATTTTCTTATTCCTACTTTTTACGTTTTTGTCTACTTAATTTTTGGAAGAATTAATTTGAAATTTAAGGAATAATTCAATGAATTTGGTTAACTGTTTTTAATAGGCTAAGAAAAGATTGTCGAATAGTTAGCAATACAATCAGATTTCTACTCTACCTCTTCATTAAAATTTTTCTTATTTGGAGAAGACTGCCTATTTGTAGATTTATTTTTTGAGCTCTAACTTTATTGTTAATAATTCTCTTTATAGATAAAATTTGTACATCTTTTTGCTCATCTTTACGACCATTGAGATTGTTGATATATGAATTTAAAGGAACAATTTTATTTTTTTAATGTAATTGAGATTTTGTTGTACTTATTTAATCGTGATCATATTCTTAATTCTAATCTAATATAGATTTATATTAAAAATGATTTTATCTTCTATTTGATGTTTTTAATTTTGTTTATTATGGTTCCTTTGTTCTTGATGTATCAATTGATTTATTCCATGAGTCAAAAATGTAATCAAAATAGCTAGATTACTTTATTCCTTGATGGTTGGAACTCTGCATTCACAATATACAAAAAAAAAATTATTAAATATATTAAATTTATTAATACTAGAATTATCTAAATAGGTAACTGTTTATAGAATATAATAATATCAAATATAATCCATAATAGGTATATACCATCTAAAATTATGCCACTTCAAAAATAAAACTTAGTCAGTTGACATCATAAAAATTACAATAGTAGATCTACATGGAATATTTCTGATAATTAAAGTTAACTACTTTTATAATAAGGCGTTATACTATGTGCACATTTACCTATTTTTTAGTTAAATTAAAGGTTATAAAAATGAAAATATTTTTCTTATTTATTTTTGATTATCTATTAATACTAGTTTAAAAATTGAATAACATTACATATTCTATATTTAAAATTACTATTAAAATTGCTGAGTTCAAATTGACTTTTTTAGTATAACTTGATTTATATGACAATTTTGCTTTATATTTTCCAATTTTAACATAAATTATTCTGTAAAACTTATTATTTAACTTTAAATTCAGAAATAAATATTATCAATTAATATAATTTTTTCAAAAATGCTCTTATTCTGTTTCATTTTTTTATTTTGAATTAAATTCTTTATTTTTTCGTTAGTTTATAAATGATAAAATAAATAAAATAGTGTTTAAAATCTTAATAAGATATAGCACTAATTTTAATATCAAATTAGTCAAACATAATTTACTGAATGAAAATATGATTATTTACATTTAAAAGAGAGTCATCAACATCATAAAATCCAAAAGGGAACTAGAAATCTAAAAAATCCAAAAATAATATAATCACACAAGTGTATATAAATAAAAGATAAATCACCTAAGTTCAAATTAGTTTCCATGAGTTCTAAAAGAAATCTATTAAAATAGTAAATGCATTATTACATTTTAGTTCGCTTTCTTTTTATGCAATATTTCTGGCCGACACAGGATTTTTTACTAAAGGAGAACTCAGAAAATTATTTGCAATCTGATCAAGACTAACTTTTTTTTAAGTAAAATAATTGTTTGACAATGACGGTTATTGGTAGGGTTTATTTTTCTATTAAAATTAATTGGATAGTTGATTATTCTCTTTTTTATTGAAATTTAACGATTTCATATTGGATTCAAGGTCTTGCTATATTTATGCTTTTTTAGATTTAATTTATAAATCTTCTTTATTCTTAAGAATTGGTGAGAATTGCGAATTCATTAATTGATGCTTAGAATTCAAAACAGTTTTAGGTTGATTAAAATTGAAGTTTCCTTTCTATGGAGACAAAGATTATTATATGTTGATGACCTTTTCTTTGAGTTCTGCCATTCCATCTCTTAGTTTTTGCTATTTGCAAGAGCCTAAAAATAATGAAAATTTGAATAATAACTTGCAATTAGTTTTATAGTTTCAATTGAGATGTCTTAAGTTTTAGTTTTCATAGATGAAATTCCAATGATTATGAGGTATTTAAATAGTTTTTAAGTTGGTTTGAGTTCATAATCTAGCATAAACTGATTTAGTTCTTTTATGTTCATTGCTTAATAATTTGTTATAAATTATAGCATAGGAAATTCAGAATTAAAAAATCAACTGTAGAAAAGATATATCGGACTCATAGAGAATTTTAAATGATGAAGAAATTGGGCGATTTAGAATTAGGAAAGGAGAGAATAATTGATCAGAATTAAAATATATGAAGGTTAAGAATAAATGGGATTCTCAGAAGAGTATAATTGATTTAGGAATTAAGAAGAATTGAAAAACGATCTAAGATGCAGTTAAACTTATTTTATAATATTGGGAGATATCAGAATATTAGTTGAATTAAAAAGATATATGATTGAATATTTATAGATGAAATCATAAGACAAGATTGATGATAATATTAATAATATAATTTTAAGCAATGAAATTATTTGGTTTTTTGTAGAGACAAACAAGTAATGAACATCATATTATTTACTCAAATAATGATGAATATCATGGTATTTTCTTTGTTAAATTTCAAAAGGTGAGATGAAGGACAACATGAAGCATGGCAAAGGAACTTATAAGTTTGCTAATGGCAACCGTTATGAAGGGGAATGGCTATTCAATCAAAAACATGGAACTGGAAAATATTTTTATAATAGTGGAGAATTATACATAGGACAGTGGTAACATAACAAGAAAAATGGACATGGACAACATTTTGGAGTTTATGGTGATAGATATGTTGGACAATGGGTGAATAATTGTAAACATGGGAGAGGAACAATCTATTATGCTGAGAACTCAATTTATTCAGGTATTTATATTCAAGTATGAGTCTAGGTGAATTTTAAGATAATAAGAAGCATGGTCCAGGCTATTTTTACAATTCAAGTACGAGAGAGCTGACTTATTAATTATATGATAATGATAAATTAAAAGAGTAAAAAGTAGTTGATTAAGTTCCTTGCGAATTTGAAAATGTGTTTTCTGCTGTTTTAGTGAAAGATAATTAAATAATACATCCTCAACCATTACCCAATACTTAAGTCGAGGAAACACACTAAATCTAGCAGGAGGCACATGGATTCGACACCTTATAGGCAATGAATGAGACAGTGACAGTCAAAGGGAAAAAGAAAAGTATTTAAATCTTATATTATATTTTAATTTAATAGTGTAGGATTGGAATATAGAGGAGGTTTGTATTTGGTTGGATTGTTTAGGATTATCATAATATAAGGAAAATTTTATCAAAAATCACATGATCGGAGACACTTTACATGATCTAACAGATGTAGAATTGAAAGAAGAGTTGGGCATTGAGATATTAGGACATAGAAAACTCATACTCCAGTAAATAAATATGCATAAGAAATATTATATCAAAAAAATGGCAGGATAACTCCATAGAGCTGATAGTGAGAACTCAGCTGATTAATCTTCAAAATATGATCAATTATATTCCATTATCCAGAAGATTGAACCGGCAGTTGAAAGTCCTGGGATAGAAGTGCTCAAATAGAAGAAATCAAGACGTAAACGGTCATCGGGTTCTGATGATAAGTAGATTTCACCTGAATAAATAGAATAGCAATAGGAGACTGCTAAGTTCTCACCCAAACAAGGAAATTAGGGATAGAGCTTACAAGTAGAATCTAAATAGGTTGTAAGCAATTTTAATATTAATAATGCAACTGGTTCAGAATCCTCTGATGAGAGTTCTTCCAGTTCTAATGAAAAATAATAGGAGTTGCAATTGGAAACGAATCAATCTAGTTCACCTAGCAAGCATTGCATACTCTCAGAGAAGAACTTGTAATAAAAGCATTAGGAGAAACTAATGAGTTTGTTATAGGATTTAGGAATCAATGAGAAACTCTTAATTAATTATTAGGAAATTAAGCAAGGACCTTAGATTGGAAAAGGGAGTTATGGAATTGTTTTCAAAGGAAATTGGCTTGGCTAAGATGTAGCCATAAAGTCTTATTGCAAAAAGAAAGAACAGCAAAAACATAAATAATTAATGGCTGATTTTCTTAAGGAAGTTTAAGTTATCTCTAATTTGAGGCATCCCAATATAGTTCTGTATATGGGTGTTTGTATTAAGAGGCATAATTTTTACTTAATTACTGAGTAATTAACGATTTAATTTTTAGATATATGGAAAATGGGAGTTTATATGATCATATTCATAAAAAGAAAACTAAAAATCTTAATTTTATTTAAATAATTGAAGATATCACTTTAGGAATGAATAATCTTCATGGCAGAAGAATAATGCATTGTGATTTGAAATCTTCCAACGTCCTCATCGATTAGAATTGGAATGTCAAACTATGTGATTTTGGACTGTCGAGGATTAAGAGCAAGAAAACTAAAAGTATGATTGGAACACCCCATTGGATGGCACCTGAAATCATGAGAGGAGAACCTTATACTGAGAAATCTGATGTGTATTCATTTGGTATGATTCTATGGGAAATTATTACTGGTAAAATACCTTATGAGAATCTGTCTATCACTTAAATTATTGGAACAGTTGGATGGGGACATACTTAAGTTGAGATCCCTCAATTCAGTAATCCACCTATTTTGGCCATTCTAGCAAAGGATTGTCTTAAAAGAGAACCTTCCTAAAGACCAACATTTGCTAAAATACTAGAGAAAATACAAGAGAGTCAAAAGCAGGAATGTAAAAACAAAGAAAAAGCTAAGAAATTTTTAATTGATTTTTTATCTAATTGACATTAATATATAAATATATTTATATAACTGATGGATTCGAAAAAATAAGCTAAGGGATCAGAATAAGTTTAAAAGAGTCGAGGCAATATTGACATGTTGATTCGTACAAAAAAAGAAGAACTATATACAATCAAATAGAAAAATGATTAAAAATAAAAGGAAACAAGAGCACAAGAAGAATTCAAAAGGGCTGAAAGGGCAAATAAAATAGAAGATGAAAGCAAAAAGGCCAATTCAAAAAATGCTGAATTGGAACAGGAATGGTGCAATCTATAAGAGAAAGATGAATGTGAAGAACTTAATAAATTGATAAACTAATAGAAAGATAAATTTGCATAAATAATGCATGCTAAAGATGAATTGATTAAACAATTTCTAGATGAATTGAATAAGAAGGATGATGATTTTGGTAAAATGATTAAAGAGCAAGCCATTGATATTCAAACATTAATTTAGAAAATGAGATCTCAATTTTTTTAATTAAGAGAATGCATACATGAGGATCTTGAATCCATTGAAAATGAATATATAGAAGAAGTATAATAATATATAATAATCAAATTAGAGAGCCAATTTATTGAATAATTATTAAACTGAAATAAGAAATTTATTTGACAAAAGAACGGAAAAGGAAAAATCATTTGTGGATGAAAGAGAAAGAAAAGAGGAAGAATATACTAAGGACATTGAAAAGTTAAGAATTTAAGGATTGAAATCTTATGCTGAACTCAAAATCTCAATGGAGACAGAAATCTAAAATTTGGAAAAGTGTTATGAAGATATGAAAGCACTCTACCAATTGAATACTGAAAAATTAGATTATAATCTAAAGGTTTTGAAAGAAAAACAAATCTCGCATACACACACTCATGATGATCTAAAAAGAAAGGACTAAAATTTAAACAATAGATTGAGAAGTCTAATCAAAGATTATAATGAATTTGATACCAAATTTAAATAAACAAATAAAGAATTAACATAGGAATACAAACGTATTACCAGACAATTTAAAGAGTTACAGAGAAAATTTAAGCATTTCGATAAGGCCGATTAAAAAGCTTATGCTGATATACATTCCATGAATGAATTAGAAGTCAGAAAACTCAAGGCGAAGATTCTAAAATGTGACAAAACCATTCACATCTAATAATTAGGTGTAGATTGGGAAGAACCATAAGATTAAAAAGAAACCTAAGGTATTTCTATTCTATTAATATAAAAAAGAAAAATCACAAATTATGGCTGAAGAGGAAGTTCAATTGCCTTTAAGTGAAGAAAAATTAGAAGAAATAGTTGAAATCTTAATTGAAGAAGTTGATTTCCTGATTGATGATAAAATGAGAGAAACCTTAGAGAAGGCTGAATAATAAGAGATTACTAGTGTTAAATTGGGAGTTATAAAGAAGTGTCTCAATATTGATTCGATAGATGAAATGCTAATTTTCATTGATGAATTAATCAAAAATTGTGAATTAAAAGTCCAAGAAGAACAACCTCAATAAGAAGCTGTCACTGAAGCTATTAAAAAGGTGTAAATTGAATAACCTTAAACTGTTCCAGATGAAGCTCCTAAAATTAATTATGAAACCTTTATCATTAACTAAAATAGCATTATCAACTTTTTAATGCATTGGATGAAAACTAATGAATAGAGAAAGAAATAAATTGAAAAAATGTCATCAAGAAGAGCCGC
Source organism: Paramecium octaurelia (assembly GCA_905182995.1). Taxonomy (NCBI): domain Eukaryota; phylum Ciliophora; class Oligohymenophorea; order Peniculida; family Parameciidae; genus Paramecium; species Paramecium octaurelia. Next base: position 302,495 of record CAJJDP010000037.1, read on the forward strand.
TAAATAAGAAACTGAAAGATAAAAAAAAGAGCGAATAGCAAAGGAAGGCAAAAAATATTGGGAAAAACTTACTTAAGTTCTCCCAGAGAAAACCTTTAGAGTTTGGAGGATTCTAGACAAATAGTTGAGCAAATATTACGAATTACTTCTAAAAAGATCTAAATTAGTAGAAGAAACAGGATAAATCCATAATCATAATGAAGAATTAAAAAATCTACTCAATCAATATTTATAAGTATCTCATTATATTTAAATTAGATTAATCATGAATTAAAAATACCTCCTACAAGATTTTTAAAGCTAGAATAATAATAAGAGAATGTCAAATTGCAAAACAGCAAATGAAATAGTCAATTAATATAGTAAATATAGATAATTTATAATTTTTTTATTTATCAACTTATATATAAGCCTTTTATTGTTTATTTATCTCTAAAAAATAGGTACTCACTTATGAATTCGTCTTTAAAAATAAACTCAATTGATTAACTCTTCCAAAATTTATAGTTTTCGATAAATTATGCTTGCAATTAGTTGTTCAACTTGAATGCATTAATATAGAGAATTTTTGAATCTTATTCATCTTTGCATTTGTAGATCGCACTGATCCAAATATAAAATTCTCCTTTAAATTTCGATAAGTTTATAGATTATTTCTTTTCAGTTTCAATGCTAACTTATCCATTAAGCAATTCTTTAGATTTCAATGTAAAAAAGTAATCTGAATCAAAGCGAAAATCGCAAAATTTATAAAACTTATCCACTCTATCTTTCAAAATTAAAATTTGTTAATCTTAAATTTCTATTACAAATTTAACCTTAAATTAAGTAGGCATTTATTTATTCAATTTAATAATCTCATTAGATCCATTAAAAATGTGGAAGTCCTCATCCACGACTATCAGTATTTCATTAGTATTATGTATTTTTGATATTTATATATTTTACCCTGCTTTACATTACATTTCTTTCCGTTAGGCTTTAGGATGACTAAGAATTACCAAAATTAATAATTATTCTGATTGGTGTATTTCTATTAATATAATTTGGTCATTAAAAGAAAAAAGTTTAAATGTAGATTCACAATCTAATTAATATCTAATTACTAATATGATACTGTTAATAAGGATAATGAGGAATTAGAAAGGAGTTTGTTTGTTCTTTTGGGTTGAATTAAGTTAGACTTCTATATCCTTATCTTGAAATTAATGCAACTAAAAATTTGTCATTTGAAACAATGTTGGATAAAATTACTAGTCCTTAACCAATCTAGTATGGCTATTCAAATTTGCAGCATCCGTTTTATACTTCAAAATATAACAACAATTAATTGTTTAAAGCAATTGTCGTCGATTCTATTAAGTGAAGTTTAATACTTAATTTTTATTCAATAAATTATTCCCCTAAAATAGCATAGCCATTAGTCAACTAAACTATTTATCGGATTGAATTAAACTCTGATAAGTCCAATTTGAAAGTGATGAATTTTGTTATCATATATTAAATGAAAATTTTAATAAAAATGATTTTGATTAAAATTACATACTTACACTAATCAACAAGACTTTCTTAACCATCTCATTTGAATTAAGTTGTTTCTTTAACCTATCTTTGTTTGCCCGTGTGCTAATGTTCTTGTCTTTTAATAATAAAAATGTCTCAAATGGCCAACTATAAGATCATTACTAAGCAAGGCTAATTGATTTTCATCAGCAACATCCACTAAATTATTAAATTGATATTTTACATTACTCCACTTTTTCAGGCTCTCCAATTTTGAAAGGAATGTGATTCTATTTATAATATTTTCTATAATCCCTATGTCCCAATCTAATTATAAATGATATATTATTACAATTTTCCATCTGGTAATAACAATTCTCCAGTTTTGGTCAATGTAGCCTTATGTTTACTAATCTATTTTAATAATTATTTTAATCTCTTCTATCTTAGTTCTTCATCAGTTTGTAAATCATCAGTTTATTTCTATTTTAATTTCAAATCCTCTTCATCATCATCAGAATCCAAATCTAAATCTTCATCATCTTCCCAATCTCCTTCATCTTCAACTTACTTTTCAACTTTCTTATCCTGTTATTCTTCTTTTTACTCTTATTTCAATTGCAATTGTTGTTTCTTTGCTTCAATTTATAATTGTTATTCCTTTTACTCTGCCAATATTCCTAATAGTTTTTCTTCGAAATTGTAATATTTTGATAAAACCTTATATTCTTGTTGAGGCATAAAACAGTGTCCCTTGTCTAGCATATGATCTTTTGTCGCGTGACTGTTTTTGAATGTTTAGAAACAATGTAAACAGGTATTATTCTTATTTATTTGTTCTGATAAGGCTTTTAGCAATCCTTCAATATTTATGCAGTGTTTTTATTCACGAATGAAAAATCCATGTATGCTCATATGTTTTAAGCAATCTTCAAGGGTATCACATAATTCATCACAAAATAAGCATACATTACTATTCAATAAGGAATTTCCTGTTTAACTTCTATTTGTTGTGATTGGAGATTTTAATTAATTTTATTAATGGCTTTTTGAAACAAGATGAGCTTAATAAGTCTTACTTGACTTAAACTCTTTATTGCAACATTTAAATGTTTAAGATTGAATTGGGGTTATGATCTTTTGCTCTGATATTTTGTCAAATTCTAATAATTGGTTTTGATTAATTACTTTCCTTATAAGCTTCAAATGAGACTGGAGCGAGGTTAATCATTTTTCTAGCAATGTTATATCTATGAAAATCTGTTTTGTAATGCTCCTTATAGACTGGTTCTTCTGGGAAATTAAGTAAACAAGAAGAGCAAACAAATTGACTCATGTTATAATTTTATTATTTTAATTAAAAAGGAGATAATAATCATTTCTTCCATGATTATCTTAAAATGGCAGTACTTTTTTGCTACTTCTTGTAATGTTGCATAGTCTTTGAAACAAGATCAAAACTATTTCCCATGACCTATGACTGTCTAGTGGAATTTCTCATCAGTTTTGAATTTCTGTTATACTTTTCCAAACTAGTGGATTCAATTCTCTAAGATTGAAACATTCCACTTTAGTTTTCTTCAACACATCTTCGAAGTTTCAATAAACTCTATTCCTTATCAGACTATTGTGTATCAACTCTGATTTACATTTATTCAATGGTTTTGTGATCTTGCATTTTTTTAAATAATTGTTGTGGATTTGAATAAATTTTTAATAACTATTAAGAATTGATAATTGATGCTGATTGAGTAGATTATTTGGTTTTGGCACTTACCAATTAATTCAACCTATCAAAGGCAGTCGGTGATTTCTTATTAGGATCTATAATAAAATTAGTTTAATTGAGATTTTAGACTTTATTTATTGATATTTACGAACACACATTTTCTAATTACTTAATTTTTTCATTTTAATTTTTGACTTCTGTTTCATATTTCTGCTATTCCTCCTCCAGTTTTTACGTGAGTGCTTCTATATGTAATCTTTATTATTATTCTACTCTTATATGTTATCGAATTGTATTTTCAAGTCTTTAGATCTCTTGCTCATATTTGTTATCAATGAATTCTTCTAACTGTTCCTTCAGATTCTACACAAGAGTTGTGAGTTCTCGAACTAATTCAAGAATACATTTTCTTAATCTTTCATTAGAGACTTCTTTAAACTGTTATATGTCAGCTGATTAAGGCTTGACAATTTATAGGAGGTCAGCAAAGAGAGAAGCTAAACATTAATTATCTTCCATAATAATTTAAATTTTTATATCTCATCCGCTCTTGAACAAAAGAATTGCTACCTATCCCATATAGAAATAGATGAAATGCTTGGTTTCATGTGTAACATAAGATCCGAAGTTTCTACCCACAATACAATGCCAAGTTGGATTATATTTCTTGTCAAATTCTTTCTTGAGGAATGCCTAAATCAATCTAACATTTTGTTTACAGCAATATCTTTCTCGATATTGAATTTCTCTAATGCTTGATTTGCACAATCGATGGCATCTTGTTACATTTCTTCAGACATATCAGCATTTTTCACAACTGCTTTTCTATCAGCTTGAGCCATTATTTAATTAAATATTTTTAATATATATCATCAAATTCTGATTACTGAAAACAAGTGACGAATAGTAGTAAAAACTGGTGAAACAGATCTCTTATATATGGTTATTTTTGGGGCCGATTACATTGTAGTTAAAGTAGTATTTTATTACCTAATATTTTTAGGAGATTTTGATTGAGAAGGCTATGTTAAAAATTTATTTTATCGCTACTTCTCAATTCTTAATAGGGCTTTTTCTGTTTAGCATTTTGATAATTTAGCTTCTAGTTCATCTTACTAATCATTTTGGTTGTAAATTTGAAGATCTTAATCATTTGATACAATCTAGGAATCCTGCAAAATCTCCAACTCATCTGCATTGTTGATATCATCTTCATCTATCAAAATTTATGAGAGATTCTCTCGATGAGCAGGGTGAGCACTTTGAACAGTTGATGCCAAGGATAGATGATTTTACTCACTGTTGAGTAGCAATTAATTTATTATCAATTATTGGATATTGGAAAGAGAGACCATGGTAATTTAGGAGGGTTTAAAATTAACTTTATTAAAGAGTTTGCCTAAATAATCATTAAATCTTTACTAATCAATTCTCTTGGTACAAGATTTTTGCCATAAAGTTGATGTGACATCAATTTTCCATGAGTATATTTATTCCAATACCATTCTTATAAGTAATTATTATAATGAATGCCTTCTCCATTCTATTTTCCTTTATAAACGTTTCCATAGTAAATATCGCCATTTTTATAATGCATAACTGTGAATCCATCATACTTTTGGTTCTTAGCCACTCCATAACTTAATGGATTGATTCTGATGAGTAATTTATTGCCGTAACAATTATTCTTAAATGGAATAATTTTTTGCATGAAGCCAATGTTTTCAATGTTTTCAACATTCTTGATCGTATCATCATCTCCCCAGAATAACTTTAGACAAGAGTTCTTCAGTTTATAAACACCTACATCTTTAGGTTTGGATCTCTTGAAGAATCCATAATAGTATGCTAATTATTTAGGTGAATATTACATCCATCAGGATTGATTACTAAACTATATCCCTCGAGGTGTTGTTGATTAAAGGATCCGATATATAGAGTACCGTCACTTTGAAGAATCATGTCTTTATCAAGCAGACAATTTTATAGTTGTTGCATTAATTTATTAATTAAGTGAATATGAACCCAATTTCGTTTTTAATATAATAATGTTAAAAAAAATTGTTCTGCTCTTGATCCTCGTAATAGCTATCTAAGCTAGACACCATAAGTTGAGACACACTAAATCAGTTGTCGGACATAACTTAGCAATGAAACCTGGAGATGCTTGTTTACCAACAACAAATTTGGGTGGACAGAAAAAAGAGGAAACAGCTGCCAATTAAGCCAGAAAGCATTTGACTGTACATTAATAATACAAAGCTAGAAATTTGCTGATGATTTGACTGAAGAAAATAGAAAAGCAACAGAAAAAGAGCCTTTCCCCAATTTATACACATATTAAGATGATAATTGTGTTGGTAAAGCTTAAGATCCTCCAAAAAGAGATAGAAGAATGAGAAGAAGCTGATTTGATAGAATAACATCTTATAATTTACAAATTCAAATAGGTTTTTAAGCTCAGCAAAAAATTAAATTAAACTTAAAAATACATTATATTTTTCTACTTTATTAATATAATTAATGAGCAATTTCGATAATGAGATTCAAGACAACCAAATTGAAGTTGACTTGTCCATTAATAGACAGATTTTTTCTTTTCTATAATAAGGAATCGATCAAATCAACATTTTTATGGGTGGTATTCCTCCCTTAAGAAATGATGATTTGTTTGAAGATGGAGATAACTAAATTTACTTTTCTTTGCCAAGATCCTTAATGAGGGATAGACCCTCACCAAGGTACTTTTGTGTTCACAGATTTAGAGAAAAACCGCAAAACATTTAGAATTATCTTCAAAAGCGCACGGACCCAATTTAAAACAATTAATTTGATCCAAAACTACCTCATATCAAAGTTAGTTAACTTAGAAATATGAGCGCACACCATCATTATTTTATAAATGAATTTGGGTAAATAGGAATGAACTATCTCATAGCCTTATAGATTCCCAAAAAAATACTAATTCTGTTGACATACTAATTGGCCGATAATATCGCCAAAATTAGGATATTGTACCTAATGATATAAGTAACAACTGTTTATTCTAACAGGATAGTTTTACCCGAAGATAGAGTGATATCCCGAATCCATTGTAAGATTATCTACAATGATTACTTCAGAAAACAATAAGTACTAGATTCTATTTATGCTAAAACCTTGGAACTAATCAAACTCCCAGCCTAAATTAAATATAAAATTAGCTAATTTTTAGAGTATGTTTCTATTAATATAGAAATCCTAAAATTGTGTAAATATAAGACCTGGGGAGCATATGTGGTACGTACTTGAGAATCTTTAGATAAGAACCTTGTGTGCTTAAAGAGGGTCATAAATTTAGTATTGGAAGTGACACTTTTTTTAATATCTTGTTAAATCACAACTTGAATCCTAATCTAAAAGATATCGACGATGAATGGTATAGTATAATCAAACACTTATCTTCCTTGAAATCAACCCAAAAACATGAAATTCATTTGAGCGACTTATTAAATCAAATCAGCATTTTAGAGCCTCTTGAATCTATAAAGAGGCTTTCAATTAAAGATCTTTATACAAAATTAAGAGAATACTCGATCCCTATTTTAATTGTGAAATTCCAGGGTCATGGAGTATATATTAATAGATGCATAAATTTATTTGTAGGGAAGACTTAGACTGATACTAATGATTTTTTCGTAGGGAGAGGATCTGAAAATAACATAAAGATCAGTTCTAATACGATATCGAGGAAGTAGTGTCGAATTAAGTATTCTCAAAAGTAATGGGATTATATAAATTAGGTTATCAGCATGGATAATAAACGATGGATATTAAGATAGAGATTCTGCTAACGGGACTTGGATTAGTTTATAAACTACAGAATAATCAGAATAGAAAGCTGAATCAAATTTGATTGAACTACATCATAATGATGAAATAAAGATCAGCGATTCCATTTTAAAACTTGAGTTATTTTAAGGCACAAAATAAGGATTTGGAAATATAATAAACAAATTTCTTCGGGATTGATAATTAATAATTAAATAAAAAGTGACGCTATTTATTTTTATTCATAAAAATTATATCTTTTTTAATCTCAAAATAAATTTATTTATCAAAAAAAAAATGAGCAATATTCCACCCTCTCAACATCCAGCTCCATAATCTGGCCCATATTAATAACCAACATTTCAACCAGGATTCGCTCCATAATATGCTCCTGCTCCAGTGTCTTATGGACCTCCTGTTACCTCATCCCCATTGAGATATTCACAACCCCTTTATTAAGCACCAGTTGTTTAACAACCAGTGTATACTCAACCAGTTGTTCAACAACCAGTCTATGCTTAACCAGTTGTTCAATAACCAGTGTATACTCAACCAGTTGTTCAATAACCAGTCTATGCTTAACCAGTCGTCTAACAACCCATTGTCACACAATCAGTCGTTGCCCAACCAGTCGTTGCTCAACCCGTTGTTGCAGCATAACCAATCCAAGGAGAAAGCAGAATTGAATATGTCCCATATGAAAAGACAGTCATTGAATACGAGGAAGTCAGATAAAGGATTTAAGTGCCAAGAGAAAAATATGTTACAGATTATTATGCAGTGGAATACCAAACCGAATACGTACCATAAGTATACTAAGAAAAATACACAGGTAATTATTTATTCCATATTTAGAATACGTCCCTGTTGACAGATATCAAGAAAGAGTTGAATATTATCCAGTTGAAAGATAAGTTGTCCACTAATAAGTCCAATAAGTCTAATAAGTTGTAGCTTAACCAGTCGTCTAACAACCTGTTTAAGTCGTTTAATAACCAGTTTAAGTCGTTTAACAACCAGTCCAAGTTGTTCAACCCCAACCAGTCTAAGTTTATTAATAACCCATTGTCTAATCACCTTTGGTCTAATCCATTCCAGTACAAACTGTTCGCCCACCAGTTTATGCTCCAACTACAACTCTTCCATTAGGCTAAACTGTTTCACCAAGACTCCCTGGAGCACCTGTCACAGCCAAACCCTTGGATAAAACATAAGTAATTCACAATACTATTATAATTTTAGGGACCCAATTAACCAGCCAAATAATAGAATAAGCCAAAAAGCTTTTTGGACAGATTGTTTGACAGAGATTGAATTGAGCAATTATGAATATTTTTATAAATGCACAAATAACATTTAAAATTTTGAATTTTTTATCTTCTTTCTATTTCTATTCTAGTTTCAATTCTGATTTATAGGTATCAAGTTTTTCGATAGTCTATTGATTTTAATTAGTTTGCAAAATGAATTCATAATCTTCTCCCTAGCCAAAATAAGAGTACCCAGCTTAACAATAAGCCTATTCTCTACCTCCCATTCCGAACTAAGATCGAATCTAATATTATCCTATTTTCTACATAAAACACGATAAGTAACATATACTCTTTCACCAATTAGTCAACATTTTCACTCGAGTATACAACAGACTCTAACTGATCATTAGAATTCATGGTTTGTCTGCCACCCTGTGATGCAAAACGATCCTTTTTTCCCTTATATATCTAGTTTTTAAAATTGTACGCCCAAGCCCTCTACTTTCAACTTTGAAATACCCATAAAAATAGAAGATGATGAAGAAATCAAATAGAACAACATTCAGTAACAAGTATAAAAACCTGATCCTATTCAAATTCAGGAGAAATAAAGAAACAAAAAGGAAAAAGTTTAAAATAAATTTAAAAGAAAAGTAGACAATGTTCCAGACATAGAAATCTAGCCGTGTAATTGTTCTTAGAGTAACTGTCTTAAGCGATATTGTGCTTGCTTCCATAGTGGTAGAATGTGCTTAGATGAATGCTAATGTAAAGACTGTAAAAATTGTACGGAGTTTTCTGAATTAAGAGATGAAGCTATAAATCATGTTTATAAAAAATGTCATCGGGATAAGAAGGTTCCAGTCAATGAATTGCTGTCTCTATAAATTAGTTATGGATGTAAATGCAAAACGACTGGATGTTAAAAAAAGTATTGTGAATGCTTTAAGCGGGGATAAATTTGTGGAGAATAATGTTCTTGTGAAGATTGTCTTAATATCCCACAAACATAAAGCTAAAATGATCTTAAGAGATAGAAAACAGTTCAAAAATGATTTCTTCATTTAAATTCATTATAACATTTATTATCACTTATATTCACACTTAAAAAAACTTCCTTATTTCGAATTTCAACAAAAGTTCTTTTTTATGTTAAGAAGTCATAATTTACTTCGGAACTGATGGTGGAGACATTTCAATCAAATAAATAATCTGAATGCTTTTAAATTTAAACACCAAATATAGTAAGATCTTTGTGGTAGTCTTCTGGCAGAAATCTACTGAATGCAATCTAAATTTTATATTGACTTTTATCTAGAATAAGAAAAAAATGAATTATACTTATATCTTGTCAGTCAGTAGGTGAAATTTCAATGTTCTGAACTAATTTAAATTTTTCGATTTTCTATTTTAATACAAAGAAGACAATAAGTCAAAAGTAAATACTTATAGATAATTATGAATCGGCAACATTTTTTATTTAAGATATAATTCCTTTTGTTTTTCTCAAGATGAAAATTATTAGTCCTATAAATTTTAATGTTTATATGTGTGTTTAATTAAAATATTAATTTAATGAAAAAGTTCTTTTCTTCAATTAAAAATGCTACAACTCAATTTGCAAAAGGCCTTTTTACTTCAAATGAAGAAACTTAATAATAAGAAATTAAATAAGAGATGACTCCTGAAGAATAAAAATAGCAATGTAATTTCATATTTCGAAAATAGTTGATGATTATGTTAAAAGTTATTTAGATTCTGATAAGGACTTAAAAGCCAAAATATTGACCAATCGATTGTACTTTAATACAGCAGTGCTTGACTTGTCTTGGAAAAAAATATTAGACATCAAAAATTTATACGCCAATGAAAGAAGAATCAATTTCTAGCCAAGATTAGTCATATTGGAATAATAACATTGGGAAAGAATTGTGATTCAAGTTGCAGAATTAATTTAGTCCTACTATGATATCCAAATTTATTATGACAAATATGAATTGGTGAAAATGGTAAAAAAATAAATTTATTTTATAGATCAAACCAAAGGTATTGGAGGAATAATGTATCAAGATTCTTTTTAGCAAAGAAGAAATGAAAGACTATTTTTAATTTTATGAATAATCAGAAGTGCTACTAACTTAGTTGAAGCAATAATTTCCTCAGCTTACCTTCGAATATTCTCAGTATTAAATAAAAGAAATTTAAAAGCAATATTTAATTGATTAAGCCTTTGAATTGTTTAAATTTGATGATTGCGATGAATTCAAGGCAATTAAATTATTTCATGATGATCAAGAAGTCTTGCAATGGTTTAAGAGAAAACAAGCAGTTTCCCCTTGACTTTATATTAATGTATATATATATATAATGCTTTATTAACAAAAAATAATAAGTAGTACTTTCACAGTTAAAATGACAATGATGATTAAGCCCTGCTAGTTTAAGTGCTGCTTGGAAATATTTTCTTTGTTTTTTTCCTATGAGTTGCTCCATTCAAATTCTGGATAATTTTAAAATATTTATCTCTAGAAAATAACTGGTTTTAATCCCTTTCTAAATAACCGGTCAATGGATATTGGATAATCTTATTTGTAATTTTATTTTATTATTAAATTTTTGGTGATTGCTGTCTAATCTTGAACTAACAGCTCTTTTATTATTTTTTATAAGATTATCGATATTAATTAGAATTGGGTTGAATGTATTTTTGTTCTTACCACGCCCCAAAATCATTGTCTTCCACTATTATTATAAAAATCTATAAATTACTAACACTTTTAGCTCTTTCGTTTACTATTGGATTTTATAATTCCACTGTTTAAAAAGCACTGATTGCTTCTAGATACTATTATGCATCATTTTCTACTTTCAATCTCAAGGGGGAGATGTTAAGCTATACAGGATTCTCAAATAATTCTAAAGCAATCTATTCTAAAATAATTCTAATACATTGATTCTTTTTATCTTTTATCTTTAAGGCAACGGATTAACATTTTCGTTATTTGTAATTTTTATAGGTTTCATTAGCAAGCAAACTTTATATTCGTTAATAAATTATAAATAAATATAATTAGTCATTCATTTTCTAATTTCTAGCTATTTTCTTTTTGATTTCCTTACTATATTACTTTTTCTAATCTCTCTACTTACTCTTAAAGCAATCGGTTCTTTTCCAAAATATCTCCCATCTCCAAGTATTGCGATAATTTCTCCTCTTATTTTTTTATAGTCTCCTTCAAACTTTCATTCTCTTTGTTCAATCTTTTAATCTCCTCTTATTATTCATATCCACTTTTAAACAAGACACTACTATAATTATTCAAAGTTTCCTTTTTTAATTTCCCATAACCCTGATAATAATTACCAGAAGTTCCAAATAACTTTTGTTTCTCCAATAATCTTTGTTGAAGCTATGGTATAAGTCCATGTTTTATTTATTATGCTTCACTTGGAGAACATTCAAAAAGATGCTTGCCTGTGGAAGGTTAAGAAATATGTCTATCTCTAAGAGGTGTGAAAAAATTAACAGAACATTTGTAAGGTTCTGATGTTATCTATGGACTGTGTGATCTCATTCAAGTTTCGTTATATTTTTAAATTAATTTTATTGCGATTGGGTATTTATTCAGTATATTTAAGTTTTTTTTATAGAACCATGACAATAAATTATGTAAATTGCTTTATTTAGGTTTTATATCATGTTATAATTTTTATTATTGAATAAAAATTATAAATTTTTATTTTTGTCAAAGTAAAGAATGTATTTCAAAAAAGGAGCATGTGACAAAAAATTTATGTGAGTCCTTAGATTTTTAGAATATTCTTGAAGATATATATTTATTTTGCAATTTTATGGCCAACTCTTAGAATGTAAACCATTAGGTTTTTTATTTATAAGAAATACATTTTTAATTTGAATTATTCTATAACTAAAATTTTGACATTATTCTTATATGTTAAAAAATAATTTAAGAAAATAAGCCAATATGAAAATTATTATTCAATTATGTAACGATTATTATTTTTTAGCCCTTCCAACTACTTATATAATTATATTTTACTTAAAAGACTCAACTATTTTTTTTCAAATTCACTGATTTTGTAGGGTTTTTTGATTGGATTATTTCTAGAATAAACTTTTTGCATTAATTCTTTAAGAAATTTACTTTATTAAGGCTATCCACAATGAAATGTTTGATTTCGTTCTCTAGATTTTTAGGAATCACTTCTTCTATTGTCTGTGTCTTTAGTTTCTTTGCTCCTGGGATTATTTGTTCCGATATTAATAAAAGTACTTCGATCATAGAAGGATTGTTTTTCGAATAAAGATAATTATTTAGGGTTTTTCTTCTTATTGGTGTGCATATTGTTTGATTTATTATTATTATCTTAAGAATTGAGGCTTCCATATTTTTTATTGATCTCTTTGTAATCTGTATCATCCTTTTCTTTCAAATCTTCAAGCTTTTCAATTTAAATTCTTGGGATAATAAATTGTTATTATGATTTATTTTCTGTATTTTAAAATGAACCTAAAATTAAGGAAGATCTATGTGATTTTATAGATTTGTCTTTAATTTCTTAGAGTGGTTTTATAGGACTAAGGGAAGAGAATTAAAACTTTGGCGAAGCACAATCTTTAAATCCTTCATTTGTGAGAAGTAAGATCTTGTCTCCTAATTTGTTTAATTTTGTGTTTATTTGATCTTGAAATTGAATGCTGGATAAGATGCTTAGATTTCCTTTTTTATTATTAGGTTAATAACTAATATTAAGAACATCCTAGGATAGTATTAATATATTACATCTAGAATCACATGTTATTTAGGAGATAAAGTTTTTGTTTATGATTTAATAATGTTGTATACTAATTGTTCTTTTTGGCTTAATGAAATTGAGCTTTTATTGATATTTTAAATGATTTCCTGTAATTTTTTATTCTCTTAAGCAAATTAAATAGTTTTTTGCATGTTTAACGAATTTGAACATAAAAATGCTATATTTTATCATAGAAGATGTACCATCATCTGATTTTTATTCTGAATCCCAATTCTGGATATTACGTTTTTAAATGTTCAATTTGCATGCTTTAATGAAATCAATACAATCATGCAACATTTTGTATTCATTTTTTTCATAAAGGAGGAGTTCTATCTTCTCAAAATCAAAGATCACCTATTCTTCTGTAAATTTAACTAAATACTTGTTTAATGTAATAAACATTTTTATTTTTATGATAATTGAATTACCAGTCTATCAATTTCTGTTTAGAGCTTTGTTTCAATATCTTCTTTCTCATACTAAATTTTTAGGAACAATATCGCATACTTGCATTCTAAAAGCAAAATCAATAATTTCAGATATGTCTACTCTGATGCTTGATGAATGCAATCCCATCTTGTCGAGTTCGACATAAATTTTCTCGGCAAAATCTGCAATTGACATTTATTTTGAATTTAAAAAATAAATGATAAATTTTATTAAATAGTACATAAGTATTAATAAAATATGCAATAGGGTTAGTATGTAGTTTTATAATAAAATGAAATAATAAAAATCAGAATAACCTTTTGATAATATTGTCTAGATTGTATTTAGGATAAAAGTGGTCATAATTTTTAACTAAATCTATTTCAAATGAAGTTTCATAAGGATCAAATTTAGGTTCTATTATGGATATAAACTATACTTTATGGAATGAACACATTATGTGGTTTGAAAGGTTACTATTGTTTGATACCAATTGTATTCATGATTAAGCTGATCATATTTTTAATTTCGCCAATATCATCATAATATTATTCTTAGTTTTCTTCTTCTTCTATTTCCTCTATCGTTTCAAATTAGATTTATTATTTCATAAAAATTCGCTTTAACTTTCTTATTCTAATATTATAATCAAAAATTGAGAGTTAAACTTTTTTGGATATGAATACTGAATTTTATTGCGAACGTTTTTTCCTTTGACATTCTTCTCTTTTCTATTGATCATCCTTGACTTTAATGTGAGCCAATATATATTTTGGATAATAGTGAGTCACTTCACATTAATCTGCTAAATGGTTGTCAGATTGACAGGTGAAACATTTTAAATCTAATTGGTTAAAAAGTTTTGATTGATCAGTGTATTATTAGGAAATGATAGAATGATAAATTTCAAAATCTTTGGGGAAGTTGATAATTTCATTCAAGAAATTAGATTTTGATAATTTATACATATTACAACAGGTTAAAGTTTCTGCTTTGTAAGGAAATCGTTATTCTGTAAAGAAGGATAATTGGCCCAGACATTATCCAGATTTAACCAAGTCAATTTTAGTCTTAATATTAATAAAAGTATGAGCAGTATCAACATACTAATAATTGAGAAGTAAAGTACAATCAAAATTTCTCCATTCTATAGAAACATCAAATGAGGATGTAGGAGATTAAAGTGAATATTTTCTCCAGGTCCATAGCTCTCTTCTTGCATATATTAAACAAGGGAACGAATGAACATTTCAGAGAAATCAAGATTCCAGAATATTTAGCATTTAACAAAATTGATATGAGTCTCATATTACAATTGTTATCTTAACTCAGGAGCAAGTCTAGAGATGAGGAATTATTCTATGGGTCTGTTCCTGTTCTTCTCATCTTACCATATATATTGATAATAATCGATAATTCTGGCTTGAGTTGACACCGAAATGTTTTTGATCTTCATATAACGATTGATAACTGCTTCATAACTATTGTACCTGATTTCTTGAGAATTCAAATCGACGATTACTTCTCGAATTGAGGCTACATTGAATGCAAAAACCATTCCAGCAATAACTAATTTAAAATTCAATATTTACTCATAGTAATGAGAGTGATCCCAATTTCATAACTATTCTTAGGTGTAATATCTCCATATCCAACAGTCGAAACAGTTGTGGTAGCCCAATAAAAGGAAACTACATACCTTTACCAATATGATAAGGACTGAATAGTTTAGTCATTCTCGAGGTATCCATTGTATTCAATCCAAGTTGGGATACTCGATATTCCTTCTTCATCTCTCTGATATTCCTCGAAAGATACGCCAAAAAAGAAACAAGCCATTAGGTGGTTGACAAACAAAACAACGATTATCAATTTCAATACTGTGTAAGCTGCCTTCCAATCTACAATAACTTTTGTATAATTACTGCTTCTCAATTGTAAGGAATGATCAATCTTCTCACTGAATCTTATTACGTAATAAGATCTTAAATAGAAAAGAATTCTAATATAATCGTTTTAGAGTATCAATGACAACATGAGTGATATTACTCCAAGCAAATCTAATTCGAATTCCTAAGATTTATATTAACTTGCTGCAATACCCAAACCACATACTTTTAAGCAATCTCTCTACGATCCAATATCACTTCCCCTTATTTTTTTATACCTGTGTTAAAGCTTACCAAAAGGTCAGCCCCTAGCATAATGATAGAAAAGATCAAATAGGATTTCACAACAAAAATGTTATTCGGATTGAGACCATCCTTCTGATCGGTGAAAGCTATCTAAAATATCGATATACAAATACTTTAAAAGGAATGTAAAATAGGTAAGTGAATATTATGATTACTACAATTAATTGCCAAATCAATAAACCACTTGATTCTGGATGAAAAACAGGAATTGCATTTAATATTTTAGGGTAAAACCTCCTATTTGTTTCTGCCTTGAACACTTTAATTTCCTTAGAGAACATTTACTAACAGCGATATTTGTCAAATAGTGAATCAAAATCCTAACTAACATCAAAAAGTTAAAGTTAAGCAATTGCTGGAATATCATACAAAATAGAAGATTTATTTATTGTACTTGCTCTAATGCTAAATTCCAATGAATTTTAATCATCCAAAAGAGGGTATTTCATAAATCAAAAAATTTTATTTATTATAGTAATCAAGTTGTACTTTGGATAGAAATATTCATAGTTCTTCACTTCGTCTATGCAAAATGATCTCTCAAAAGGATCAAACTGAGGACCTACATCATTATTCATATAAATTTACGTTCCGGAATAAATAATTTAACCTATTACTTCTAATTCAAATTGACATCCTCTCCTAACTCCTTAAGAATGCTGCCCAACATCTATCTTATCTCTCCTATCTCATTCTAATATTATTATTATTAGTAGAAATCCTCCTCCTCTGAATCTTCAAAGCTACTATCCGAGTTTATCTATTTTCTCAATTTAGTGGATTTCATTCTCATCATACAATCTTAAGCAATACGTTTAATTTGGTGTTGAATCAAAACAGATTTATATTGTTTCTTACGTTTTCTTTCGAATTACTCTCTTTTCAGCCTATCATCCTTTACATTGATTTTGAAAACCAAATTGCTCTTGTAATAATGAGTAACATCGCAAGTGTCTGCTTAGTGAGATTCTGACATGCAAGTAAAGCATTTAAGGTCTAATTTTGTATAGAATTCGTAAGGATCGCTATATCTTTTGGATATAACCAAATGGAACAATTCAAAATCCTTTTGATGCTCTCTAAGAACATCTACAAACTTCAATCTCGAAACTCTATAAATATTACACCATTCTTGAGTCTATGCTCTATATGGGAATCGCTCATTCATAAAAAAGGATTGCTAGCCTATGCATTACCCTTATTCAATATAATCGATTCTAGTCTTCACATCAACAGAATTATAGCAGCTTTCCACAAACTCAAATCTTAATAAATATTCTTACTATGAGAACTTCCCCTTTTTAAAGGTACATCAAATATTAATCTCCTTGCTTATCCTCAAAATACAATTCTTCTTTAGGACCATATGTATGTTCTTCCATATATTATGATAGTTAGTATAAGAATTCATCACTAAAATACATCATATAAAATATTCTGCAATTAACAAATTTTACATAAGTCTCATACTATAATTGTAATTTTAACTCCGGTGCTAATTTTGATATAAGCATATCTTCTACTTCTCTATTACGATTTTTCTCCTCCTTCCATATATATTAAAAATAATCAATCACCTTCTCTTAAGTACGTATTGAGATTCTCTTCATTTTCATATACCGACTAATTATGGCCTCAAAATTATGCTCCATGATTTCAGCCTGATTCAAATCTATCAAAGTTTCCCTAATCGATGATATATTAAATGCAAACACCATTCCAGCAATAACTAATTAGATTTATCACTATTTTACTCATCGTCAAGAGAGTCCATCCTATTTCAGAGTTATTCTTTGGTGTTATATCTCCATAACCATTAGTAGATACTGTAGTGATGGCCCAATAAAATGATACCAAGTATCTGTCAGCCAAAGAAGCTTAAAAGATCTACTCATTGTCTATCACATAACCATTAAAGACAATCCAAGTATCAATATAAGGTATCTAGTTGTTTTCATCTTTCATTAATTCAGAATATGAAATTCCATAAAATATACATGCCATTATATGGGCAACGAAGAGCATCACAATAATCAATTTTATAAGTAGGTAGATCCCTTTAAAGGCTAATTTAAAATGATTAGAAGATCATACTTTTTTTGAGCAATAATTTATGATCAATTTTATTGTCAAACCTTATGACGTAATAAATTCTCAAATAAAATAACAATCTAATAAAGTCAAGATCAAAAATATATGAGAGGATTAAACTCAGCACTCCAATAAAATCCAATTCGAATTCCTAAAAGATAGAGAATAATTTATACAATTATTATATAATTATTCACAATCTGCTTTCTATCCAAATTTACTTACCCATTTTATGTGAATCCAGTATTAAATGAAACCAACAAATCAAAACCCAACACAATAATCGAAAATATAAGAAAAGTATTAACCATCTCATTATAATTAGGATTAAGACCATTCAATTCATCAGTAAAGGCTATCTAAATAAACCTCATCAATTACTTTTAATGGTATATAGAAAAAGTATAAAAAAATTATGATGACCATGATAAATTGCCATGCTATCAAACCCTTTGAAGTTGGGTGAAACACTGGAATCTTATCTAAGAATTTCTAGAATATGCTCTCTTCCTTTCTAGCCTAAAATGATTTGATCTCAGGGGATAGTCTAGATTCTGATAATTGATCAAGCTAATTAAAATCTGAACTAATATCAAATAATTATGCTGTAGCTGAGTCTGGAATTTATTAGTATATAAATGTTTTTTTAGTATTATTATTATTATTGACACTGAATTCGATATATGTGCCATCTTCGAAAAGATGGGCATTCTTTTAATATTTCATGAAGCAATTATATTTTTGTAATATAATTAATAATATAATTTGAGTAAATTCAGTTTATACGTCTTCCCTTTTTCCAATAACCATTAAAAATTTATTCATTCAAGCTTATGCATCCTTTCCCATGCTATATTCCGAATTCCCATTCACCTTCATATTTTCTTCCATCTCCCCAATCATATACACCATAACCCTAAAATCTACCTTATAGCATACATGTTTTTTGTCCTTAAAATACTACCCTTCATATTTTCTTCCGTCTGGCCACGTATATAGTCCACGCCCATGCATAGTACCATTATGAAACTCTCCTTAATACTTTCTACCATCAGGCCAAATCATGCATCCAAATCCAGATATTTAATTTTAAACCCAATCCCCTGTATATATTTGCCCAGTACTCCAAACGTATTTTCCTTTCCCTTACTTAAAGGAATTATAATAATCTCCTTCATAAAAAGAACCATCAGGCCAACATTCAATACCAAATCCTTGCTATTTATCATTAACCCAATTTCCTTAATATTTTGGACCTTCAATATGCTAATATATTCCGTAACCATTAGCCATATCATCTTACCATTCCCCTTCATAAACATCACCATTTGCATGAATAAATTTACCATTACCATTTGCTTTATTTTTTTTCCATTCTCCTTAATACTGAGCTCCATCAGGCCAAACTTAAACGCCATATCCATCTCGGGAATTGCCTCTCCATTAACCTGTATAGACAGCTCCACCTACAATTCTTTTAGTGAGATAGCGTACTTGTAAGGTGGCCTATGCACACATTCTAAACTATCAATATCAATAGTAAGACTGCTCGGTATTGTTTTAGAAACAGATTGCATAGTAGCTGTTTCTTATTTAATTGTTCGCCTAATAAGGTAGCCTCTCCAATATTTTTAAATGATTATAGCCTTTTTATGCTTAACCATTTAGACTTTTTCTAGATTGGATTAGCATGTTGGAATTGTTATGCATTCTTCAATTTGAAATGATTGTACATCTTTTTCCATATTCTTTTTTTCGCAATTGCAATGAGAACACGAGGAACCCATCTTAAGTTAAAAATATTTTTGTTTACATAATATATGATAACTCTTAAATATGTATAATAGATTATAATATAATTTTAACAGTGAGAAAAATTGATTAGGAATGATTATAATTAGAAACTGAATTTTATTTAAAAGAAAAGTTTAACTTTATTAATTAGATGCATAATCAAAAGATTGCAACTAATAATGATGAATCTAATTGTGAAGAGAGACAACTTGTAGATCAGTCTAAGAATAATGAATAGCAATAAGAAATTTAACGAGTTAGTGATTCTATCTTAAATGCCACAAATTTGAATGAATATGATTATTACAATTATCCACCAAATTTGGAATAAGCTGAAATACATAGACAAGCATATTATCTCTGTCCTGATCAATATGTACTCGATCATNAATATAATTAATAATATAATTTGAGTAAATTCAGTTTATACGTCTTCCCTTTTTCCAATAACCATTAAAAATTTATTCATTCAAGCTTATGCATCCTTTCCCATGCTATATTCCGAATTCCCATTCACCTTCATATTTTCTTCCATCTCCCCAATCATATACACCATAACCCTAAAATCTACCTTATAGCATACATGTTTTTTGTCCTTAAAATACTACCCTTCATATTTTCTTCCGTCTGGCCACGTATATAGTCCACGCCCATGCATAGTACCATTATGAAACTCTCCTTAATACTTTCTACCATCAGGCCAAATCATGCATCCAAATCCAGATATTTAATTTTAAACCCAATCCCCTGTATATATTTGCCCAGTACTCCAAACGTATTTTCCTTTCCCTTACTTAAAGGAATTATAATAATCTCCTTCATAAAAAGAACCATCAGGCCAACATTCAATACCAAATCCTTGCTATTTATCATTAACCCAATTTCCTTAATATTTTGGACCTTCAATATGCTAATATATTCCGTAACCATTAGCCATATCATCTTACCATTCCCCTTCATAAACATCACCATTTGCATGAATAAATTTACCATTACCATTTGCTTTATTTTTTTTCCATTCTCCTTAATACTGAGCTCCATCAGGCCAAACTTAAACGCCATATCCATCTCGGGAATTGCCTCTCCATTAACCTGTATAGACAGCTCCACCTACAATTCTTTTAGTGAGATAGCGTACTTGTAAGGTGGCCTATGCACACATTCTAAACTATCAATATCAATAGTAAGACTGCTCGGTATTGTTTTAGAAACAGATTGCATAGTAGCTGTTTCTTATTTAATTGTTCGCCTAATAAGGTAGCCTCTCCAATATTTTTAAATGATTATAGCCTTTTTATGCTTAACCATTTAGACTTTTTCTAGATTGGATTAGCATGTTGGAATTGTTATGCATTCTTCAATTTGAAATGATTGTACATCTTTTTCCATATTCTTTTTTTCGCAATTGCAATGAGAACACGAGGAACCCATCTTAAGTTAAAAATATTTTTGTTTACATAATATATGATAACTCTTAAATATGTATAATAGATTATAATATAATTTTAACAGTGAGAAAAATTGATTAGGAATGATTATAATTAGAAACTGAATTTTATTTAAAAGAAAAGTTTAACTTTATTAATTAGATGCATAATCAAAAGATTGCAACTAATAATGATGAATCTAATTGTGAAGAGAGACAACTTGTAGATCAGTCTAAGAATAATGAATAGCAATAAGAAATTTAACGAGTTAGTGATTCTATCTTAAATGCCACAAATTTGAATGAATATGATTATTACAATTATCCACCAAATTTGGAATAAGCTGAAATACATAGACAAGCATATTATCTCTGTCCTGATCAATATGTACTCGATCATTATACAAAGGAGTCTTGCGAATGCTGCAAGTAAATATCGTGTATTAATGATTAGCAAAAAGTTCCATCGCTCTCCCTTTAATTGGATATTTGGAGATTTGTATGAAGCAACTGTTGATGAATATGGATTAGCAGCTCCCCTTTACTTTACTATAATTAAATTCTAACTCTTAGTATTCATAATAGTGTTTTGCATCTATGGAATATTTTTCATTAGTGAGGTTCATCGAATTTGTAATTCAAATCCACAATTAAATTGTGATGTTGACAATAATGATTTGTGTAGAACTTGTGAATTCTAGTATTCGTATGGCTTTATTGACATTGTGACAATTTAGGAATATTTGCATTAGGAGAAAGGTTCGCACTACCAATGGTTTTAAGTATCAGCATTTTTAATATTTCTAATAAATTTGCATTTGCCATTCTTTTATGATCTTCTCATCACTTATATGTAAGGAATTCAAATAATACCTAAGATAATTTAAGTATTGGAATCGAGATCCTTACAACAAACAGAATGAAACTATTAGTTCCATCTACATTAGAGGAATGAGTTCANGCTATTTATCATTAACCCAATTTCCTTAATATTTTGGACCTTCAATATGCTAATATATTCCGTAACCATTAGCCATATCATCTTACCATTCCCCTTCATAAACATCACCATTTGCATGAATAAATTTACCATTACCATTTGCTTTATTTTTTTTCCATTCTCCTTAATACTGAGCTCCATCAGGCCAAACTTAAACGCCATATCCATCTCGGGAATTGCCTCTCCATTAACCTGTATAGACAGCTCCACCTACAATTCTTTTAGTGAGATAGCGTACTTGTAAGGTGGCCTATGCACACATTCTAAACTATCAATATCAATAGTAAGACTGCTCGGTATTGTTTTAGAAACAGATTGCATAGTAGCTGTTTCTTATTTAATTGTTCGCCTAATAAGGTAGCCTCTCCAATATTTTTAAATGATTATAGCCTTTTTATGCTTAACCATTTAGACTTTTTCTAGATTGGATTAGCATGTTGGAATTGTTATGCATTCTTCAATTTGAAATGATTGTACATCTTTTTCCATATTCTTTTTTTCGCAATTGCAATGAGAACACGAGGAACCCATCTTAAGTTAAAAATATTTTTGTTTACATAATATATGATAACTCTTAAATATGTATAATAGATTATAATATAATTTTAACAGTGAGAAAAATTGATTAGGAATGATTATAATTAGAAACTGAATTTTATTTAAAAGAAAAGTTTAACTTTATTAATTAGATGCATAATCAAAAGATTGCAACTAATAATGATGAATCTAATTGTGAAGAGAGACAACTTGTAGATCAGTCTAAGAATAATGAATAGCAATAAGAAATTTAACGAGTTAGTGATTCTATCTTAAATGCCACAAATTTGAATGAATATGATTATTACAATTATCCACCAAATTTGGAATAAGCTGAAATACATAGACAAGCATATTATCTCTGTCCTGATCAATATGTACTCGATCATTATACAAAGGAGTCTTGCGAATGCTGCAAGTAAATATCGTGTATTAATGATTAGCAAAAAGTTCCATCGCTCTCCCTTTAATTGGATATTTGGAGATTTGTATGAAGCAACTGTTGATGAATATGGATTAGCAGCTCCCCTTTACTTTACTATAATTAAATTCTAACTCTTAGTATTCATAATAGTGTTTTGCATCTATGGAATATTTTTCATTAGTGAGGTTCATCGAATTTGTAATTCAAATCCACAATTAAATTGTGATGTTGACAATAATGATTTGTGTAGAACTTGTGAATTCTAGTATTCGTATGGCTTTATTGACATTGTGACAATTTAGGAATATTTGCATTAGGAGAAAGGTTCGCACTACCAATGGTTTTAAGTATCAGCATTTTTAATATTTCTAATAAATTTGCATTTGCCATTCTTTTATGATCTTCTCATCACTTATATGTAAGGAATTCAAATAATACCTAAGATAATTTAAGTATTGGAATCGAGATCCTTACAACAAACAGAATGAAACTATTAGTTCCATCTACATTAGAGGAATGAGTTCAAAGCTCACGTAACAAGAAATTCTAAATCTCATTAAGGAGAGCATGTAAAGGAATAGGAATCAGATCATCTCTTCTCAACATAAGTAATCCTTCTATTGATTATAAAATAGATTGTTGGATACTGCTTAAATTGAGGAGGTTGTTTATATTTATAACACTCATGAGATAAAGGAACTATAATAGAAAAGATAAAATTGTCTATTAGACTTGGTTATCACAGCATAATAAATTAAAGAATTAGAACTTGGAAAAGAGATAATTACGCATAAAGATGCCGAAGTTAAGGTTTACAAGACCTACTCGAAAGATTTTCTATCCTAGAGATTGAGTGATTTGATGAAGTAACTGTCTGAAGTGAATGATAACATTCATAAGTAAGCAATAGGGTTATAAATTAATAATATGCCTATGAATAATTAAGAAATTTGCAAACTGAAGCTAGAACCTTTAGAATTCAGTCACAAAGCTATTATTAGATTTAATGATCCAGAAATTAGTTAATTAATATTATAGAATTTCTAAGTTTCTTGGTTTGATAAATTCAGAATTAAGTTTAATTTGATCCCAAACCCTAAAATTGTTGATAAACTAGCAGTTAGAAAATCATTTCGTATCAATGGCATGTATTGGGATAATATAGGTTTCAGATCCTCAGAAAGAATAGCAGCAAAAGTGAAGAGTGCAATAACTATGTTGATTGCTTGTGCTGCCTTAATGACTGCTTATGAATTCATTTATTTATACAAGAATGATCCAGAATATAAGGTCGAAAAGAATAATGGTAGGTTGTCAGTTGCTCAAAGAGTATTAACTAATATTTTCACTGTGGCAGTTCCAATAATCACCACAGTTGCCATTCTAGTAGTAATAATAAACTAAAAAGAATCACGAAAGAATACATTTGCTCATCTGGAAAGGAGCTTCATGCATGTTCTTATTGTAGTGAATTATTTCCTTGTGACATTTCTGCCTTATATCTTTACATTTGAGCTTTGGAGTGGCAAGACTATGTCGGCTGCTGTGTATGATTTGGTGACATTAACATAAAATAAGATTATCACTAAGCATGTATTTCACACTGTACACATTCGATACATGGGATTTGTTTTCCTAAGAAGAAGGATCCAAAAAAATTACAAGGAGTATTTTTAAGGGCAACTTAACAATTTGATGACTCCTCCCACCTTCCCTCAAAGAAGTAGGGTTTGTAATGCAATGTACAGTTTAACTGTTGGATTATGTTTGGTTTATGTTTGTCCAGTGATAACCATCATCAGTTTTATATTCAACTGTTACATATACCTTTTTGATCGATATAGTATAACTCATCTATATTCAATCGATAAAAAATTCACTATTTCACTTATGAGACACTAGCTAAAAATATACTCTCTGTCCTTTTTCCCAATTAAAATCTACCTGTTTATTAAATTATTCTGGAGCTATGGATGGTTAATTTATGCGGGGGTGCCCACTTGTTGTGTATTTACTTTAATTTCCATTCTATTTCGTGAGAAGATAGTTTTCTTTTTAATATCTAAAGTGTTCCGAGTCTCCAGGTAAGAGGATTCTAAACATACACCAGAAACATATACCTCAAATTATTACTAGTATATCAAAAGTAATTTTATTCAAATATTATTTAATTAGAATTAAATATTGATGAATAAAATGAAATTACTAGAAAAATACTAAATTCATAAGGTTGCGAGATAGTTTGACATATAAATACAGATTAATATTTATTTCTATTCAAATTTCCTATAATTTTTTTAGTCTTTTCTTACATTTTATGTAAATTTTCATTTAAGGTTATCATTAATCATTTTTATTATTAAAAATTTCCTATTATAAAATTATTAACGATTCAATGAAGCAATTACCTAAAGGCGATATACCCATAAATCCACTTACAGACTAATCAATCGATGAAATACATTATCCCTTATACACCAACCAGAACCTAATGGAAACAGTTCAATCTCAATCATCCTTCAAACCTTAGCTATATAAGAATCAAAATCTATATGAAGAATTTATACGCAAAACTGAAACAGGTAAGCCAGAACAAAAACATCTCAAATGGAGAACAAATATCCATTTAAGATTAAATGAGGAATACAATGAACTGTAACAAAAGAAAGAATAATTAAAAGAGAATTACTAATAGTTAGAATTATAATAGTGCTCTTTCCAACCCTCAATTAGTAGTAAGAGTAAGTAAATTGGATCATATTTTGGCTCTTCTCCTAGGTACATGTCACCAAAATCCTTATAAACTTAGACATTACATCCTTAAAATAAAGAATTAAAACCTTCAAGCAGAAAAAGTAATAAAGAGAACAATCCCTCTAATGTTTGGGAGAGACTCTCAAAATAGAAAGGACTCAGTTAAGCACCTCAATTCTTATAAGTATAACCTCAATCTACAAGAACATCTTAAAGACATACCCCTGAAAGAGTGGAAGCCATTAGCAATAGGCTATATGAAGAAGCTTTCTAACCTAAAAAGTTTAAATTTAATTATTAGGAAACTCTTATATTGTCACCTAAGACTGTTACTTAAACTTAGAGATCAGAAAAACATTTGGTTAGACATTTTGTTAAACTATTTTATGAAAGCATTACAAATGCTAGGATATGGACTTTGAATCATTTAGATGAGAACTTAAATAAAATTGACTTTTAGTTTGAAATAGAAAATGATCTTTGTTTATTGACCATAGATGAATTGGCAATAACTTTAGATCACCTTGGATTTGCACCATATTAAACATATGATCACACTAATCAAGATAACGTTGTTTTCAAAATATTCAGATTATTATAATGTCCATATGAATTAGACCTCATATTATCGAGAAATTTATTAACATTTTTGCTCGCTATGCAAGGATTTCAAGTAGATTTCTAATTACTACCCAAATATAATAATAATTACAATATTTAATTTCCTAAATATTGTAAAAATGATTTAGTCGAGTTCGAAGATGGCAATGTGATAATTTAGAATTAAGAATCAATTTCGAAGTAGTTTAATCAATTATATTTAAATTATTTAGCTTATAAAAAACATAATAAAAAAATCTAAGAATAAGAATCTAATTAATTACAACTTAAATCTAATTCATAAACTACTGAACTAGCCAATAAATATAGATAAAGAGTATAATCGTAAATAACAGAAACTAAGCCAATTAATTTAAATGACTATGATCATTATTATTAAAAGAAGAAAGAGTAATTGAAATAGGAAATTGATACTAATATCAAACAACAATGCCCTTTTACACCAAAAATAAACTCAACTTAAACTAGTCCCAGATATCATTTGAATACAAAGAAAGTGCTCTCTCCAAAATAAGAAGAAACTCCTACTTTCTAACCTACCCTTAATAAATCTTAACTGTCATATATGAATGATTAAGTTCCATTGCCAGAACAAAGAGAAGCCATAAAACGAATGGTAAAGGGGAGAGTAGAAAAACAGTTAAATCAAATCATTATTTCTTAAGGAACTTGCTATTAGAAAAAAAGAAAGAATATTGAATAATAACTTTATTAAGAAGAGATAAACAAATTAATTTAATTACCAATTATGTATATTAATATTGCTCTTGAAAATAATACAACAAAAAAAATAGCAATTTATTAAGGAGATCAACCAAGAAAATTGGCAGAGAAGTTTGTGAAAGACAATAGATTAGATCCTAATTTGATTGATTAAGTAACACTTCTTCTTGAAGAGTAGTTGCTTATCTGAAAACTTATTTTATAATACCTAATTACTTTTGTTAATTTTTAAGTTATGTATTTATAATATTCAATTTTTTGTAATTTAACGATCAATGGATTATGATGATTTATTTCGTTTGTTGCCAAAACCACCCAAAAAATGGAGTACCTAAGAGGTGCTAGTCTGGCTAAAATATATTGGATATAGTTAACTGGATACTTATTTTGGTACGAATGTAAATTACATTATAGTGAATGAATGCGTTGATGGTTCATGTTTAGAGATATTAACAGATCAAGATCTATTGGACATAGGTATCACTTCTGCATTATAAAGAAAGAAACTTTTGCAATGTAAATATAATAAATAATTGAATACAGGGATTCAAATTGGTTTGAAAGAATTTACAAATTATTGCAAATCTCATGCAAGAAATGATGTTGTTCCAAAAATGGTTCAAACATTTATGGAAGTTCAATAAATTTCATCACCAAGGGTTGAAATTCCATAACAAGATAGACTACCTTTGAAAGTGATTCAAGATAGAATATTATAATCAAGACATGAATATGACGCTGAAATAGAGGAAAAAACAACACTGGGATAGATCCCTATTGAACCTCTTCCATCACCTGGAGGAAGACAAAAACAATAATTTATCTTGCCTGCTCCAAAATCTCAATCGAAAATAACCGAAGAAGACTTAGCAAAATAAGTGTAATAAAGCAATAAAAAAGTGAGAATATTTTGTAAATTAGAATATATTTGCTGAATTGTCGAAGCAATAAATTTAAAAGCCAATTATAATGAGTCCATAGAAATAACAACAATTACAAGAATCTGATTATCATTTACCTTAATTTGGCACTCCTAAATTTGATAAACAAGAAAAGAAAGACCATCAGGAACTACATTAAAATAATTCACAATAATTATTTCAAATTTAATCACCTAAGACACAAAACCATTAATTAAATATTAAAATTAAGAAAGAAGGAATACCTACCTAAAAAAAGTTAATAACTAAGAATGCTACTATTGGAAGAAATCCAGAAAATGATATTCAATTAAACCACGAATCTGTGAGTAGGACTCATGTTTGGGTACTTTTATATAATTATTCTTATAGCTCACTTTTAAAGAAAAATAATTTTATTTGTAAGATAGAGGAAGCTTGATAGGAACATTTATTCTCTTAGAAACTAAAACTTAAATCATGCAAGGCTATATCATTTAAATGGGGGCAACTGAAGTAGTTATACAAAGTCTCCAAAAGAGTGGTCAATGTAAAATTAAATTTAATTTGTTTAAGAATGCAATATTGTATTGGCTTCATAGATGGGATCTGTTTAATTCACCTTGCCAATTGGAAAATCAAAAATGATAGGATCCTAAACTTTTGGGGATTAAGCGATGGCATATGATCATGCATTGTTAGAATTCACTAGTGAAGGATTGAGTATTGAGGACCAGAAAACTTCTAGTGGGTATTATACTCAATTGAAATATTAGGACTTGGATGAGGTTAAGCAAATCTGGTGTTTAATCTCAAAGTGTACTATTAAGTAGAAGGAGAGTCATAAAAATAGCAGAATACATTCTTATAATAGAACCAGAATGATATTTATATAAATATATTAAGATAACTTTCATAATTTAATTATTGTTAAAAAATAATGAATTAAAGTTTACTTCACCTGATCTAAGTTGCATAAAAGCATGAAAATAAGTTTGATGAATAATATTTAGATGACATGATAGCTTCCTGCAGACTGAATGGTTAAAATGATCGTTATTTAATATTGTTGTTAATCAAAATTTGGAAAAACAATGATGAGTTTTTGGGATATAGATTCAAGTAATGGGTATAACTACAAAAAGTTGGTAATTCAAAATCCAACTTCGATTTCTTAAGGAATGGTTAAGTTCTTGAAAGTATTTAAAAGTTTGAAAAAAATTTATCCCGCAATACTTTTGAGGCTATAAAAAAACACAATTTTTTTCCAAGAAATGACACACCATAATAGGATGAAAGTCTTAAACGAGTTAAAGAAAACTTAAAATAATACGATGATCCTATTTTAAATACAATAAATAAAATCTTGTAAGGAGATATGAACTCTATTCTGGAAGTATCTAAGGCGGACTGGATTTCATTTGTAATGCTTTATGTTTAATTTTGTGATTATAAAATTACACCATAGGATATGACCAATATATTGAGAAAATTTAAATTCTCTATTGATTCAGATAATGATAATCTTTTATACTTATTTGGAGAGATTGTAATAAGACCAGAAGATGTAAATATTATCAATTCTTTACTCAAATATGATAAAAATCTTACTTATTTTGTGTATTTGTACTTTGAAAATTAAGGATAGAATTAACCAAGATCAAAATACGAAATATATGTATTCTTTTGGATTATTTATTTTTTAGAAAAGTAAATTTTAGTTGATTAAGACCATCCTTGAAGAAATTCCAGATGATTTCAAATTTGAATAAGAGATCTTATACTTTTTTGAAGAAATTGTAGAAAACATAAAAATGTTAAGAGAACTTAATAGTGATATATTCAAAGAGGATTTTTAAGACATTTTCAATAATAAAATGAAAGGAATCATCAATTCTTCTAACAATTTTAGAAAAAGTATAGATCTTTTATAATTTAGTTATGAACTTTCTCAATTGCATCAACAACATCTAATTAGAAGAAAAAGCCTCGATCATCCATTAATCCTTATTAGAGAAAATATTCAGTGAATAATTATTACAATTGGAGGAAAGACAGAATGCTTTAAATATCATTATTGAAAAGTTCTTTTATGATTAAGACTTTTTAAAATAATTAAAATATGAAATAAACAAAAACATCAATAATCCTTACTTTGACGAATTATTTAGAGATTTCTTAAGTAATTTCACACTGGAAAAATATCGAGGATATTTTCAATAAGAATTGATTAAACTCTAATTTAAATTTGGATTAAAATTATATGATATACAATAAATAAATAACATTGAATCTCCAGAGTTTCTTATAATGAACATATCATAAGAATTTATAAGAAATGTTATTTAATCCGATGAATAATTTAAATTGAAAATGAAGATAATTTTGAGTAACTTGTTAGATTAATGTTAAAATAATTAGGATGAAAAATTTAATAATAGGAAAAATATCATTAGACTCTTAATAAGAAGATTATGATTTATATATTTAATTATTATTGAAGAATAATTATATAATTATGCTTTTTGAAAATAACATTAACTTGTATAATTCAAATATCTTTGATAAATTTGAAATTTTAAGGTTCTTTCAAAGCTCTTAATAGATTATATCTGTATTTCAGATGCCACTAAGTATTTGAGATTCTAGAGTTGTATACATAGGAGACTGCTTAAGTCTTTAGAAATAATTAGCTAAAATATTCAAACTAAAAATACCTTATTATCCTAAAAACTCTGTTGTATTCTGCATTTTTCCCTCCATCCACCCATAAGTCTCTTAATTATTTAATATTAGTCATTGAATTTTTTTTGTTTTTTAGGAAATTTACTAAGTCGTCATATCGATGTTTTTGCATTAGTTATTAAACAACTTGAGGATTATTGAAAATATATGAAATGATAGCTTTTGAATAATTTTTAGTAATGTTTTTAGTATCATTGACCTTAGATATCTTCTTCTTTCTGCATATCCTAAATGATTCAGAACTATCACTATTATGCTTTTGTCGCTTATTTTTGATTTTTTTTTATTTCTTCGGTTTAATTTCTATGCTGCTTTCTTCACTGCGATTTATTTCTTCACTCTAGACTGAGTCTTCATTGAAAAATTTTAACTATTCTTTTTAGAAATGCTTTTTTTATGATCTCAATTGATTTTATTTCTACTGTGCTACTTCATTTTAATTTCCTTAAGATGCTCTAGGTGAAGCAAATTGAGGTTGAATACTTGTAGATTGTTTGCATTACGAATTTTAAATCTCTTAAGGCCTTTGAAACCAAATTTTGCTGTCTAATGAATTATTGAATGAGTATTTGTTCTGACTATTCATTAAGTAACACATCTCTTATCCATCATATGAAGACTATAATTCTACACCAATGATAAAATATATGTTACAATGTGGAATTGGTGAAAAAGGTTTATCAGTAGACTAATATTACATGATTTTTTCGAAAGAAGTTTAAACTCGGATTACAGGCCGCTGCAATCGAAAAGGATCCATAGATACATCAACTGAAACAGCATCTTATTTCTAACTGTTATAAGGTTAAAAAGATGTTGAAACTTTACCAAATGCATCTGACATCTTATAAAAATAAATTTATCAATATCATTGATAGTGCTGTTATAATTAATTAGATTTAACACTTTATATTGTTAAATAAAAAGCACAAAGATTAAATTTTATTCTTTATTAATTAGATAATGATGATTGTAAATACTTTATAAAAATAAATTTCCAAATAAATTTGATATGGATGGATAAAATGATCTTGCAAATTTTAAAAGTTTTTTAATTGGAATTATTAAGTTAATCAAAACACACAAAATAAAAAAGAAAATGATTACAATAAAAATTAGAGAACTTCTTTCAATAATATAGTTTGGATAATTAATTGATGTCAAGTATTTTTAATATATGTAATTAATAATAAATATACTCAAATTAATGTAGATAGAATATTGATCTAAGCATAAATTCAAATAAGAAATTTATGTATTTCAAATTAAATTAAATAAAATTCATTATTTTAGGTTCTATTTGATATGTTTATGTTTATTTGCATTTTAAGACAATGATGTTACGAAATTTATATAATTAAATGATCAATAGAATATTTAAAAAGAAAATAAGTCGTGTGTTATAATTGATTTCTATTATATAAAATAATTATTAAAATAAAGTTTTATGCTGCTTTTTAAAAGTAAAGATCCTAAAACTACTGTTATCTGTCTACACAACCTTAGTTTAGATGACAATTAAGCTCAAATATGTCAGAGTATTTGTAACACAACTACTATGTTCGACCTAATCCTTATCCTTAAAAATAGATTTGGATAAAATAAAAAAATATATTTGTACACTAGTAGGATCAACTTGTTTAATGGTGATTTAAATACCTATGTCTGGAATATTCTAGCTGAAGAAAACTTAAAAACAATTTATTTCTAGATTGAAGATATTCAGTGCTAATACGATTAAAAAAGAATAAATAATAACTAAAGTTTTTAGCAATCCTCTATAAATTTTCAATTAGGTGCAGAAAGTACCAATAATAGAACGTATATTAGTTAACTTAATTCTTAAACTAAAAGATATGAGGATATATTAATAAAATAAACTATCAATGCTCATTAAAACGATTATTCCTAAAACGAATCCAACATATATTAAACTGATAATTAGATTTAATTATAAGATGGGACTATGAATGGAAATTAAAATGACAGTGATATATGGAATGACTTCCAACTGTTACAAAAATAAAATGTAATTTTATAATCGAAATTTAAAACCTTTGAAAAAGAAAATTAAAAACTAAAAAAGTAAAATGAAGAATTATAAAAAGTGTGTGATGAATAAAAATAGGAGATCTAAAATCTAAGAAGCCAGCTAGAGATAAATTAAGAAGATTTGAATATATAGAGTACTTAGCAAAAAGATTAGATAATAAATTTAACAAATGAAAACCTTAATCTTAAAAAGTAAATATAGACATAATAAGAAAATGAGAAAATATTCAAAAATAATAGATTTAATTAATTTAAGGAGATTTAGGATTTAAATAAACAAATTATTGCTAAAGATGATGAAATAAATAAGTTGAAGGAATAATTATAAACATTTCTTAATCGAAATGAAACTGATTAACCTAAAGCAGAACGATAGAAACGAGGATAAAAAGTAGGATATCAATAAAATGTTAATTCAACTTAATTAAATTAAAAAGATAACTAAGGATTTGATTATAATAGATTAGATCAAAATTTAGATGAGGAATAAATTAAAAAATAGTCAAAATCAAAATAATAATAATAATAATAATAAAAATAATTTTAAGAAATAGCGTAAAAAGAATAAACAGTGTAATAATAAAAGTCGAAACTAATAATTCAAGAGGTTGAATAAAAAGATGAATATTTAACTTAATGTGGACATAAAGTTTAAAGCAAACGATTATAATCAGAAATAAGAGCTGCCAATTATCTAAAAAGACCGCCTGAATGTCCATAATGCTATTAAATAATTGATTTGGAATAGTTATATAATTAATTGAATTCAAATGTATAATTAGAAACTACCATGTAAAAAAGCGAAGATCCAAGAAAAATATAAAAAGTTTGAGCACTCAATTTTATACCCTCCTTATTAACTATAAATGATTAAAAAATATAAATCTTCATTCAATTAAGTATCTCTTCTATTAAAAGGTTGAAAAACTAATTAAAAATTGTCCAAATACAAAGAGTATATATTTAATATAGAATATATATATTAATTAATTAAAAATATTGGGACTTGTTAATTGAATCAAGATGTATAAAATTTAGAAATTAAAAGATTTCAATATTAAAAAATAATTCAATAAATTATATTTTATTTAATTAAAGGAAAAATTACTCTTATTAATAATTTAAATATTAAAATAAAATGAAAAGAATAACATATTTGTATTAATAATATTTATAATAAACCAATGTGAAAACAGGGAAACTTATGAGAAAATAAATTTAAATTTAATATTATTTTTTCCTAATTTTAAGTACAATGAGATGTTAACATTATTCAAATTTGGTCATCGATTAGCTTTGACCAATATAATCAGTGGAAATTATTTACTGAGTATATTTTCAAACTTTAAATTTTTAGCCAATTTTCATAGAAATAAGTGTAATGGTAACTTAATGCTATTTTTAATAGACTAAAGGCAATATTGATAATATTATTATTCTTGTGAATAATTTAATATTAGTTGATTAAAATATGATTAAAAAGTTTGCTCATATATCAGAACTCTTCTCAATTGGTTTATGTTTAAATAACTTGTATCGCTAATTTTGTCTATCCGGCATTTATTTAATTGATTATAATTCTTTTTCATACACACTTGCTCCAGACACCTTAATTAGATGATTGTTTATACATTCAATTCATCAAACTCAGACTTACATCTATCTCGTGCAATAGGTTCATTGCTTAATATGCTTGTTTTTAACTTTTGAGAATTTGGCATATAAAACAGCTTATCTCTTGCAATTAAATTATGGATCATGTTTTTAATAGATTGAGGTTCTGTTTTAAGTTTTAATATTTTTCGTTATTTCATAAATAGGTTTCCAAGAGGATTGAGTTTCTTCTTTTATTCTTCTTCATCATCTGTTAATTGATTTTATATAGATTATAGCATATTCAAAGTTTCAACTTTAGTAGTGTAATCTCTCAATAGAATATAGAATTACATTGTTATTAATCAAGAAGTGTTGGTTATTTTGCTCTTTATGCAATTTTAATTTTTAACTTTTCGTTAAATTCTTACCATTATATGTTATATTTTTGATATTGATTCATGGCATTCTAATTTTTCATTTCTTACAACTTTTTTTAAATACTCAAATTTTTGATGAGTTATTCTTATTATTTAGTGTTGACTTTGATTTAATCTCCAATTTTCTTCATTTATTAGATAAGATTAAATTATTCCACAACATCAAAATTAATAGGATTAATGTTGCATGTATTAGTGCTATCTGATGCTTTTTCTTTGTAATCAGAAAATTTACGAGTTCTTAAAGATGAGGATACATTACTTATTGAATCATATTAATTAATAGCTTTTAATTATTAATTTTCCATACTTCTTTATTTGTGAAATGCTTTTCGTTAATGAAGCAAAGAATCATCATCATTTATGAACCTCAATTAAGCGTCTCTTTATTTAGCAACTTTAAGAAACCATTCTGGTTTTCCTATGATTGAATGTTTCATTAATCCTTTTTCATTAAATTGAGGACCAAATTTTTAATGTAAATCTGGAGGAACACTTGCTAAATATCTATAAAATGATTACTATCGAAGATATTTTTTGAATTGTTTGAATGATAGCTGTAATTCATGGAGGGTTTTGAAAGCAAAGATGGTTTATTCCTGGATATATTCATAATTATATTAATAAAAATAATCAATAATGTCATAAACAAAGACATTTGTTATAATAACCTAATTTAATATTAGATTCTAATAGTTACTATTTTTATTTGGAATTATTCATAAATATTATAAACATTAATTTAAATGATCGATACAACACCTATACCTAAATTCCTTTAATAAGAATTTGAATGCTCTTTGTGCTTAACTTTCTTAACTAATCCAATAACCATTCCTTGTGGACATACATTTTGTAAGGAATGCATCTTAAACGCAGTCAAATAGATTCCACGTTGCCCAACATGCAGGTTTTAAATTTCTTAATTTTAGAGGTACAATCACAATAGAGATTAAGAATTTGAAAGAGAATTTACTTATTAAGTCTACAGTCAATGAATTGAAAAAGCATCTGAGTATCGCTGATAATCCTTAGAAATAGCAATTGGAAAATAAAGAGGAAAATAATTAATAATCTGAAAAATTAATCATTCTGTATACAAAAGAAGTTATTACACCTTATCAATATCAAAGAATTGTGTTGGAAAAGGGACAATTCAAAAGTTTCCCAAAAAATTAAGAATTAATTAAATAGATATTTAGTAACATTAAAAAATTTGTTATAACA
The DNA here is from genome assembly GCA_905182995.1 of Paramecium octaurelia. NCBI lineage: Eukaryota > Ciliophora > Oligohymenophorea > Peniculida > Parameciidae > Paramecium > Paramecium octaurelia. The sequence goes on from CAJJDP010000037.1 coordinate 338,561, forward strand.
TTCTAATCTAAGCAAAATTAAGATGTAAGTATTCATTAATACCTAGATTGGATACTTGGCACAATTGTAGCTGGTATAAATTATTGATGGATAAATAACTGCATAAATATTGACAGAGGATATTGTTGAACTATCAAACAAAGAATCAACAGAGTTTTAATTGAATAATGATGGGTAAACTAAATATTTTCTTCCAATTGCTACTGCCAAAATATTACAAGAGGACTATATAGATTTAAATGACAACGATACTGCTTATTAAATATCAACCTTAATTTAGCAAATTAAAGATATTTTAATTCCATTCATTTCATAATTAGTTAATGGCTAAAGCGGATTATCATTATATTTACATCAAAGTGGATTAGTAATGTATTTAAATCTTTAAATTGAAAAAGATTGGAAATCATTAAAAAGGCTATCATTTTTACTACCTAGTCTATTAAATATTGATAGAGCTTAAAAAAACAATATTCTGTCTTAAAATAATTGTATCTAGAGATTAATTTTGATCAACAAAAGCATTCAAAAATTTAGAAAGACTTAAAACCCTATGCTTGTATTTACAATGAATAAAAGATCCATTGCAAGAAGCCCTTTGGTATAGATTTTGTGGATATTAATTCCAATATTGCTTGCATACTTATTATTATAGTAGTGATATAGGTGTATGTTAGTTTTTAAATTTATAATAAAAATCATGTTATAGAATTTCTAATAAAAACATTGATATAGATTTATATATAAGATATAATTGTAAAGTCTTAAATGACATGAATAATTTAATATTTTTTTTATTTTGATTTATTATTTCAAATAGCCAAATCAAAATCAAACAATGTTATTAAACCAGTCGCCCATTAAATGGCTATACCATCTAAATTTTTCTTAAAAATAACTTTAGTTGATTAATTTTATTCCCCAACTAGACATTTCACAACAAGTTTTATATCTTAAGCATAGAGATCTTTTGTTAATTAAGATTTTATTTCTGTTTATATTTTCTAGTAGATATTAACTTAAATTACTTCATTTGCATTTTCTTCTAAAAATACCGCCTTCATATCATATTTCTCATTTATTAACTCTACTCTATTTCCTTTATCTGTAATTTTAATTCTATAATCATTAATAATCTTTTATCTAAAAATTAATATATATTCTACTCGTCATTAATCTAAGCTCTATATGGTACTTCTTTTCTTAACGATTAAGGTGGTTGTATAATAGTTGGTTGTATAATAGGTGGTTGATTAATAGGAAATTGATTTGGAATTTTAGTAGGTTGCTATAGGAATGGTGGTGTAAATGCTGCAGGTTGTGGGACGTTTTTTTGGGGATTATAATTAGAAGGAACAGGATTAGGAGGTAAAAAACCACTATTACCAATAGTAGAGCCAGAAATGACAAAATTTGGTTTTGGTTGAGGTGGAATAACTGGGTGAATTTAGCTATTAGAATTAGGGGGAGGAATTTCGTTTCCAGTTGGTTAAACCATAGTAGTCCATACATCATTTGGTTAAGGCTATGGGGGGGGGGATTGATCCACTAGTGGGACTATGGTTTTTGGGATGGGGATGGAGGTGGGATTGGGCTATATTTTGGATGGATTGTCGATTTATTTTTTCTTTCATAGACTTATATAATACTTAGATTTATATTGATCCTCCATTGTCTTAACATATATTTTAAAGCTTTGTGCCTTTTGCTATATTTGATAATAAATTTCCATTATAAATAAATTAATAGTCCTAAAATTTTGAATTGCCCTCTAATTCATCTATTAGATCACCAAAATTAGTCCCTTTTATTGAGAAGTCTCTCTCAATGCTCGAAGTTGAAACTACTTTAACATTCATTTTTTTAATAGAAAAATGATTAATTAAATAATAATTTTATGTTTTTGTAAAACTTGGTTTTCAATTTAAATTAGATAATAATAATAATATGTTTTAAACTAATTCTGCCATTCTATTACTAATATTACTTTTAATTTTGGGTTTGTTAAAATTACTTTAAGATTTTCTGATTTATTTCCTTTAAAACATTTATGATTTAATTCATAGAAATGAATTTATTGATATACAAGATGTTGTTACTATTAAATTAGAATAGTTATTAATTAATGCAAATTCAAATTGGTTTATGTTGATATCAATTCTTAATTTTTATGCTAAATACTAATTAAGTTTTAAATAAAATACTTTTCCTTAACTTGTTGTTAATCATTTTAGGAAACTGTTGTCAGAAATCCAAAATTAGATCAATCATACGTGGCAATTATTAGAATGTTCTATCATATTCCAATGGGCCCTTTCTAGAAACTAGATTAACTAATTTCTTAGATGGTGGTCCGATAAACGGAATCTTATTTAGGGATTAAATTTATTTGGTGACTACAAGCACTGGCTTTACCTACTGTTATATTGATCATTCTATCATAATAAGCTTGAGATAAGTTTATGAATTAAATACTTTTACTATGTGGTTGTGGGATAGAGGTAACAGACGTTATAGTCTCATCGTTTATATATCTTATAATGATCAAGAGTAAGTCATATACGATTCAACTGTTGCTTCAGAGGTGTTAAAACTCACATTTCCGAATTAATATATATCAAGCTTTCGAATCTATAATAGAAATGGAAATGAAATAACTGAACGTATAAATCTGATCAAAGTAGAGGCGTATTTTAGATTATGAAATCACTACAAATTCAATAATTTATTCTAAATGATATATCAATATTAATTCAGCTGTTTTTGCATTCAATAATTTATTTATGTTTAAGAATTTTAATTACTTTTTTAATGAATTTTTATAATAAAATAATTTAGAGACTTGAATAATTAAGTACTTAAATTATAATTCCATTGATTTTTACTTTATTAATGAAAATTCTATTATTTATTATTTTATGTCCAAAATATTATTATGCAATATTCTTTTAATTGTATCAATCACTCTGGTAGAGAACCAATTAAAAAAGGTGTGTCTACCCAAGATGCATTTGTCAAAATTCATAATTCTAATGGCTATCAACAACTAGGAAAAAAATGATCATATTTTTTAGGCAGTATGGAGTATTTATTTTACAAATATTCATATTATGATGGCGACATTAAATATTATCAAATATTCAATAAGGGAATAATTTTTGAGAATAAAATCACCACTATACTTGATTCACTATTATATGTTTCAATAATGCCTCAGTTTTTCTATATATATTAAAAGGATGTTTAAATTGGAATGGTATTTTTTAGAAATTCTATTAATTACAATTTTAAAGAATATAATAAATAGGCCATTAAAGTAACATAGATTTAAAATTTTATTAAATAATCTAAAATACTTTGAATAAAGAAATAGTTTTATCATATTTTTTTATTATAATGAAATCATTCAAACATTTAATACTTTTCTCTTCCTTAAATTGTTTTTAACTTATTAATTAACAGAAAAGAATGAATGAAAATCATCAAAAAGTGGATCACTCAGATGTGAATCATTATTATCTAATTCTAAGAATTCTTCAATTTGCTTTTACAATTCTTCTTGGCTTTATTAGTTTGGCATAACTGATTATTAGACAAGTTCTTAATTGTTTGATTAATCATTTCTATTTTTAATGAAACCTTAATTCATTGTCCAATCAAAGTAGGCCTATTCCATTTCATATTCTTATGGGAATATTGCTTCACTGATTTCTTATAAACTTATGTTTTCAACTTAATTACTCACATCCTTAAGTTCTGAGGCTAAAGAACAATAATAAAATTCAATTACTTGGAAGTTTATTTTAGACATTGCTAAATTCAACCCTCTTATTTGAAGCAGTATTGGTTAACTCATTATTTTAATTAGATTCAGCAACATTGGATTATTTAATTTATAAGACATCACTAAGTCCATCCTCTATTTAATTAAATTTATCTTCTAATTTGTCATCATTTTATAAGTTTTGAGTGATTTCTTTTAATATTTTAGTAGCTTTTTATTCATCAATTTGATCTTTTCTCTATTTGAGTCTGTCAAATGATTCTAAGTCTTTTTCTAAGTCATTTTTATCTTCCAAACTGAGTTTTGGAATATCTTACAGTACATACTTTTGATCTTAAGTATTTTATTACAATTATTCTTCATTCTAAGATTCTTCTTATTTTGATTCAACTTAATTAGTTTCTTGATTTTGCTAAACATTTTCACTTTGAGTTGGGTTATTTTATAGTTACTCTTATTTCGAATTTTCTTAGATATCCACTTCTAATTCTTAATCTCCCTATTCATTATTTGGTTATTTATCAGATAACATCTTAACTTATTCTTCAAATAATCTTTAATATTATTGAATGATTTATTATTGTTATTCAACCAATTATTTTTATTATTCAACAATGAATTGTTGTTGTTCAATTATTTTGAATGGATCCAATTCAGATGATGGATTGGTTTCAGAATTTTATTACAAATTTTACATTTCCTATTGCATTTCTACAATCTATTCTTGTAAATCTTCAACAACAGTTTATTATTATGAAGAATCAATTTATTCCTCGATCTAGTCCTCGATTTTGTTTTCAACATCATATGACACTGAGGAATCCATAGAAATAGAGTTTTCAGATTCAAACTCTTAATTATTTCTACTATAGTTTTCATCAATAATTGATTAAGTACTGTCAACAATAGCAATATTTTCAGGTTAACGATTAAATGATTAAAAGTCTTCATATTCTATTGAGTTAGTGTTGTAATCTTGGGGTTTAATTAAATTAGTTAAAAATTGTTATCCTTCATTGATTTAAGCCTAAGTGCTATCAAGAGAGGCTTCAGATTAGTCTTCAGATGAATCTACAACTGATAAGTCATGTTACAACCATGATTCGCTGATTGTCATAATTTCTTAGCCATCCTCTTGAGCAGATGAAAGATTCTACTCTTCATCTTCAATATACAATTATTACTATTATTCTGGATAGATGAAGGAAATAGAGTTTATCTGAGATCCTGAATCTAGTTCTTCTTAGGTTATTTATATACCATTAATACTTGTTTTGCTCCCTGTCTCAAAAATATCAGTATTTGCTTATTGCTCTTCTGGACTAAGCTTATTGACTAAATCATCGAAGGATACTGTATTATTATCACCTTCTCCTTCTTATTTGGTTATGTAATTTGGATTGATTTCCACCAAGGTCAATCCAATTTCGAATGAGTTTTCAACTTGTTGTTAATTTAAACTCAACTAAATTCCGTCATCTGTTACTCCAGATAGAGAAGAAATTCCATAAAAACAAGTGTTTGGTAACCCTTGGGATATTTACATTATTGGTAATTCTTTTCTGCTAAATACATCCGAAGGTGCTATGAGTAAGCATAAACCAAGAGAGCTTTCTGCTTTGGATTGTGTAGTTAAATGGACTTAGTTCTTGTCAATTGATTTTATCTCCAAGATGATATCATCTTAGTTTTTTCGGTGAATGCCTGTCAAAAAGGCTGCTACTTATGGTTATTCTTCATATGCAGTATTAAATTTGATGTCTATTGAATCCTTTTAAACTTCTATATTATTGCATATCGTTTAAACATCCTTATGTTCTGTTGCTAAATAGTTAAATCTAATTTCATTGATTTCAGAATCGCTTATAACTTACAATTAAAAACCTTTATTCATAATACAAGTATAATACCCTCATTTGTAATGTCAGTTACTCTTGAAAAGAAGTCTAAAGTATTATAGTTAGAGTTGTAACCAATCACACTCAAAACGATTTTTGGAATTTCTGCAAAATTATTATTAAATTTTATATCCTTGCTTAATCAATAATCGAATACTTGTCTGTATATTTTATGGGCTGGAATTGCACTCGATGACACATATCCTTATTCAAATATCGCACCAAAAACAGTAGTGCATATAAGAATCAAGATTATTAATTTCATAATTATTTATAATTAATTAAAACGGATAGATGAACTAGAATAAATATATTACATAAATGAATCAATACTAACAGCCACATCATTATTGTTAGTTAAGTCCCAATCAATTAAGCTATAATCCTTTGCTTTTCTCCATGTTCTGATGATGGTTCACAAAGTTTTGATTTCTATTTGCCAATTAATCACTAATTGCTCCACAAATGCTGTTGTTTTCTTCGAGAAATTAAATCAACACATCTTAGAGCATAATAAAATAATGAATCATTAACAAATCACTAAACTAAAGTTTAAAAATAATCTCACTGAAATGTAAGTAATATTAAATTGATGGTTTTCAATATTTCTTAAAGAAGAATGTACTTTATATTATAATATTAATTGATTTCAGGTACTTAATTATTAACAAGATAATAAATAAATTTATCTACTATAGTAAAGTTTTAGATTATAATGTAAAATCTTTATATTTGTCTATTATTATTATAACTCTTACTCTATTTAACTATCTAAAATTTATCTTCAATCCTTACTCTTATACAACATTATGCAGATAGTTCTGAGGTTATATCTTTTTAGTAATTCTTATTGTTTTTTCACGAACAAAGTAATATTGTCTATTGATAGTTTTAATCATTTATCCATAATAAGATTTCCTTTTAATCTGTTTTATAAGCTTTAGGCTTCCACATGATTTTCTGTACTTTTAAGACTTTACATAACATTTTCTAAATTTTAAAGGGAATTATCCATTATAAATTCGTACTTTTCCTAATAAAAATTATCCAAAATCCATAAATAATTATAAGTTTGATCTAATCATAAAATGTAAATATATAAATCATAATAACCTTTATTTATAAAAATAGATAATTCAGATAGAAGCAATGTAAGTACTATTTGAAGATAAAGCAAAATCATTTGTATTCCCTAGCATTCAAAATCCTAAACTATCTTAAAAATATATTGTGATAAATTATAATAAAAATAATTTTTTCTTATAAAAATACAATCAAGGAAACAATTTTCAAATAAAGTTCTAAGACCTTGGAGAACATTTCAATTATTTACCTAATGGCATTCTAAAATTAGATAGATCATTTCATAAATAAATAATTGCAAAGAAGAATAGTTTGTAATTTCATAAATCATTATCTTCTTCGCAAGATTGAAAGTCATCTTCAGACTTTTGTGCTAATTTGATTTGTTGATTATTTTATTACAGGTCCTATTGCTTGATTAATTCTTGGCAAATTCTATTCTTAGCTAGTTTACCAGATTTATATAGTTCAACATATGTGAGCTGATCTATCAATTTGATGTTGTCTATTGCGATTTGATAATTTGGACTTATTTCTTATGGAGGCCTATAAATAGTGATATGGACTACCAAAAGTTATCCTATTTATCATTGGCGACTCCTCCATATTTCTTTTCCAATTGTTGAGGATTTGTATATTACAGTAATGGAAGTGGACAGTTCTCGAAATGAATTTTATTAACCTAAAGTATGAGCTTGTTAATTACAGTTATATCTTCTAGAAAGTTTTTAATCATTGTCCAAGTGATACTAAGTGCTTTGAGGCAATTAATAACATAGCATTTATGCATTCTAGATCTATAATTACTGGATAAATAATTCATGATTCGATAAAGATCTTATTTTGGCAACCCCATAATACCCAGTCCACCTAAATCCATAATAACAATCCTAATTATTGATATGAATTACCAATTCTCAATTTAACCGGGAAGCATGCAATTTGTTAATACGTAATCAAGAAATATTGTCATTGATTATAGTAGGACATCGATTTCTTTAACTCCTGCAACTTTTCTGGCATTTACGACAATAATTGGTCGATATCTATTATCTCTTCCATGCATATATATCACTCCTTGTTTCTAGAGAATGAATTCTAATGATACCAATAATTCTTATGACATTGGATTTACTTTAGGATCCATGTTTTATTTCCACTCATCATAAGTTTTAATAGCTTCTAAGCATTTATCAAACTTAAATTTAGTTGCATATAGCATTCGTAATATAAAGGAATCCTCCTTTTAAACTTAATATTTTTGCTTGAATTATTAGATTGATTGCAATTCATTTTAAGTAAATTGAATTTAACCATCAAAGAACTTTCTAATTTCATACTTCTTAAACTTTATCAAAATCTCATGTCCTAAGCTAATGGTACAATATACCCTCTGGAAAATAAAGATAAAATTCTGTATTAAGAAGCATTATATTTATTAAATTATTTATCCGCTATAAAGGTTATCCAATTGTACATGAGCGCAAACCGTTAGTTTTGATCATATTCTAATTGAAAGTAATAAAAGATTGAGAATGAACAGAAAGGAATATTAAATAGAACACTAATAAATTAAACTATTGAAATGTATTATAAACATACAAGCACCTTTAAGAAGTTGGATGATTAGACAAAAGTATTATTATATGTAAATGCAAATGTGAAATACTAAAGTTAACAATATTTTAAAATAGTTCTCGATAATACACTTGTCAAAATTCAGTAAGTCTAGATCAACAAATAAATGCTATATTTCTATACTTTGAGTAGAAATATTAAAAAACGGAAGTGGTTCTTCTGATGATAGATGCTTTAGAAATGTAGGTTTATTCTAAGATAGTGAAATTTATATATAGGAAAAAGGATGGGGGACTGGAAATTCTGAAAAGTATTCAGATTTTGAAGTATAGGATCAAAATTTTAGCAATTTTGGAACAAAGATATGGTGAACTGAAAAGAGAAATAATGTCATCCAAATGGAATATTCATAATGGATTATAAATCGTATTGTATAAATAATAATTTCATAAGGTTAATGGTTAAGGTGTTCTTATTTAATTCGGTTATAGCAAGATATGAAGGGAGTTGGAATAACAATTTGGATTATAAATAATGCGTAGAAATATTGCTTGATAGGGAAGCATTTGAAGGAGAATTTAAGTTTGAGAAAGGCTCATTTGGTAATTACTTTTTGGCTTGAAATTGGATATTGGAGGGAATTTAGTCAAGCAGAGAACTCTTTTGTTGCTGGACCTGAATCAAAACTTAGGAGAAGGAAAAAGTGACAACAAGGAGAGATGTAAAATCTCTGAAGCAGATTAAGATTCTATTCAAAAGAGAACGGATTAACTCAAGATCTCTTATTCACGATTTGACAGTTTCTAACTCTTAAACCAAATCGTAAATAAGTCTATACTTTTGCCAAAGAGTTCCTATACCAAATGGAAAAATTGAATTCCTTTATAAAGTAATAAGTTTTGATTATCAACTATTTTATACTAATAATTTTATTGCATTTATTCGTTAAATCAATGGGCGCTGATCAGAGCAAGCTTGATTATAATTATGGCTAAATAATTGAGAGAGACAATCTCTGTCAAAAAAGACTACAATATGATATTAGTGCAAAGGATGTCTTTTTGCAATCTTTAACATCAATTCCCATTTTAAAATCCTTTGAGGAAGTTGATAAAATTACATTCTGTGGATCTCCAAATGAAATCAAAGCATTTTTCTCATACAATCAAATAACACTCCATCAATTTGTATTGACTCAAGAATTCACACTTAAAGAGACATAAATAGTTTGCACCATCAAATAAATTCTTTCAAACATGAATCAAAATAAAGTTTAAATACATCCTAAGGAGATCTTGTTACCTGAATATATTATGTTAGACCCAGAATTGTTTTTATAAAAGAGTGACATACAAAGAATTAGATAAGGAAATATCAAACATCAAGATTATTATTTGGCTCCAGAAGTATTATCTGGCAGATGCAAATCCAATATTACGGCATAAATATTTAGTTTAGGAATGGTATGCTTATTTATAATGACAAAATTGACACCTTTCGATTTTAATATCTATGATACGACATCTTTTCAATCTTCAAATCTCCAGAAATATATCAATAAAATAAATACAGGCATATATTCATGTAAATATAATAAGATATTTAGAATTGTTAAAAAATGTAGTGATTGATATGCTTAAGGAGGATCCGAAATAAAGAATTAATGAAGATTAAATTATATCTAGATTAGATGAAGTACTTATGTTCCATTCATAAAAAACATTAAAGTTTTAAGAAAGTGCAATTTTATAGGCTGATAGAATAAAACTAGATTTTAATGAAGAATTAAAGCAATCTTAATTAAGTTACAATTATAAAGAGCGCCCATCCGAAAATTAAAAATATGATAAAGAAAAGAAATAAAGTAAACATACAGCCAATAATTCACCATAAACTAATCATAAAAGTCACAATAAGGAGAATATTGAAGTAGAGTTTATAACAAAAAAAGAAAAAAGAATAAACAACTACAGTTTTAGTGCTTGTTCAAGTAGATCTCATATTAGAGGAATGTCAATTAAACCAGCAAAAAAACATGTTTATTAAGACAAACATTCATCTGTTAAATAAAGATGGAAATGATTAAACTATTATATAATTTAATACTTTTTAATCATTACGAGGAAACTTATGTAAATTCTTATTTCATCTTCATTTCTTTAAGTTTTTATTCTTAAAATATGCGTTCCTTCAATTCTCCATTCTATTCTTTGGCTAATTTTATTTACTCCTCAGCATGTTTCCTGGCTTCTTGATCTTTCTTTCTAAAAATATAATTTAAAATTTATACAATTTTTCAGGGTCTGATTCAAATTGGCCTATTTCTTACATCAAAGTTTTGAATGATTCTTTTAACTTCATGTGCATATCTCTCTTGACAATATCCTTGCATTTGTCTGAGATTTTAGTTTTGGATCTGCTGTTGATATGAATCACTTCAAAATCATTATCTAAGGAATTTAAATCTTTGATCTTATAAGTTCCTTCTGCTTCATCACTTTCATTGGAGCCTTCAAATCTAGTTTAATTAAATTACCTCTCCATTCCACTTCAATATCAAAATCGTAGACTAGTACTTATTTTCCTTTTCTTATGTTAACTTATGCCTAAAGTCATAACGGATCAAGTACGTCTCCACTGATTGATTTGAGTTCTATGTTGGTCAATGTGATGTCTCCAGATTCAATTTTGAGTGCCTTAATTTTCTATTCAATTAATTGTCTGGCAATTGTGGTGTAATTCTTTTCTTCCCAATGCCAACTGTTGGGGTTCCAAATAGATCCAGCTCCTTAGGGTTTAGCCATTTAGATATTATTTTTTTATTATCATGTTCTTTTCGCTTGTGTTCGCATTTTAATTCATTTCTAGAATTTTCTTTGAATCTACATAATCTTAAGAATTAGTAAAATATTAAATTTTGTTTTTCCGTAAATTTCTAATTCTAGAAATAATAAACATATTTAATTGATCGGTAATGGAGTTTAAATTTAATAGGTGTTATATTGTAAATAAAATGAGACATTGTTATTATTCAGATATATTCATTTAGATAAGTTGCCCATAATAAGATTAATATATTATTTAGTAATATTTTTTAACTTTAAAAAAACAATGAAAAAAAGTTTTACGTCTCACAGTCCTAGTTCAGATCATTATTTTATTGGACCTAGAGAAATGAAGTTGCCCAAGTTTGAGTTTGAATATCCTCCTTCCTGTTATGGATTAGTAGTCTCAAGCACTAAAAATTCTAATAAAACTGAATTAATATCTGACTCATCGAGTGAATCTCTGCTTCCTCCCTTAATTTATTTTAAAATCAAGGAAAAAAAAATACAAAAGGAATAAGATGAAAAGTGTGTGCTAGTTGGCAACACCCTGCATCAAATGCCAAAAAAGATTATAAAACCGAAAATTTCATATCAACCAGACATCTTTCCTTTGAAAGCTTTGAAGAAGAAAATTGTAAAATAAAAATTTAATGGAATTTATTTTGAAGACGAAAGATACTCTCAGGATCCCTAATTTCAACTTAATTATGCCAATTTGAGAACCTATTACAATGCAATCAATCTATCTAATAATTTATATGTCCAACCTACCATCAACTCTTATAAAGCATATGTAGGGAAGGGCAATAATGGGCAATTAGTATAATGGATTTTAAAAAGAAGATGGTGGTGGTCCATTGTTGATAAGGATAAAGAGTAAGTGAACTTCCTCTGGCAACAATTGAGGAATAACTCTTATATTGATTCGATTCCTGAATCAAATCAAGAGATCTTTTAATAACAATACAATAATGATGAACAAAACATAATCATCTAAGACATTTAATATTAAGACTTACTGCCAAATCAATTAGGTCTGTAAATTTAAAAGTTGAGAAAAAAGACAGGGAAGAATTCTAAAATCATATCCTACGATCAAGCATAGAAGGTTTCTTAGTCCTTGAGACTTTTTGAAGTGAATGGCAATACTAAATTGCATAATCACATTTAAAATAATACTCATTTAGGTAGTAAGAAGAATCTCTTTTACAATATGAAAAAGTATTATGAACAGTAGGGATTGAATGTTTTTGATTTCTTACCTCAAACTTATCATATCAAAAACAAAGAGGATCTCCAGAATTTTGTTCAATAAAATCAAAATTAATCTATTTGGATTGTTAAACCAGCCGAACTTACTAATAGAGGTCATGGCATTCATATCTTTTAGACGATCAATGAAGTATAACAGTATTTGAGGAGCATCCATCATCACAAGAATGGGGCTTAGAAAACCTTTATAGTTTAAAAATATATTGAAAACCCCTTATTATATAATCAGCGGAAGTTTGATATTAGATGTTACATCTTGTTTACTTCAGTCAATGGATAACACAAAGGCTATTGGTACAAGGATGGGTATATCAGAACTTCAAGTTAGGAGTTCAGTTTGATGAATTTATCAAATAAGTTGATTCATCTAACTAATGATGCTGTCTAAAAGTATTCGGAGGATTATGGTAGATTTGAAAAAGGAAACAAGGTTTCATTTGAGGAGTTTAATAACTTCTTGCCAATTGACTTTTATCAAACAATTTATAGTCAAATGAGGAATATAGCCTTGCACCAATTCAAAGCCACGTATGGAAAGTTGGATCCCAAAAGAAAGGAGAACAGTTTTGAATTGTTTGGATTAGACTTTATGATTGATGACAAATTTAAAGTCTGGCTGATCGAGACCAACACAAATCCTTGTTTGGAATGTTCAGGTCCTCTTTTAACTAAGTTGATACCTTAATTAATTGAGGATCTGTTTAAACTAGTGTTAGACCCTCTTTATCCTCCTCCTTAATTTTATACTTAAAAAAAATTCATATATGACTCATTCGAAAATAGATTTGAATTAATTTTTGATTCGTCAATGTTGGATGTACCACTTAAATTCACATAAAATTTAATAGATGAACAATGATTTTATATTATTATATTTAACTTATCTATCATGTAATATTAAAGCGATCAAATTCTTTACATAAAAAAATACTGTATAATTTGTAAAGAATTAAAATTTGATAAATGGAATAACAATTAAGATTGTAAAGAATTGGTCCAAACTCTCTAACTTTATAACTCACTTCGAAATAGGAATCTTCATCCTAGATAATGTTGGAAGAGGAAATTTAGTAGGAAAGTTTGAGGGAAATGAATGAAAACAAGAGCTTTGAGATGAACATGTCACGTTTCGAAAGTAAAGTAATTACTGTAGTTATTGAAGTCTGAATTTAGGAGGAAAGGACAACACCCACTAAGAACTCTAAAGACTCTTCAACCATAAAAATAATCAAATTTTATTCAGAATTTTAAATTGTAGTTGCACGTTCATCGATTCGTCAACAATATCTTTACAAACTCATATATCTTAAGAAATTAACAGAAATAAAAAATCACTGATTAACTATTCGAAAAATCTTCGGCTTCCCAGAAAAAAGAAAATGGTAAGATAAATTTATGATTAGTGATAGTTTAAGACACTGTATCGTGGATTCCAATATTTTTACCTTCCACAAACGCAATTATTATTTGGGATATTTTTGGGTTTCTAAACAATCTGTTAATGCTATGGTTAACTCCCTTTATAGGTTCATTTAACAATTATCAAAACGATATCATATCTACTATTTAATAAATCATCTTAATTTTTCAAATTATCGATTTCTTGGTTCAATTCAACAGGGGAATATTTGTCTCTGCTATTTTAATTACCAACAGAATGACAATAATAAAAGAGTACTTGAAATCGAATGCATTTGTGGATTTCCTGAGACTATTTATTTGGTTTTGCCTGAAACACGATTTGATATTCACAGTCATTCTGGAAATTACAATAATACTAGAAATTCTATTGATCTATTAGAATATCCAAAGATATCTTGCGGAATATTTTCAATACTTCTATATGAAAGGAGGTTAGAATGCTATTTTAGATCTAATTTAATTAATCATTTAAATATACTATTTCGCCCATATCATAGCCTGTGTATGGCATTATGCTGGAGACAAAACCAAGTATTTGGGAACATCATGGTTGATTGAACACAACTTAACAGAATACTCATCTTGGCATCAATACAATGCATCGTTTTATTGGGCAACCATGACTATGACAACTGTTGGATATGGTGACATATCAGCTTCGAATTAAGTTGAGATGATTATTTCATCAGTCATCATGTTTTTCTCTAGTTATGCTTTTGCTTATACTATGAGTTCAATTGGAATTATTTTGAAAAACCTGTATGATGCCAAACAAACATATAAGTAACAATTATTAAATAAATCAGAAAGAACTTGATCTAGATAACCCAATATATGCATAAGAATCAAGTGGATGAGAACATTCAGGGCAGAATCAGAAATTACATAAGAATCCATTCGACTTCGGATAACGTAGAAAATCAAAGCGAAATAGACAATATTATTGGTTTATTGCCAAATAACTTGTAGAAGGATTTAAACAGTGATATTTAAACTAGGGTTCTCAGAAAAATGAAGCTAATAATCAACCATTTCTCGAAATATACTTAACAACAAGTGGCAAAAAACCTTGAGTTGATTTCATTTCTGCCTGGAGACATCATATATAAGTAGGGAGATATTCATGAAGATAATCTGTATTTATTCACATTAATGAATTTAGTTACTTCATTCAACAAGGAGATGTGAATCAAATAGAAATGCAGACTGAACTCAAATTGAGGAACCTAAAAACCTCATAATATTTAGGTTACTATTCCTTTTTCACTGGATTTGCCCCCAAGGAAACAGCAGTCAGTTAAGGAGCTAGTTAGCTATATAGAATAAGTAGAAAGAAATTCTTAGATATCATCAGACAGAATCAAAAGGATTTGGAGATCTTTCATCATATAAAAGACAAGATGATTTATAAACAGAACTTTGTGTTATTTGATCACAAATGCAGTTTCTGTAACAGATATGTTCATCAGGAAATCGATTGTCCATTAATTCAATTTAAACCTGATTTAGAACGCTTATTAAAAAAGGAGGCATTTAATGCTGAGTTCAACTTAAGCAGATATAGATCCAGGAGAAAATCGAAACACAATTCTTTAGCCTAAAATCAAATGATAGAATAGTCATTGAAACTATATCAAGAAGATAATCAATTGATTGAAGATTTAACATCTCATCATGAATTACAAAATGATAAATCTGTAGTTTCTGAATAACAATTTCCATCATCACAGTATATATTAAGTGAAAAAGATATAATTCCAGATTAACATTGTTTAAGATAAAACTAGAGAAGAATAAGTTAGAATCTTTAAGGGAAAGGACAGAGAAGTAATTTATCCTTTAATTAGAATTGTCCCATCTTAAGGTAATACCAGTTGTCCAGGAATCTAAATAATCATAACGTAGGATAGTATTGTCAAATGATGAAATTCTAATTCCTAAGCAATACAACATGATAGAAGAGATTGAGACAACACTGCAAAAGAGTCTGAAACCTTCTCTAAATATTGATTCAATTTCATTAAAGTCATAGTATTACATGCCATAATATTAAATTGAAGCTCAAATTAAATTATGGATCAAAAGTTAAAGAAAAAGAAGCAATAAATTTTGGAATATTTATGAATATTTAAAGAAATACACTTTTTCAAGTTTTGTCAAGGATGCAGCAATATAGATGATTAATTAGGGAAAAAGAATATACAATACTTTTAATTTTGATCGATTGTGAATGATAATATAAAATAAATAAATTTTTAATATATATGGATAATAGAGCAGCTCAATAGAGAATTGGCTAAATTAGATAATAGATCGTTTAAGAAATTGATGATAAAGATTAAAAATTAGAGTATGCATAATTATGGGCAGGTTTTTACAAAAAGACATTACAATAAAGATTAGATCAATTGAACAAAATTTAAAATGTAAATGTTGAACATTTCAAAGATGGAGGTTTGTCATTGTAAAATGCAAATTTAATGGTGGAAAACTGCATTGGAAAAATTGGAATGCCTCTAGGATTGGGATTAAATTTTCTAATAAATGGTCAATATTATATTATTCCAATGGCTATAGAAGAACCCTCTGTTATAGCAGCAGCTAGTGCAGCAGCCAAAACTATTGCAGAATGTGGAAATGGATTTGAAACTTATTCAACTAGACCAGTTATGATGGGCTAAATATAATTGTTAAATGTTGAAAACTATTCAAAGGCTGAATGTCTGATTGATTCAAATAAAGTATCAATAATAAACAGAGGTAATTAAGCATGTGCAAATATGGTTAAAAGAGGAGGTGGCATTGAGGATGTTAAACTAAGATAATTAGGAGAAGGTCAAGCTTCGGTGGATATTTTTATTAATGTCTGCGATAGTATGGGAGCCAATATAGTTAATACAGTTTTGGAACACTTGGCTCCTTTGGTTGAAGAAATTACAGGACATCAAGTGGGAATCAAGATTTTGACAAATTTGTGTTTGAACAGAAAAGTCACTTCGTTATTTAGATTGAACATTGAAAAAATGAGTTATAAGAATTATACAGGGTAATAAGTTGCCTCAATGATTTTGAATGCATATAAATTTGCTGAATTAGATTACTTTAGAGCAGTTACTCATAATAAAGGAATTTTAAATGGTATTGAAGCAGTTTGTAATGCTACTGGCTAAGATGGTAGAGCAGTGAATGCCTCATTGCATGGATATGCTTGTTTAAATGGTAAATATAAGCCACTATCAAAATACTGGATCGAGGGAAATGAGTTTATAGGAGAACTAACTATTCCTATATCTGTGGGAACTCAAGGGGGAGTTATCTCTTAAAACCCTTTGTATTAAGCAGTCTTATAGATTTTGGAGTATCCTGATTCTTAAAGGTTAGCTGAGATTATGGCATGTGTTGGATTGGCCTAAAACTTTGCAGCTTTGAGAGCATTGACTGTGGAAGGCATTCAAAAAGGACACATGTCCTTACATGCTAAGAATATAGCTATTTCAGTGGGAGTGCCTGAACACCAAGTTGAGGATGCTGTATTATTCATGAAGAATAGAGGAAGTTTTAGAAAGGAGACTGCCAAAGAGTTTTTGAAAGCATATCATTTGTTTTAAGAAATAGGGAAGGTTAAGGGGAAGAAAAATCAATCTTTGTGTACTTTTTCTGCTTAATTTTAATTGGAAGGGTCTTAGGAGAAAGTGGAATTGCATGTTGTTTTTGATTGTCATTCAAACAAAAGGATTGATGTTGATTTTTTGAGTAAATCAGAAATCTCAATTAAACTATTTGGGTCAAAAAGCCATACATGGTTCTAACATCTATTTAAGATTATAAATAAAGTTAAAATAGAAGAGGAATCGGAGAGTTTACCTAAAAAAGGGTTAACTGTTAAATTAAAAGTGATTTCTATTTTGATCAATTTGTTGAGTTATAATTTATTAATAATTGATTATGAGAAGACAAGGAACTATCTCAATTATGTATTGAATCAATAACACATTGATTTTCCTGATGGTGAAATAGAATTTAAATATGGAATTGCTCTTTTGACTGAGTTATTGCATATTTTTGAATACAATATCCAACAATTCATAGGTGAGTAAGTCTTAAAGAATGCACTGTTGAATGAATAAAATTTGATCATTAAAAGTCATCTGAATAGTTTTGAACTTTGGCAGAGAGCTAAACTTGATAAAGAGTTTCAGATAGGTAACTTTTGGCTCTACAGAAAGAAACGGCTATCATGCACAATGATGTTATTGTGTGATTGCATTAATTTCAAAACAATTGATGAGAAATTAGTAGAGTTGATGAAACAATTAGGAGATGTCTATGAAATTGAAATAACATTGACAAGAGACACTGAAAAATGGAAGGAGTAATACATCTAAACTTATTATTTTAGTGCTACTCTTAAAGATCCCAATATTTACACTTATTGGTTAATGCAACACGATCAGTTACTATAAGGAGATAGAAATTGTGTCTTGGATTAATTTAAGAATGAATCATCTGCCATGTTAGAAATGAAGAGACAAAGAATCTAACCACTCCTACCATCATCTATGGCTCATCTATCAAAATAAGCTACAACGGCTGTTAGCTTATTATATTAATCAAGATTTTGAATAAATTATTAAATTTAAATAATATTTGTTTGTAGATAAAATAGTTAATCATCTTTATGTTATGTAGAAAATCATTTAAATTTGGATGAGATGATATTTTACTATCTTATAAAATATCTAAAAGAAAGATTTTGAAGTACTATTCTTTTTGGTTTTCACAGTTCCCATTAAATAAAATGACTAAAAATAATGTATATAAACTTTCATTTGCAATGAGGTTTAATTGTGCTAAAGAAACATCTACACCTTAATATAAAAATTCTCACTTTTATACATTTAATGAGATGAATAATGTATTTTGTTTGTTAATTACTGGACACTCCTATCTACTGAAGTATTCATTCATAGATATTTATTTAAGATTAAATGTAATATTCCTTGATTTAACAAGTAATAATTACTAGAGTGGCTTTAACCTTTGAATATTTAATGGCAATAAATCAAAATTAATCTGGGTTTCTTAATTTTATGATTCTAATAAGTAGTAAATTTATTTTTGTATTCCAAAAACAGTATATGGATTATATTGAAGGACAATTATGATAGTGACTATAAACTGAGATAAGAATATTAAGTTTCAATTAAGCCAATCATCTCTCATGTATCTTTTGTTGAAATTAAGAATTGACTCTTATGCCTTAAATAATAAAGCTAAATCATATAATTTATCATCTCAATTTCTAAATTAATTATGCCAAAGAAGCTTAAATTAATGCATAACAGATGAAATTGTTTATAATATTGAATATTGAGGTGACCACTATTTATTAGAATTTCAATTTATATTCTATAAAGATTAATTTATAAACAAACTAATTTGGATGCTATATTTGATGGCTAACAGCTTATAATGTAGTGCAATTTAATAAAGAGGACAAATTTTTTGATTATTTTAAATAACTAATATAAGTAATATTTTAGTAATAAATATAATTTAGCTTAATGTTTATATATATTTGATAAATTAAATATTATGGAGCTGACATTTGCTGCTGGTTAACAAAATTAAATCATGATCTTTAATTACAAATTACTAATAAATGAAACATCAATACTTTATTGCTAACTAATAATTGATATTTTAAATATTTACTTTAATGGTTTCTTTTGATGAAATAAATTTATATAAAAATATCTACATGAATTGCATGAAGAACAAATAACAAAAGAAGGATATTCAAATGAAGTCAGGACAATCATCTTTGTACACATCTGTAATTCACAAATCTTTAACTTGATTTATAAAATCTATCCCTGCATAATGATGAAATAAAATAAAATAGAAAAATGAATACATATTTATATTATCAACATCATCTACAGCCTCATCCATTAAATGCTATATAATTGATTTAAAAAATTGACCTAAATTTAAACTGTTTTGAATTAATAATTCTTTGGAACCTACTATGTTTTTGAAGTTTTGAAAATGCTTTACAAATTTGTGAATTTACTGAGTTTGAGATACTATAAATGATAAAAGAAGTACATATGTGCTATAAAATTAATAAAAAGACAAAGCAATCGACAAATAATACCTAATTCTTATAATGATAAAATAAATGTATTATTTTAAAGGCAAGACTCATTCTCCTCTCCCAAAACTAACTGATCGTTCATAATCACGCCTTGATAAGTTGAAGACCTTCTTTTTGCCTGAGAGAAGTGTATCAACTAGGACATTTTCAAGAAGGGCTGAGAACCGCAACGAGTAAAATTAGATGCTTACTGAGTATTAAGGTGATTTAGTTGAAATAATAATTCCTAAAAAAGCAACGAAGCGTAGTTGCAATCTAAAGAAGGTCATGCCGAAGGTTTTCTAAAAACCAAAGATCGTTATAAAGGAAGAAGAATCTATTAATTTAGAAAGTGATTCTGCTCCCAAATCTCCTGATTCCTAGTAAGAAGTGCATCTTGACATTTCGGCTATCAAGCAAGCTATGTTGTCAATCAATAATAAATTGAATGCAGATGAATCATTCTTTGGTTTCATTAAAAAGAAGGAAAAACTTAGAGATATAGCAGAGAATTTCGGAGATCTAGAATAGAATTTCACAAATCCAGGTCATTTTTATTGTAAAAATGATAGTTTGTTTCCAAAAAGAATTGATGATGCTTCTCATTTAAAAGAAGATAAATTGATAAATTTGACAAATTTAGGAGTTGGAGAGAAGTATTACCCTCTCATTAAGATTCTGTTGTAAAAGCAATAGAATGTCAAATAACTCATCTTCCAAGGGAATAAGATTAACGATAAACTATTTTTGAGTTTGGTCTAATATTTCCCACCAATCATGAAGGACTTGAATCTGAAGGACAATTAGCTTGGAGCTAAAGGAGCTCATATCTTAGCTGAACATCTGAGTCGATTTCAAAAGTAATGGAATTTGTTATTAAAAGTCTCAAGATTCTTAATATTGCCAACAATTTCATAGGCGATCACGGGGCTAATACCTTTTTTAAGAATCTGCATAAGAATGCCCTACTTAGTAAATTGATCATTTCAGAAAATAATCTCTCTGATGGCATTGGACAATCCCTATACGATTTACTAATCAAATCGTCTGGATTAGAAGTATTAGTAATAAATTGGAATTAATTGGGTTCCACAACTGGGATATTTATAGCCAAGGCTTTGTTGGTCAATCGAGTATTGAAAGTATTAGATTTAAGTTACAATCGAATAGGATCAAATGAAAAATCAAATTGTATTTCATTTTGGTGTTAAGCACTATTAAATACCTAACTAAGTTTAGTTCATTTGGATATATCCTACAACTAATTATCTGAGAAATAAATACGTTAACTTAACGACGCACTATTAAAAAACAACTCACTCTATGGAATCCATTTAGAAGGTAATAAATTTGAAGGATTTATTGATCCATACGGATTCATTTAATTTTAATAAATAAATGAAGAGTTCAGTTAGATAAAATACTAAATTGATGGTGTCAATTACATACCTGAATCTACTAGAATAACTACCTAAAACTGTTGCTGGATCTGTTAAGGGTGGGTAGAACATCGTTTTCAATACACCCCAGATGTTGAATAACCAGACACTCCAATCTTTCTTCATTTAGATTTCTTGAAGTACACTTAATCCTTATTTTAGTTATAAACCAATTCCAATGACTTCAAGTTCTGAACTCAAAGCTTAACTAATTGAGTAATAGAAGGAACAATTATAAAAAAAGGATGTTCAATAAAAATAATAAAATAGCCCTACAACTTTAAATGTCTCTAAAGTTTAAGAGAGAAAAAGTAGCATTTTATCAAAAGAAATACTGGATGAATTGTAGAAGTTTTGTTACTCTACATATTAAATGTGTCCTCCTAAACAGAGAATATTGTATTTCTTTTCGAATCCTCTGATCGAATAGTATTTTATAGAACCTTCTTAGGATAATATACCATCACCCTAAGATAATCTAACATTACAAGGTAAAGATCCTAAACATCAATTTCATTATTTTTCTGATGGAACTGTTTTGAAATTTAAAAAGATTGCTTTTGTAAATCAGTTATACACAAAATAAGAATTTATTATTGATGATAAAAACAATTACAAGCCTCTTATCAGATTGTTTCCACGTTCTTCTGAAAAGAAGTATGTTTTAAGGAGAATGGGTAACAATTTAAAGAGAAAACAACTCAATTATCATTAATGGAACATCGAAGAATCCTTATTCAAATAGTAATTTTAATAAGACAATGAAGAGATCTTAAATGATTGTTTTTAATTTGATTGGAATTGCAGTAAGATTAATAGATTTGTAAAAAATGATTATGAATAAATGAAGTTAAAAGAGTATTTAAGAGAGAATTATCAATTAATTAAGGACATTTATAAGTTCTATTCTAGCAATGGATATTTCTAATCAGAATGCTTTTCAATTTCATTCCAATCATATATTAAAATGATATAACAAATTGGAATAATAGATAATGAGTCAGTTAAGTTATAGGATGTGGAAATTGACTTAGCGTCTATTAAGAATAATATTGATCCAAAATATTTATATAATCCTGAAAAGGCCCTTATAAGATTTCAATTTTTAGAAATGTTTTTCCGTTTGGCAAACGATAAATATGTAAGAACCAATATTGTTAAGAATCATGCTGATGCTGTTTATAGACTAATCAAAGAATTCAAAGAGCATTTCAAAAACTTTGATACTTGTTAAAAATGGAGAGATGAGAGGTATTGGAATAAGGAATGTGAATGTTTAATCTAATTCAAAACTCCTTTCTTAAAGAAGCTTTATGATTATGTTACTGACTTGAATAATCGAAAATGGTATTTCAAAATGAAATGGGTAGCAATCAAAGAGTTCAAAGATTTTTGTAAGTAAATTGGCTTAATGGATTACATTAATGAGAAATTGATAGTCATTATTTATAACTTTTCAATGATGTCATAAGCAGATGAATTAACTTAGGATCGTCATCTTAGAATGAGTTAATTAGAATTCTATGAAGCATTAGCAAGATTAGCAGAATATATAAGTCCAGGTCCTGTGGGGGAAATCACTGAGGCTACTTCATCTTCAAGATATAGTTTGCCATTACATGTCAAATTAGAGACTCTGTTAACACATATTTATTTTCACGTTGTAAAAAGGTTAAAGTATTTAATTTACTTTAGATCTCCTTAATTCACTGTATTTTATGATCTTTTCACAAATATTTCAAAGTAGGATTGGCTGCCCAAAATAAAAGTGAGCAAGAAGACTGAATAGGAGGAGGAACCTTCATACTTGAATTACTAAGACACCTTAACTGTTTATAATGCGGCATTGTATTGTGGTATGAATACACTATATATTAAATATAAGCTATGCACAAGCAGCCGTATTTAAATCCAAATTACTAAAGCTTTTTGAGAAAGGGTTTTTTGGTTGTCGAATAATCCCCCAGAAGAAGCACTCTTCTGAGTCCCAAGAGTCCTGTTCAAATTTTGAGAATAATGAAGAAGTCAGGGTTTGCTATGGATGAACCCAAAATTTCACCTCCTCTTTCTCCAAGAGCTCGTTCACCCAGTTTACGTAAGCAGGGCAAATGAGATTTAAAAATTTATTTTTTTTCTGTAATAAATTATGAGATGGCTAAATTCTTTGATTATGTACCTGTACATGAAATAATCATCAAAGGTCTAGAAACTCATCCAATAAAAGACAGAGAATAATATGAAGAAGGTAAGTTTGCTTATTGATTAGTGAAGATTGAACTTGTGAATGGAGAAGTCAAGTCGCTTACTGGATATGGCAAATCTTATATTGGCAACAAAGTTCAATCATTTACTTTTAAATAACACATATTAGAAGTCTTATCGTTCCTATGGAGATTTGAGATCCTGATGATTATGGTCTACATCATTATAAGTTGGGTTCTTTAGGATGATGCAGCTAGGTAATGAACAATGAATATTTCAAAAGCAACTTAGTTGTTTTGTTTCAAAGCATAGTTTTGCTATTAGATTACAGTCTCTATGTGACAAAATGCTTTCTTAAATTTCGTAATTTTAGAATAGTCGAATCCTAATTGAATGAATAGAGATATAGTATATTGGAGAACTTTATTCATTCCAAAGAACCTTTGGCATCAGATTCATCCGAGGATATAAATACTTATTTCTATCCACAAAAATAAGTATTAAGAGAATAGATTAAAGTTGGTGACATTGTTATCCTCTAAAAAACACATGAATGCCCTGCAGATGTATTGCTTTTAGAATCAAGTCATCCAGTTGTATAAATAGACTAAAATGAATTTGGTATTTCAACACCTAAAATGACCAATCCTTGTTAGTCTACGTTTAGTATGTCACATATTTATCATAGTCTAACCGAAATCTGATACAAAAGGGTTGTTAGTCGAATTCAAGTTAACATTAAATGGGCAAATTTAGTATTCCTACTCATTTGGCAAGAAATCCAGTTTGATGGGAATGATAAAATTAAAAAATGATCCAAAAGTGTTCAAATTCAATTAGGATAACATTATTTTTAGTGGAGAGAAGCTCTTAAATACAGATTGGGCATTGGGAATAGTATTAGTGGCTGGAAATAATTGTTTACGCATTTATAAGCCAATCAAACACAAAAGATAGAAGTCACTATTTTTTATTGGAATGATTATTCTTGGATATTTTATTAGTTTGGTATGTGATAAGATAATTTTAGCTTGGTAATCTGATTTATAAATCAAATTATGGGATCCACTTATGTTTTGATTCCATGTTAATTCCACTATATGCCATTTTCTATAAAGAATTTGTTTAGATTTTTAATTACGTTAAACAGCCAAGCATTCAAAAGAAGGTTAAGCCAACTGATGCCATTGAGCAAGGGAATAATTAAGGGAAGGATAGTAAATAATTATGTAAAATTTTAAGTCGTCTAAGATGATAAACACATTTGGATTGAATTTAATAGAGTAAAGAATATGACTGAAATCTATTCTCAGAATAAACTATCAAAATACGACGACATCAAAGACTTTTAAATTATGATGTAATAAACTAATGTAAGCATTAATATAATTTCTATAAGTATTGGAAATGCTCAAAAGTAAATTTGGTGTGTATGGAGTTGAATCAATAGTACTTTCAAAGGAAGAGGAAAATCCAATCGATTTACATTGATGACAAGCAATACACATTCAAATATAAATAATTGGTAACAGTAATGAACAACAATTAAATCTAATTGGGGGATAACTACTATAAGACCCTATTAGATACAGGCAGAGAGAATGACATATTTGATGAAGATAAAAAGGATTACAGCGAATTAATTAATTCACATCCTTATTCTCCTCACAATTAAGAGGAGAGATAAAATTATGGAATCAGTTCGAACTTATAATTTTCCCTTTCAAAAAAAACCATTGATGCATCTCAATAGAAAAAACTAAAGAACTCCTTAGGAAAAACCATATCATTTAGAGCAAAGGTTGTCAAGAGTGGAGGTGACTAAAGTTCTTCTATTAACCAATTGCAAAAGCAATAATTGAATGAATAATAATTTATCACTCAATTGTTTGATGACTTCGATAATCAATATCATGAGAGAGTTGTTGCACTATTGTTGCTATGTGAGATTGAGAATAAGTACAACGAATAAAAGAAAACAATAGAAACCTATTGTAAAAATCCATAAGATTATATTTTAATTGAGTTCTGCAATCTCTTAGAATACAAACTAAAATGTAGTATTGAAACTGAGCGTTAAATTTATGACATAGTTCTCAAAAGTCAACTCAAAATCATTGAAATCTAAGGCAAATTGAAATAATATAAGATCCTAAGTGAAAATAAACAAACAAAAAATAGAATTGGAGTCTATTCAGTTCTCCTAAAAGATCCAGAGGAGTTCAATGAAGATGAAGGTGCACTTCTTTATATCAAGATTGAGACTTCTCAAATGTATGAAAACACTAATATGAATATCAATGTGTTAGAAACTAATTCAACCTTGTATTATATGTTGAAATAGGGCTAATAACCAACACTCTATTTTAAGAAACAACTCAAAAAGAGTGAAGCCAAGTAATTCCTATTAAATAAAATGAACATCATGAATTCATATACAACAGATGAAGATTAGCTTGAATTATTATATTTCCAATTAGAATCCTAGGCTGAATTGCTCATGATTATTGGTACTCATGCAAAAATAGATCAAAGTGCTCTTCTGACAATTGATGCATTCTCATAAGCAAATGTATTTTTAATATCAATATAATTTTATAGTTAAATACATGGTTAGTTTCTGCTGAAAATCAATTTGTAGTTCTGAGGTTTTTATTTGATGCAAAGTTCATTGAAAATGAAAATGATTTAAACCAATTTAATTCCGGAGATGAGAGAACTTTGAAATTCGCTATTTAGAGTGCCTGTTCAAATCTGATAAAGTAACAAAGGTAAATGTGAAATTAAACATTAGAATATTCGAAGCACAAGACTTTGAAAAGAAGTATATTCTCCTGAGTTGTGAAGCCTTGTTAACTATAATCAAAGATGAGTATCTTTTAAATCATTTTGCCATAATCGTTTGGTTTAGTAGGGGGTTGGCCTTGTATGATAGTATGGAGATCTCAAAAGTAAAATTATTTAAGATTGCCAAAAAACTCAATATGTAAATTGGATACATCGGAAGTTGTGCTAACACTCAAAGGGTTTATAATATGAGTTAAATATCAATTGACATCAACCCGAAATGCTACACTTAATCCAAACCTTGCTATTTAGTCAATTCATTAAGATGCGCCGAATCAATCCTAATAATTAAGTGCATAAGTTCGTCTTTGTTGGCCTAACAGATTCTTTACTTTTGGCTTTACGAGATGATACTATTTGTCTTAATCAATCTCATCAATCAAGGGTAGTTTTTAACGTAAAGTTGCAACATCCTCCTTCTACTAAGCCAAACCTTGACCGTAATGATTCAATTGATATCTCACAATAAACGATTCAAGACTTCAGAAATCTATTACAAAGGGTTGATACCCTAAAGATGCTTAGTCAAATCCCTGTTTAATAAGGATTCGTTAATTAAAATATTCTTGGTTGGAGTGATTGATGCGGCAATTGTGAGCATTCCTTTGTTGGCTACAAAATACTTATATGGAGATTCCAATTATTTGCCAATATCTCAGTTTGCTTTTATCATTACTCTAGAATTAATAGTTAAAATATAATTATATTTCTAAATATTTTAGTAATAGCATAAGCAGCTTTTGGGTTTGTTATTTTTAAGCGTATTCATTGTTGGTTTGGTGACATTTCTAACGATACCTGATTATAGTGATTATAAAGTATCTTACTCAGATTTGTTTTATAGTCCTGGATATATAATAAGAAGTTTAATTTTCGTTTACATATTTGCCTTTGTGTTTAAATTTGCAGTCACTTCTATACTATAATTGTACAATTTGGAGATGTTCCAAGATACTGTGATAACAGATGAATAAAATTTTAAATCTATTGAGTAGACAAAGAAGTAGAGAACCACAAAGCAAAGTTTGCAATTGTCTATTTAATAGAGGAAAAAATTCATCAAATCTATTTTGGCAGATAACAATTAGATGGACGACTCGATTTATAAGGCCTTGAATAACAATATTAACAATGACGAATAAATAGAATTGAAGAAAAATTTGACCTTTAATCAAAAGGAATTTGAAATTCGATATCAAGAATCCATGAGTCAGAATTCAATCTTGTACATCTTCTTTGAAGCTACAATCTTCGTTAATCTATTGATCTAAGTTAACTATATTGAGAAAAATATAGCAATCTACATATTATGGGGTGTGTAACTGTTCTACAGTATTACAATTTATATACTATAATACTTGGAAATCACTCCTCATAAAATCTAATAAAATTTACAACTAATAAGCATCTTAAGTAGGTTTTTGTTTTAATTTATCACAACCTTCTTATTGGATTAGGATTACATATTGAATTAAATTATCTTTACGTCAATATTTATGATAATCCTGCTGAATTACTCAATAAAGCAGAGCTTGAATTTTAAAGGTACGATAATCCTTATGAGTTTAATTAGCTTGGGAGTGGTATTGAAATTCATAATACCTAAATATGAATACTTCCCATAGAAATAGATAATGTTTGTTTTGGCTTTGATAATCATATGTAGTTTATCAATTGTGAGTGGATATTATTTATGTTATGTGAATGAGTATTTGAGGAGACAAAACTTTCTATTGCAAGAGCAATTGGAGAAGGAGCAGAAGAAATTGAATGACGCTTTGGGAATATTGATGCCCAGATTTATTAAGGAGAGAATGGCTAGAGGATACATCTAAATATAGGAAGATTAAGGGCCAGTCACAATCCTCTTTTGTGAGATCTGTGACTTTGATGATATTATTGAATCTGAGAAGGTGTCAGTCATAAGTTTTCTGGATTCTATCTATAGGACCTTCGATACAATATGCAATCAGTATAACATCTAAAAGATTGAGACAGTAGGATAGATTTATGTTTGTGCATCAGGATTAAAAGACTATGACATAATTGATAAGCAATCGAAGAACTCAACTTAGAAAATGATTGAATGTGCAATTGCCATGATAGAATCAACTAATAATTTGAAATACTAAGATAAACAGATAGTAATAAAGATTGGAATTAATTATGGCAATGTGATGGCTGGAGTCATTGGTTAACACAAACCATAATTCTCTTTAATAGGAGACACTGTTAACACAACCAGTAGAGCCTGCACAGTTTGTGAACCGGGAAGGATTTCATTGACAGAACCCGCCTATATCAGAGTCAGACAAATGAAGTATTAATTTTAGGTTAAGGAAATCAATATCAAAAATATCTATGTGCTCTATTCACTAGTCATTAATAAGAAAAGTACTTTCGCAGCAAAGGTTGACAAATCACCCATCATTAAATTAGTTAGTTCAATTTAATTCAAAAAACTGGATTAAAATGATAAGCCTAATGATCTTATGACTAATGCTGTTAATCCGGCTGGTTTCTAATTCGATATAGCTAGGAAATCATCAATGTCCAGAAATAAATCTGTTTATTAGTTACCAGTCGAGTAATTTGGTAAAGTAATATAAGATGTAATTACAGCAAATAAGTTAATATGTAATTATTTAAAATCAAATAGCAGAGGATATATCTAATAGACGTATTACTATGCATAGAAAGAGTAGAGTCACTAGATTTAAAGAAGTTAATCCTTAAATGATGTCATCACATGATTAAGTTTAATAGTAATAGCAATAACAATAACAATAATAATAAAAGAAAGATGATCCCTTAGGTGATCAATTTGGCGATCTATTTGATAATATGAAAGTAGCTGATTCCTAAAAAAATATTGATGATTTATTGCCAAAGAGTCCCCAAAATAATGTTAAAAGCTAGAAATCCTTATAAAATAATAATAACCATCTATTTGATTCAACTTTGCAATAAGAAGAAAAGATAGAAATTCCAAAATTATAATAACTTATTGGTAATCAAGAGAAGATTGAAACAGATATAATGTAAGAATTGATTAGAGTGAAGTGTGACTTTGGTACTAATCAAGCTAGAAGAGGTAAATAAATGTATATTAAACTTAGTATATTTCAGATAATTCAAGTATAAAGAAATGATAAGGATTTATAATCATAAATTGTTTAAGGATACGGTTTAGTATTGCCTTATTCTCTTTATCTACTTGATGATATTTTAGTTGCCAATTTTATTTGCTTTAATGGAATATAAGCAATATTTGGGAGTCAATCTCACTATCGAAGGATTGAAGATTGCATTCTATCTAATGAGTTGTATAGTTGTTCCTTTTTGCCTCAGGGATGCTTACAAATATATCTTCTAAATAAGTATGATCATAGGCTATTTCATTTGCATCTTATTCACCATTATAGCCATCATTATTAATGATCCAATCGAAAGATCATACATTACTCTAATTCTAGCTTATACTTTATGTTTGGGATACTTTTTAAGAGCCTTACCTTATTTCACTTCTCGTCATAGGAAACTGCTATTCGTTTTGAAATACATCAATGTCATATTCATACTAGCGTTTTCTAATTAGTGGAATGAAACTATCATCTTTATTCTTACAATAGAAATATTTATTTTTGTTTAGAGGAATCAAAATGAAGATTTGCTTTATTAGAATTATAATATTCATGATCAGCTGTTGCAACAATAATAAGAATAAAATAAAATTATCAGTCATCTATTACCTTCACATATTCTATAATAATATTTTAAAGAGTAAGATACTCTACCTGATGTTTTTGAAAATGCAACCATCCTCTATGCTGATATAGCTGGCTTTACAAAATATTCTACTAGCGTGGATGCTCAATAAGTATTGTAAATGTTGAGTTCACTTTTTAATAAGTTTGATGTGGCTTGCACTGAGAACAATGTGTATAAATTGTATTCAATTGGAGATAGCTATGTTGTAATGGGAGTTTTAGATGCTAATAATGGGATCAGAGAGGAAGAAGCTTATAATGTTGTCAATTTGGGATTTCAATTGCTAGATATTGTAAATTTACTCAAGAAAAATATTTAATATCCTGATATCAATATGCGAATTGGAATACATACTGGGAATATCATTGGAGGAATAGTGGGAACAGATATTGTGAGATATGACATATATGGATCAGATGTTGCGTTAGCAAAGAAAATGGAATAGAATTCATAAATTGGTAGAATCATGGTTTCAGAGGATACTATGAAATTCTTAGATGCCACTTACACTGGAGAATTTAGTTATGTGTTCGCTAATTAGATTGAACATCGCAATAGGATTATTTAAGGGTATTATATAGACAGAGTATAAATTGAAGAATGAAAACTTATTTAATAATCATCATTATTGGTTTAATACAACTTTTATTCTTAAAATCGCTTTGGTTTCTTCTTTGCGAATAGACATCTCACTAAAGTGTGGAATTCCTTTTCTCTTATATACTTCATAGGATGAAATCAATCTGGATATCAAAGCATCTTCTGCTTCTACCTCCAGGATCCCTGCATTCTTCTCAAACATTTCGATAATCTTTTTCATCATAGTTGATTTTTTAATTCTGATTGCTTAACTCATTTCAACATCTTTCTGAGGTTGCTCTAAGAAGTTTATCAAATCCTCTTTGGCTTTGTAATTCAAAAACCTATTATTTAACACTAGCTTTTAATTCTTTGTTACTTTCATTATCTTAATTATATTAATAATATTTCAATGTATAACATATGTATATTAATTATTAAGCACCTATAAAGGGGATTTTGGATTCTTTATTCTGATTTTATCTAATGAGCATGAAAACAACGGCAATTATATTGTTAAATCCTTTTGAATTATTTATTTAGCTTGAAATTCCTTTAATGATACTTGGGTTCTTATATGAAGTGGTATTTTATTATTGTCGTTTTCATAATACTGAAAATCCACGTTTACCAAATCTTTTAGATTGACTATATTGAATCCTTTACATTCATTAAATGAATGCAGTGATCGACTATTCGCCATTTATAATATTTTCTAGTTCATTCCCATAACTTCTTTAAAAAAATTTAAATCATCTATTTTAATATAGACAGCATAGCACAAGTATTAGTAATTCACAAGTACTTTATGTTCCTCATCTAAATCTGACTTTGATAATCCTGCAAATGTTTCTTCATACAATTCCTTCAATGCATTACTCATTGATGAAAGACCGACTTCTTGATTCCCTCCAGGTTCCATCAAAACCAACTATTTCTTTCTAATGTTCTGCAATAATAACACTAAGGTATCTTCTTTATGTTTAATAAAGACCATCACTCCAGATCCTGTTATTTTTTGCATCAACAATAAAGTTAACTAAAAGAAAAATAAAAAAATGAAATTCTGAAATAATACTGAATGATTAATGTGTTCTCTATTAATATATATATAATAACAAATATAATCTCAAGCTTTACGAACATTAATTGATTTTACTCTTTTACGACTCTTAATAAAATCTTAAAGTTATAATACGCCATCCTCAGTTGTAATCATAATCTTATTCTCTTACAAAAATAATTGATATTAATCTTCTCCTATCAAATATAAACCTTATTTTAATCGAATAAATTGATATTGTTAGGTATGATCTTTAGCAATAATTTATGCTAATTTAGAGTCCAATTTATCTTCCTTAATAGGAATGTATTGGGATCCAGTTGCTCTCATTTTTAAAATGAGTTTAATCAAGTTGTCCACTATTTCATCATTCTCTATTGGTTATGCAATTTATAGATTTAATTAAATGTTTTGACTAAGCCCATCGATTTCAAATTATGTCAATCTGCTTTTTAATTAAGTTATTTGGCAATCAAATTAGCTGATAGTCTATTTTAATTTTGTTACTTCCTAATCAACCAAAGATTTTTTGTCTAATAATTCTGAATAATTAGTATCCAATTCCATCAGTTACTTCAGTAGTTATTTGTTCTCTTGAGCTTATCTTTACTGTAGTCTTAACAGGTTTTAAAAATCACATCTTATATCATTTGCTGAAACTTCCTATTTGGATTAATCAATCTTATCACTTTTTTATTCATTTTATTCTTACAATGTCATCACTTAATTTTCAAGCTCAATTATTCTTTATTTGAGTTCTTTATTCTCCTATTTCAATTGTTCCATTAAATTATCACCTAAAACAAAGGATTGTATCAATTTTTAATTAGATTCAGATTTCTATCTATTTGTCGGTGTCTTAAAATTTATTTTTTTATTGCTTGCAGTCAGACTCCTTTCTGTATCATTTTTCTTCAAGGGAGATTCTGAGGTTTAGGCATTTTATTTTATGTTCAATTTAAATGGTTTTTCAACATCCTGGATCAATACGATATAATATTATCCACTCACATTTGTAAATTTATACTCCCCAGTTGTCTCAGTGATATCCTCATTCATTTGAATTCGAAAGATTTCATCATTGTATTTTAACTAGATTGCGCTTAATTAGCTTATTATATATATTAATTATTATACTCCACATTAAATGTTAATCCTTCAGTTTATGGCAGGGTTATCACTTTGGTCTTTCCTCCCATTGTAACTGAACACTTGAATTATTATTAGGATTTAAGTGCAATAAGAACCTTAAACATATTTGTCTGTTATGATAAAAATTATAAATTATAATCACCCCCAATAATTTTATTTAAACCTATATTATAATCGCTCATTTTAAACAATCTTTGTTTTCAATACAATCATTTTAAAAGCGTTCAAATAATTATATCTCCATTATTTGACTAAATTAACTTGTGATTATTTTTCAATAATTTAAATAAAAATAAACAAAAGATTTTGCAAATTGCTTAGTCATCGGGGCACATATACACGAATGTAAGCAATTACATAAACAAACCCTGGGGTTAAAGTCCTCCTTTCTTTTGGGACAGAAAGTGTCGGCATAATATGCTGGTCTGAGAATCGTCTGTTGCCCTAAGAAGAGAATTGGGATTTCCATCAAATATTGTGATCTAACAGACTGCACTAAGAGAGTGTAGTTGATGTTTAATGAAATGTTCACTCCTCAGATTAAGACTGTTGTGGAGACAAGAATGTCTAGGGGTGGAGTTAAATTTCTTAAATCTGAGTTAGATTATTAATATTTGGCGGTTTTTTCAATTTGATTAGAATGGCCTGACTTTCTTAAGACATCCAATAAATATAAGCTAGTTATACTAACCTATTAACACAAGGGGGCTTATGATTTGCAAATCACTTGGTTTATTTTTATTTAAATGTTCTATTTCCATTATGTAGAATAGTTAAGCCATTAAAAAAGCAATGCAGAAATTATCATATATTTTTGTGTTGAAGATATATGGCAAAATTAAATCTAAATTGGGCATAAATTTCCTATTGATTAGGACTTATATTAAATCAGTTTAGAGACATACAAACATTTTTACTATTACCAATTATTATTATCTTATTATATTCAAATTCTGATGTAATATAAAGGATAAATATTTTATTAGATATTATTGTACCTGTTACTTCTTTTTTGTATTTTTGTAATTTCAATTTGTTTTAAGGTATTTATCAAGATAATAAATTATTTGATAGTTAATTAAATTGGTGATATTTTATAATATTTAAATCAAATCTTCTTTGGTTTCTTTGTCAAATGTGAACACATATATTCTAGTATTTCTGATTGAGTCTTTTTCAATTCTTCAATTTATTTTTCCTGATTCCGTAGTAAGGTTACCATATGATGTATTTCATCATCTTAATCTAATAATAATAAAAGGGCATCAAAATTTTAGAGTGAAAATTTTTATGATTATTATTATTGTAGTTTATCAATTTTCATGGTAAAAAAATCATCACTACTCAACGGGTTAATAGATTATTGTGGAGTTGATTGTTGCTTTTATTATTGTATCACTTAAGGTTTTTCACACTCTTATTAATTCAAGTTTTTGGCATTCTTCAAGAGATCCATACTTTTTATTTCATAGTGATAGGCATCAGAATTTTAGTTAAAATTTCTTTCAAAATCTAGAAGCTCCTTGTCTGCTTTAGTTTTTTTTCCATTGCTTTGATAATCTTCATCCGATTCTGATGCTTTGTTGTAATTTTTAGATTTCTGCTTTAGCCAAGATTTGATTGTACGAGGCTTGAGATCATATTCGTATGCCGTATACTCAATCTCTTTATCAGACGGATTACTTCCCAAAGCTCTCAATATTTATTATCTATCCATACTAGAAACAGATCTTTTTGGATAATTGTATCTCGGATTCATAGTAGTTATCACATTTTGAGAATGAGGATGAAATTAATTAATTGATAGACAATTTATAAAACTAAATATTAATTAAATACATTTCAAATTATTCTTGCCTTTTTTTTTAATTTGTTATTTTTATGATTTTCAGAATCCTTTTCCTTTTAATCCTTAAACTTATCAGCCTCTTCCTCCTTAGCAAACATTTAATTATAAATTTTGATAAATTACTCTTTTTGTTTTTCAAGCTCCTCTTTCTCCTTTTATTTCTGCAATTCTTTTTCAAAATCTTCATTCTCAATTTCTTCAGAGTCTACATCATGATCAAAATAGATAGTTGTTTAACCAGTAGTTTTTATTTAACCCCTCTGAACATAATGACCCCTAAAATATCTAAGTTTTTTTTATTTGCCAATACATTCTATTTGTGCATTAGCTACTTTATTTGAAATTTATTTTTGATTTCTGGGTATCAGATCAAATTCATCTATTTCATCTGTATTTGCTTATTTAATGAGCATTGAAAATTAATCGTTAGTTTAAAGTTGATTAGAGCAATTAAAAAAAAGATCATACTTCTACTTCCAATCACTCTAAGATATCAGTAATTAATAATAAATGGATTGCTTATTGAGTTCAATATCATTTTTTATCAAAGGATGATTAAAACTACTAGTTTTATCAAAAATATTCAAGCTAATTCTTTTTAGCTCTCCGCAAAAATATAAAAAAAACATCAGTTTCTTAAATTACAATCTGTTAGCCACTTTCATATAATGATCGTATCTCTCTTCCATGTTCTTATCATAACATTTCACATGTTAATAAAATAATTATTCTAATTTGATAGCACTACTTTATAATTCAATAAAAATGGGATCATCTATCTTCTCCTTTATATCAGCTGCCTTCAACATTATATTAATGTCCACATATGAGATTCTTGGGAACTGAGAACCAAATCTCTTCTTCTTTATGTTCTTCAAATGAATATAAGCAGAAGAGATGATTTTAATCCCAATTTAAAGAAATCTTGCAATCTTTTAAGTATATCTCCCAAGATACAAGCTGAAATTGATATGTACACTTACTTACATCCAGTCTTGTTCTAGAATTCCTGTAGACCAGCCTTAGTTAAGCCTCTGCATTTGATTCCAGTTTCGTATAAGATTTATTCCTGCTCCAAATTGATATTATCAGAGTAATTTGTCAATATTTAATATCTATATAGAATTAGGTATATTTGAACCTTTTCTTTAGATTATAACTTTTAGTTTCAGCAAGTCCTGTTCTTTCATAAAATAATCTTGCAACTTAAGTCCAATATNCACATTTTGAGAATGAGGATGAAATTAATTAATTGATAGACAATTTATAAAACTAAATATTAATTAAATACATTTCAAATTATTCTTGCCTTTTTTTTTAATTTGTTATTTTTATGATTTTCAGAATCCTTTTCCTTTTAATCCTTAAACTTATCAGCCTCTTCCTCCTTAGCAAACATTTAATTATAAATTTTGATAAATTACTCTTTTTGTTTTTCAAGCTCCTCTTTCTCCTTTTATTTCTGCAATTCTTTTTCAAAATCTTCATTCTCAATTTCTTCAGAGTCTACATCATGATCAAAATAGATAGTTGTTTAACCAGTAGTTTTTATTTAACCCCTCTGAACATAATGACCCCTAAAATATCTAAGTTTTTTTTATTTGCCAATACATTCTATTTGTGCATTAGCTACTTTATTTGAAATTTATTTTTGATTTCTGGGTATCAGATCAAATTCATCTATTTCATCTGTATTTGCTTATTTAATGAGCATTGAAAATTAATCGTTAGTTTAAAGTTGATTAGAGCAATTAAAAAAAAGATCATACTTCTACTTCCAATCACTCTAAGATATCAGTAATTAATAATAAATGGATTGCTTATTGAGTTCAATATCATTTTTTATCAAAGGATGATTAAAACTACTAGTTTTATCAAAAATATTCAAGCTAATTCTTTTTAGCTCTCCGCAAAAATATAAAAAAAACATCAGTTTCTTAAATTACAATCTGTTAGCCACTTTCATATAATGATCGTATCTCTCTTCCATGTTCTTATCATAACATTTCACATGTTAATAAAATAATTATTCTAATTTGATAGCACTACTTTATAATTCAATAAAAATGGGATCATCTATCTTCTCCTTTATATCAGCTGCCTTCAACATTATATTAATGTCCACATATGAGATTCTTGGGAACTGAGAACCAAATCTCTTCTTCTTTATGTTCTTCAAATGAATATAAGCAGAAGAGATGATTTTAATCCCAATTTAAAGAAATCTTGCAATCTTTTAAGTATATCTCCCAAGATACAAGCTGAAATTGATATGTACACTTACTTACATCCAGTCTTGTTCTAGAATTCCTGTAGACCAGCCTTAGTTAAGCCTCTGCATTTGATTCCAGTTTCGTATAAGATTTATTCCTGCTCCAAATTGATATTATCAGAGTAATTTGTCAATATTTAATATCTATATAGAATTAGGTATATTTGAACCTTTTCTTTAGATTATAACTTTTAGTTTCAGCAAGTCCTGTTCTTTCATAAAATAATCTTGCAACTTAAGTCCAATATTTGCAATTTGCCCCACCGAAGGCCTCTACAACATTCAACAACTCTTGATTGTATTTATCATCCAGAGAGTAATTTCTGTACATATAATATGTGGGAGCGATTCTTAAATAAAATAAAGCACATTATTTCAAGGAGAATTTATCCAGGAAAATTTATTCTAATTATTATTTGTAAGTTTTATTTGTAGTAAAAAGTCTATATTTTATTATTGAATAGTAGCAAATTATTTCTGTTGATTTTGTATTTAAAGATTCAAATAGATTAAAAGAATCTAGCCTTGTTTGAATTTTTAAATAATTTTATTGAAAATACTTTATAAAATTTTTAATTCTTCAAGATGTAGACACAAGATGGGGAATAAGAGATTTGTAAATTAACACATCACAATAGGACTTTTATTTGCACAAACATAGAATGTATTTAGGCTAAAAGATTTTAATTGCAATGCCACAAATGTTTAACTTTGCAACACACAAATTAAAAAGGAATTCAAAAATTGAAAAATACTAAAACTGTTCGTCATTTAGATGATTTTACAGAAATTAAAGATATTTTAAATCAGTTAGAATTAAAATACCAAGGAAGATTTAATTTTCTACAAGAAGTATAACAAAAATGTTTTGATTTTCAAAAAGAGTAAATATAAAAAATCGAAAAATTCCCCTTCCATGATTTAAACTTCATTAAATTAGCAAAAGCAGAAGTTGATACTCTGATTCAGATGTTTGCAAATGAATTAGGCTATCAGTAAAGAATATTGAATGAAGCTAAACAATTCAATAATTTAACACAAAAATCTATCTTTGAGCTCTACATAAGGAATGATGAGAAATTCCAAAATGATATTATCAACAAGCAGAAATAAGTTTTTGATAAGGTCAGAAGTAATCTTGCAAAAAAAGGTCTAGATTTTTAGAAAATGTTTACAAAGTATGAATTATATTATTCTATTAGTTAAGAAGAGAAAATAGCACAAGCTGAGGAAAGAATTAAAAAGTTAGAAAATCCATATGCATCCAACAAACTCTTTAAAGCTTGTATTATTATTGCTACCCTTATAATAATAAGTAACTAATTCTCAATTTTAACATCAACAAATTAAACATAAAATTAGAAAAAAGAGAGCATTCTAATAGAATCAGAGATCAGTCAAATTAAAGAGTAGTGGTCTGATTTTCAATAAGATAACATGATTAAAATAGAAGAAATTAAAAATTCTTTGGACGATAAATTAACTACCGAGATTGAATATTTAAAATTATACAATTAAAAACTTAAAGTAGAAATGTTAGAGTTATAGAAGCAATTTAAAGAGATGTTGCTCTTTTAAAATCAAACCATATCCTTATTTTCTTAAGAATTGAATTATTTGAAAGAATAAGTATCATTCACTCAAAATTAAATATTAAATTCTAATGGTGTAAATATACAATCTATCAATTAACAGAAGGAGTTGAATCATAAACAGGATAATAAAGAATTGATCGATATATTTGATAATTATCATCATGAAATGAATGATAAATTGAATAACACCCTTTTAGAAATTAGATAGTATGTAGATTATCGAATTTTGATGAATAAACACTTCTTTAATGCTCAAAAATATCTATTAGGAAAAATAAAGGAAGATTATCCAATAGTATTATTGTAGGGTTTTACTTTATATTTAGATTAATTTTTAAATAAATCTCTAACTCATGAATAAATTTATAATTTGTCCAATTCATTCAGTTTAACTGGAATAGCTTGCTTCGGTGGTATCTCTCTTTAAAAGCCTACGCACTTTGCTTTGATGGCTTGCGATTATGCATTTGAGATCTTTACAGTTACAACCAATCGAGAAAAAGCAAGAAAAAGCCGATCGAGTGATGATTTATTTTGGTATTTTGTCCCAAGAATTTCAATTGGATTTGCACCCAAAGAGAATGTAAATCTTCAATTAGCTGATAATGTTGATCCCGAAGATCCATACAGGTTTAGCATGTGGTTGGATCATTCTTAAGGGGGTCGAAGAATTGGCAATTAAACTTCCCTAATCAATACAACTGAATATAAAATGGCATTATTTGCAATAGAATGAAGAGTTTTATTTAAGTTATGAAAAATAAAATAATAATACTATATTATTAATTGATCTCTACTATTAAATATAGAATTTAAACGACAGATCTTCAATAAATATTTATATTCTACACATATTTATTTAGAACATCAAAAACTCTAAAAGTGATTAAATAGTAACTCAAAAGCGATCAAATGAAACATAAGGTTTTACTTAGATTTGTATTTTGATTATTTTTATCATATTTTTTTATATTAGAAATTAGGACTCAAATACAAAAATCATTATTAATACAAAAATCAAAAAAATTATTCTTATTTTTCATGAAAGCAAAGGAATTCACCTTCAGAACAAAAAGAGTGAATGTAAACACAAATCAAAAATATTATTCTTTGTAAAAAGAAATGCCGGTGAATCCATCTTGAGAAAAAAGTGTATAATTTTTGATTTTCGATTTAATACAAATTTTTATGCATTAATTTAACTATTTAAAATTTTCTTTGATTACTTTATTTAATTAATGTTCTAAATTATAATAATCAAAGGATTCTCACTAATGTTCGCTTAAAATTATGAAAATCAAATAACTTTATGATAGCAGTGGTGCTATTCTTTATGAACCAATTCTATAATAAACTTTAATTAGGAGAACTTCAATTAATATTCAAGAAAAAAAATATTTGAATATTCAAAAAATTTGAGAACAATTTCTTAATTTGATAATCAA
The DNA here is from genome assembly GCA_905182995.1 of Paramecium octaurelia. Lineage (NCBI taxonomy): Eukaryota > Ciliophora > Oligohymenophorea > Peniculida > Parameciidae > Paramecium > Paramecium octaurelia. Next base: position 378,779 of record CAJJDP010000037.1, read on the forward strand.
TCTAAATGAAAGCAACAAAAATATAATAAAAGAAATCTTTTAAAATTAAGAACCAATTAGATTGAATACTAAAATCAATCACCATATTCTAGATGGTTATCGAAATTTAGCATCTATAGGACTTTTAATGAATAAATTTGGAATGAAGTGGGTGAGGATTAATTTTCTTTTGATGATAATCTTTAATTATTGAGATGATTCTATCAAAATAGTTTTATTTATTTTCATTCTTATTTAAAAGTTTATTCTATTTAAAATATTAATAAATTATTAAAAAGAGAATCTCAAAATAGAAGTAATAAATTAAAAACATTTAAGGTGTAATATCACTCCTTTAACACAAATTAAAATAGAGTTTATGACTGTTTATGTTTTTGAAATAATTATATGATTATAAATATTTGAATGATGAAATTGTTTTATAATATAAAAATTTCAAACCTATAAATATTTGATTATAATAATTAAATTAACGATTCTTATGTATTACCCATCTTCAACTACATATACTACATAAAGTTATAGGAAGTTCAAAAAGTAAGAGGATAAAGTTGAAAATACTAATGCAATACAAGATTACCATTTATAGAGAACACTTAAATAGGTGGAATAGTTACAAAGAGATCTTGAATAAGCTAAGATGGAAGAACAAAGTATTGATATCGTTAATAAATAGACAGTTAGAAGTAGAGGAGGTAAGCTGAAGAAAAGCTTTATCACTTTTAATTAAAATATGATGATATGAATAAGGAATGCATGAATTTAAGAGAAAAAATTGCAAAGGCAGAAGGGGATCGACAAGTTATTAGGGCATAAGGTGAAGGAGAGGTAAAGGCTTTGAATGTGCAAATAAATTATTTGGAGAAATAAATTTCAGAACTTAAGTTAGATAATGAAAAATTAAAAAAGGAAAATGAATAACTTCATTATCAAGTACTCGATTCAAAAAATTTATCTAAAAAACCTATATAAAATAGCTCTTAAAATCCATAATACTAATAACAACGTCCTTCATCGTACTATTGACTAATTTAAGATTTATGTAAATATTAATATTTTCAGTAATACTTAAAATTATTGGCTTAAATCATACTTTAAGAGAAGGATGGTTAATTTAGCTATACATTAATTTTTACTTCATTTAATATTTAGGATGGAGTATTTATTTATATATAATTTATTAAATATTTTATTAATTTTTTAGAGTTTCTTAATAAGAATGAAAGGAATAGGAGTTTTTCTGATAGGAATTTACATAGCAATATACGGAATATAGCTGTTGACAGACCCTTGGACATAATTGCATTACGATAGATCAGTCAGACAATTAGGAATGAAAAACTTTTAATAATTTGTGGCATTAGGTTTGAAAGTTAGATCCTTATATGGGTTTGCTCACATTTTTGCAGGATATTGTCTAATGAATAAGTACAATCAATATTAAATACTTAGGATATCATCGATGAAATTAATTATAAGTTGTATATTCGCGATAGATATCATAATTCAAACCGGATTTTAATCAATTCACTAAATATTTTAAGATGTAGTTTTAATTGGAATAGTCAACTATGTTTGAGAATAAGATAAATTCACATGTGTTTATAATTCAATTATATTTATCAAGTTAAAAGAATTAGTTTTATCTTTAATAAATTAATATATTTTATTTTTTGTTTATTTCAATATACTTTAATGAATATTTAATAACAGACACAACCAGCATCAACTAGAAATTTAAGTTAATAAGTTTGTGAGTTACATAAGAAATAAATATCTGGAGTATGTTTAGAAGATGTTTGTAAATACTCTTCAAGAATCTTATGTAGTGATTGTTAATTCACACATCAAAAATGTAATATGAAAATGGAAATTAAGCAATTCCAAAATGAATTATCATATATTCTCAATCCTGAATTGCACAAAGCAACCTGCCATTATTTTCCTGAACATTCAAAATTATTGAAATACATAGATGAGTCTTTTGACAAAGCCAAAAATAAGTTTAAACATCACATTTTGGATTTAGAACAAAAGCAACTAGCATTTATTTTATAGGAGTAAGGAATAATTATAAATTCTAATCAATCAAATCGCTGGGCCTAATAATTAATTAATATGAAAAATCTTAATCTGAATAAATAAGAATATGATTCAGCTGTCCTAATGCTTAAAGAGAAATAATCTTTTGATAAAACAGTTGTGAATGAAATCAAATAAGTTTTTGAAAAATTTCACCTCCTGAACAAAAATGTTTTATAATAAACTTTGGTAAGCTTTCGATTATAAAATTTTTAATATGATGTCCAATAATTATATGATGATGCAACCAAAACATTGAATAAAACCAACGCTGAATACGTGTATGACATAGAGGATAAGATCAAGCAAAATAGATTTAAGTCTTTAAATGGAGGTCACGAATCCGAAGCCTCCATAGTATCAATTACAGAGAGTCCTACACATTTAATATCTGGAAGTGACACAGGTAATATCGTTGGATGGCTAAAACCAAACTATTCTCTAGACTTTAGAATGAAGGCAAATGAAGGATTAAGTGCTCTAGCCGTTGCTAAATTATAGGACTAATATTATTTGTTCGCTGGAGGGTAAGGCATTATAACTGCTTTCTCCTTGTAGTCTAAATTAAAAATCTACAATCTTAACGGTCACACATAAAGGATATCTAAATTATAGTCTTACTCCTTAAGGAACTTGATATCATCTTCATAAGATGGTACAATAAAATTATGGGATTTAAAAGAGAGAAAATATTTTAAATCCTTTAATGCTCATTAAGGTCCTGTTTCAGATTTTGTATTAGATAAAGAGCTGGTTTCAGTGGGCTAAGATGGTTAATTGAATTTTGTATAAATATATGTAATGATTAGATTGATTTGGCAAGTCAAACAATTAGAAAATCAACTTAGTTCCAAATTCCAATATTTTGTATAGGATAAATTAAGTAGGGCAAATATGCTCTGGGAATGGGAGATGGAAGCATAAAGATTTTGAAAGGAACTAAAACAAGAGATTATAAAGTTAGTGAAGATGTTATTTATAGGTAAAAGCTAAATATAAATAAATAGATTGTTACCATTGAATACGAAGTAGATAGTTTGTTATTCTGGAGATGGTTATTTGTGTGTAATAAACTTAAAGAAGTCAACCAAGATATTCAAAAGTGCTATTTAGAAGGATGGACAATGGCAAGAACTCTGTTAAATTGATAAATAATTGATGATACCTCATCAGGGTAATATCAAAGTCTATTAGAAATGATTTATATGAGAATATAAAAGGATCAGGAATTTTTTCCATTTATAAACAATATTTATATGGATCGTTAGAAATGAATGGTTATTTCTAGATAATAAATATATCAATCTTTTTTATTAAGGTTTTGTTCTTTCGAAGGATCGTATTTCTTTTTTTTATTTTCCAATTCAGTCCAATTGCTGAAGTCTTTCTTTTTCATCTAAGCCAAATATTCAGAATATGTAATTTCCTTTTCTTATCCATCTGCAGTCTTTTCATCTTAACCAAATATTTTGAATATTTCTCCATCTAGATTTTATCTCCCACATCTCACATACAATAATTCCAATGTGTCTTCGACAGTTATAGTATTTTTAATGGCTTCCTTGTCATAAGCATACATTAAAAATTGTACAAAGTTAAACAAGCCTCTTTAATTCTATCAATAAAATACCTTGGTTCTAGATAGGAAGTATCCTTTATGCATCTTTTGAACATCAATTGAAATTCATACCAGCTAATTTATTCATCCAAATCTTCATCAATTTCCCATATCATTCTTTCTACTTCGTCACCTACTGGAGTGTATTTTAACTTTTTCATCATTGCATAAATGGCTTTGGCTGAAAATTTGGGTTCATTAGACTTCTTCCTTTTTTATTTTCCAAGTTTAGTATCCCCTTCTGTAGTCTTATTCCCATCCATTTCTTATTCAATTCTTTTAGGCTCTAATTGAATCAAGGCATTAAACACCTTGATTAACCTATCCTTCTCAACAGCCTTGATTTTCTTACTCATTATTTTTTCTTCCAATGTCCTTTCATAAACAGGGAGTTTCTTTCTTCTTTCTTGTTCTTCTTGACTTAAAGGAGATTCACTTCGACTTCTAGAAGAATTATTATCTTCTCTGTTTTTCTAAGTGTTTTGCATCAAATTAAAATAATAAAATTCATTTTATTGGATATCGATGTTTTATTATCTACCCAATAGCCTTCACAAAAGCATTTATAAATATTGATGAAGAAATCGATTCTCAGCAAATTATTCAGCGAATACAAATGATTTGGTAAGATGCCTAGCTGTTAATAGTAAATTATTGTTAAATTTAATATGAAGTCATTTATCCTTGAGTTTATGATTCCATTTGGCTCTCTCAGCCATGATCTAAGGGTTTGAACAAGGAGTGGTTTATCCAAAATTACCCAAGTGATTCTTATATTAAGTAATGTAATGCTTAGTCATTCTCTAATTTCTAAAATTATTATTTTTATAACCTATCTCCTATTTCTACTTAGCACACGTTGCTGAAAGAGATCCTTAAACTTTGATCGGCCAATCTGCTTCTATGAGCCAAAGGATCGTATGGTGATAAGGGTTTGTTTCTCATACTTGAAAAGCATCTTCTTTTATTGTTATACGCATCATGGTTGGTTGATGTTGAATACATCGATTTACTTAGATCTAATATATGTTATACTTCAAATAATCTAAATTTCTCTAATTTGGTTTATAATAGAATGGAACTGCAATGAAATCATCCCCTTTTCTTTTGATATAACTGCAGGTTGAAACTTTTGTGTTTTTGAAGAAATCAAAAGTTTGTTCGGTTTTTCTATTTGGCCTTGCCTACAATTAACGATTATTGTTTTAAGACATTATAAATAATAAATATATTTATATATCTAACACTCAATTAATCTTTAAGTTAAAGTCTCCTTATATTAAGTAAATGAATGCAATCGCTCTGTAATATCAGTTCTAATTAACTTTGCTGTCCATCTTTCTGCATCTTTGCAAATATCTCATAAATTTTCCATTTATTCCATAACTCAATTTAGACTAAGTCTTTCTCTCACCTTATCAGTAGTTTGTTTACCATACCTTGGTGACATCTCTTGTCTTATCTAATGATATGGCAAACGGAATTTTAACAGAAAATAAAATCAATTCTTTTAAATATTGCAGTATCAAATTCTTATTTTCTATTACATATTAATCGACAATTTCTATTTATTTCAAATGATAGTAGAATAGATACGATTCTCCATGAAGCTTCTTAAATTTTGAGTCATCTTTTTAATGCAATAGTATCTTTTTAATCAATAAACATAATTCCCCTACAAATTATATATCTGCAAATAGTGTCTCATCCCCCATATAATTTTGATATTAAACTCTTTAGTGAAAACCAAATCAATCGAATCTAAACCTATTAACCATTTTCTTTGTTGTTGTTATTTTTCCTGTTTCTGGAAATCCTTCTAACGATGGACCTCTATTTGGTTCAGTTTTAATTTAGTTAAGGTAATAATATATTGATAAACTTCTGAATATTGCAATGGCAGCAAGACTGTGTCTTCAATGTCTCTTTTTACTTATCATAACCAACTCAATATTTCAATTGGGACTTCTCTCCTTGTTTCCAGAAATGAATACAGTCACATCAGTTTTCAGGAGAGTAGCTATATATAATAATCTACTGGACATTCTTTAAATAATTAAAATATCAATTTTTAGCAGAGGTTGCTTTTATCATTAGTATATATAAGTAACTCATTAAATCCTTATCAAATCATTGTTTTCAAACACCTAATTGATTAATATCAATTCATTATTTATATCTTTCTATATTTCTCTCACTAACCATTGCGACAAAGCTAAGCTTTTTTCTAGCACACCCATTTATTAAAAAAAATCATTTAATAATTTATGGGGGTTATGATTTAATATAATGGCATACTTAGTCTACTCGCTTCTTGAACTACTTAATCTTCTAAAACAGCCTTAGTTCTAAATCTAACTTTGTGAAAGTGCTTAAACTATCTTATTGAATTCATTCTTTTTTTCTAAGGCTATTTTCTTTACATTTTATATATGTATGAATTTCTATCTAATTTTAATAAGAACACCGATTGGTACTATTTAATGAGGTTTAACTTTCCTTTTGAGTTACTTTGCCTTCTATTATTTTAATTTCATTTCGAAAGTTCTATTTGCAAAAATGATCATTTATACTACTTTTCTGAATCTATCCATAAGCATTAAGATTTTAGATTTTTTGTTATTTAATAACTTATCCAAAATTCCCTCAGTGTTACTTTATCTAGTTTCATAGATAATATTTTAGTCATGAGTAGGTACCAAAAAACAATTTCTTATCTCTATTCTATTTGCCTATTTGATCAGTTCTAATTTTTATTAATTCAATCTGATTTTATTAGCTTCTATTTCATATTCCTTTTATTGAATGTTCATCTAATCCAATCTATGCAATGCAAGAATTGATAAATATTATTAAAGTGCCTAAAATTCCTTTAGATTCACAAAAAAGTTCTATTTATTTATGATTAAATAATAACAATCCTATATTGCCATAGCATAATGCTATCGTTATTACTATACTTGAATTATCTATTTTTTTAGAAAATATTCCTATTCTCCAAATATAACACCCTTTTTAATCTATAATAGGGGTTTTCCAAACTAATTTCTATATTAAACTAAACCTTCTATCAAGAAATATATCTCATCAACAGGATCTCCTTTTAGCCAAATAAATTCCCCTGCTTTAGCTTTCATCAAACTAATATGGCGTATTATTTTCAAGGAAAAAGGAATTGAAATTCTAAATAAAGAAATTTTTAACAATTCTTTCCTTGCCACAAAAAGCAAGATTTTATTCTAAAGATCTCTAGGAATAAGGGTAAACCATTCTTCTTAAATTAAAGTCCAACTCAAATTTTATTTATGATTGACAAGAAGGAATCTATTAATTCGATCTTTGTATTCCGGAAAAATAATAATTTAGTAAAACAGAGTCTTGTATAAATTAGCAGTTTTATTAAAATGACTTTCAGTATCCATATCATCTAAAATTCTTCTTGAATTCCCAATAATTAAACTCATGAAAATACCACCACTAAGAGTGCCAATTATTGCGCATAAATATTCAAATGGTGTAGTGGGTATTGAATCACCATATCCAGTAGTAGATAAGGTTTGCATAGCCCAATACACGGCTTCAAGATAATTTGGAATACGTTGTTATGAATATTGAATTGATATTGCCCATAAACATGTGGCATAATGAAATCCAATCACACTAAAAAATAAGATTTGGAATAGAGTAGCTTTTTTTAGATCTAAAAAGTTGAACCAAAATTCGATTCTATATAATTAGAATAATATTATACAGTTTATTTTAATTTAAGGATGATGAACTAATAATCTCTTATACCCTTTTGATTCTTATCACTTTGATTAATTAACAAAATGGTATTGGTATTATTGATATTACATCAATCACAAGCCATCCTTTCAAATAATTTAAAAATATCTTGGTTTGATCTTACACTAAATTGTTATGTTTATCATAATAACACATTCTAGTTAATACTATCAAATCAGTGCCTTTTATTAATTATTATGCTTACTAAATATTAAAGTAAAAATATATTGAGTTATTTCATATGCTTTCCGATCATTCTCAAAAGCTACTGCATATGGAATATAAATAGAGGAATAGATCAAAATGAATAACATAAAAATGTCCCAAAACTTTTTGAAATTATCGTTCTTGGCTTTAATACTTAAACATTAATACTGGATAAATTAGGTAATCATATTTTCTTTAATTGAATCTAACATTTACTATCTTTTTATCATATTATTGATTTATGGATAGAAATATTGTAATCAAATACACTTTCCTAAAAAATTTAGTCAATCTTCTTTAAATATTTAATTTTTTCATTTCCAAATCCATAGCCATGTTTCGAGATCTAGTTAAGTATATAATAAAACTGTTTTAAATTATGCAATGCAGTTTTACTAATTCTGTTTTCATTTTATTTATCCTTCTTCAATGGAGACTTCGATAATAATTTTTAAATTTCCCCTCTTGGTGAAATCAATTCATTAGTCGATAAGTGTCTTTCTGTCTAAAGTAATGTATGTGCTTTTTTTTATTGATTTTGCATTATTTTATAAATAAAATAATTATATAATGTAATCAATTAAACCAATCGTTTAATAAATTTCATATGCCCGATAAGGTATAAATGAGAAGAAAAACATATCGGAGAATATCGAAAAAATGAAGGCTGCATTTGATCAATTAGCACCTGCAATCAGAAACTAGTAAGACTATATATAAAATATGAATCCATCCTCAATTCAAGTGAAAGATGGAGCTGAAAAATTGTAGGAATAGAAAAGGTATTTCTTAAGATTCCTGGATTTAGTGAATTATGAATTAACTGAATTGTTAAATATTGCAAGAAATACAATGGGTTTGAATGATAAAATTACAAATCCAGATCCTTTTTGGGAGAAGATTCTCTATTAAAAAGTTAAATTTATAGAATCAATCAAGGATCAACTGACTCCTGAGACAAATTATTTTGAATTACTATTTAAAACACTTAATTTGAGGGATAACCTCATCATCTAATTTGTTAAAGCCTTATTACATCGAAAATTACTCTTATGGAAGGATATGAATATAAGAAATGAACCTTTTGTTCATGCATAGATTAAGGCCTTATTAAATAATATTGAATCAAAGCAAACCAAAGGCCAAACCGTTAGTGAAAAGTTGGAATTCAAAGAAATTGATTTTGGCAGTGAAACAATTCCAGGAGTCTGGAGATATTAATTAGAATCTAAGGAAGAAAGTTACTCTATTGGCATATTTCTAAATTTATTAAAAGACACTTATGATGATTTAATTACAAGCTTATTAAATTATTGCAATCTGTCAATGGATCCCGCTGCATTAAAATAGGTTACAAATAATTCAAAACAAGTTTAAAGTCTGAGACAATAAATTGAAATCCTAGTGGATGAAAATGATAAATTAACTAAGTAATTGAATGAGTTGAAAGTTACGAAAAGATCTAATGAATTTGTTGAAATAAAGAGATTATAATAAGTAATTGAGGAATTAGAAGTTAATTTATCAAGGAAAACTAGAGAAATAGATGAACTTATGGCTAACTCTAAAGGAAGTCTCAGTTTAATCTAGAATCTCAGAGAAAAACTCAAAGATGTTGAGGAAGAGAATCACAGATACAACAATATATTTTTCCCAAAATAAAAGGATATAGAGCAGTAGACAGCAAAATTATTGGATGAGTTCTTACAAATTAAAAAAGATATCGATACATATAGTTCTTTGTTTAAAATGGAAAGTCAAATTAGAGAAAAAGCCTTGAAAAGCAAAGAGTAATCGGATGATTAAGTCCAAAAGCTAGTTGATATGTTGGGAAGGTCGAAATAGAAAGTATTTATGTATAATTAAATTATAGAATAAAGAACTCTAGGAAATAATTAAATAAAAGGAATCAATTATAAACAAAATCCTGGAAGCAAAAAGACAGAATGTTGAAGAAATCGAAATTTTAAAAGCAGAAATTAGTACTCATAAAGACAAGGTTCAATATGAAGTAATTTTATTATGATCATAGTAAATTAGAGTCAAAGAGGTCCAAGTATAGTTAGATATATTGGAGAAAAAGTATTAAGACATGTTCGAAATCAATACACATTTCAACAAAAGAATATATGAACTCGAAAGATAAAAAAAGGAGCTATTAGATATTCTAAAGAGTCATGATATTGAGCCTGACCCAACTAAATTAAGTTTTTTAAATGAACCATTATAATAATGAATATTATGATATCAGTTTAGATCTTTCTCTATCTCTTTCTAAGCCCTTGAAGATTGATTAAAAGAATGTATTACCTTTTGCTAATACAGTATTTTAATATTATGATTATCTTATAAAATTAAGAAGAGTTATTACAAAATTAATTCTATTAGCTTATAACTTTGCCATTGTATGGATTTGCTAACCCAATATAAGTAGGATTATTGCAAAATCTTAAAAATTCATTATCGCGTAAGTTTGAGGAAATTTAGATTTTTATATATTTACATATTGAAGGTATTGAATACACATATTATAATAATGAATACATATGAATAATGGAGTAAGTCTGTAAAATTTTTATCAAGAAAATATTGAAACACTATAAATTTTCTTTGAATTAAGGAGGATTTAATTTTTGGTTGCTAATTTATTAAAAAATGAACATAGCATTTGATTAAAATACATGCATTGATACTAATCTTAAAATTTCACTTCATATGCTTCTTTTTGCTCAATTAATAAATAGCTTTACTGTTAAAGGTGAAATAGAAACAAAACAAGAGGAGAATGAGGAAAAGGAGAAGGAAGTAGGATATCAAGAAAGTTTAAAGCTAAATAAGAATAATACTACAAATGAAATAACACAGAGCAACAACTTCTGCCACATATTTCCAGGTCAGAGTAAAAATTATTACAAGAATATGGGATAAAAGTTAGCCCATTTTATACTTTAAGAGTTCTCTGATGATAAAGAGATCATTTAAGAACCAGCGATAAAAAAATTCTTAAAAATGGAGTGCCAGAAATTCAATAGGAATTCCATAAAGTTGTTGATCAAATCTAAGAAGGGAAAAAAGATTTGTAGGTTGTTTTTCGCTTAATATAAATGGGTAAAGCCCTTTGTGGTGTAAAATAAAACTGACCTTGGTTTGAGCTTTCGATATAATAAATTGATGTATTTGAAGTCCAAAAGTACATTAGAGAAGGCTAATAGAGTTGAAGATATATAAATTAAGTAAGAAGATTGACTTTCTTTAACCACTATCATTATAAATTTAATTTTAAGATGTATTGATGTTCAATTAGTCTCATTTATAATTAATATCCCATAAAAACCATATATATAAATTGACTATGATATATTCTAAGAGTGGGAAGCTATGTTTATTTAGGACTTGATAAGTTACATACAATATTGAATTGTTTGGAATATTTGAATGAAATTAAATTAAATAGTATAAGCTATAATAAAGAATTGACCATCTTTTTACATCCTTTATTGAATAAATAGATAAAGTAGAACATAAAGGCTCAAATCTATTAGAATTTGATTGCCCTTCAAAATATAAATTCTGTAATTTATGTCAACATAAAAGGAAAATTAAAATTCTATATCTAGAAGGTATGAATTAAAATAAAAGAAAGATCAAAAAAATATAGGAATTAAAGATAACTTGTAAAATATAGAATAAAATATCGAAAATGGCAATTTTTCAAAAGTTATAATAAATTGGCACATGCAAGAATAACTTTAATCAAAACCTTCAAAAAAGGAGGTTGAAAGGATATTGATCAAAAATAAGTCAAAAAGTTGACTACAATATTCCTTCAAGTTAGGATGAAAAGAATAAAAGATTAGCAAAAAGATAGAGAACTTTTTAGGATTTTAATAACATTTTACCTAAGAATATTGATAAATTATAAGGAAATTAAGTGTTGGAAAAATGAAATGGATATAAGAATATGCTTCTTTGAGATTTAAGAATTTATTTTATATAAAAAATTAACATATAATGAGCGATTTTAGTTATCTAAAACCTCCAGCTGATGTGTATTAAATCAAACATGATCGTAAGTTTGCATGCGATATCTAATAGCATTCTATGTAAAACATGGAGAGGGAAAGAATCATGTTAGAAAAATATTTTTTCATTAAGAATTTGATGAATATGAATAATAAAAAATTAAGGAGTTGACAGCAAGTATACAATAACATAAATTAACATTGCCTCCTGAGTAATATCATTTTAAAGCTTTAGTTGGTGTCATGAGTTGACTCTTAAATATTGTTATTCAGGGGGTTTCGAAATAAGTAGATGCATTTAAAGGTTACAAAAACATTTGGAATGGATTCATGATGAAAATTATCAAGTCTTGTCTCCAGAGGCTGAATAATATTTAGTTTAAATTAATAAATATTCAATTTTAGAAATAAGGGTACATTTATTAATTTGGAAGAGATCACTAATACAGACCTGTTGTTTATATCTAATTGCATATGATTTCGAAAAACAAAGTTCATGTGCCCACTCTTTTAAATGCAGCAACAGCTATTGGAAATATGGTAACTAAGTTTATGTATGCTCGTGGTTATGTTGAAAATTGGATAGTCATATTGGATAGTGGTGGCAGTGGATTATTTGATTTCCCATTCTCCACTCTCAATATGATTAACGAATTCTTTTCAATCAACTACACTAGTTCATTGCATAAAATGTTTATTTTGAATCCTTCCTTCTTCTTCAATTCCTCATGGAAATTAATCGAAAGTACTTCCAATCTCAATTATAGAAATCATTCATCCTGAAACTGCTGCCAAAATCAATTTCCTCAAGGCTTCAGATTTCTATAAAATATAGGAATTAATTCCAGCAGAAGAGATCGAAATCAAATATGGAGGTTAACATCCAAACCTAACCACCTTTTGGCCTCCCATCAATACTAAAGCTCAAATCAATTAACCAAACGATGAGTTTCAGCACATTTAGAGACCTCACACTCTTACAAAACGTACTCAAAGTCTCAAAGAATCTGAATATTTTAGTATTGATAATAATTCCAAAGAGTTCTATAATAATTCTAAAATGAAAGGTAATCTATTATTAAAGTAGAATATCGAATACATGAACAGTTTCAAGTCATAGATTAATAACATGCAAAATGTTGTTCTTGTAAAATAATGTGAAAAAATAATTTATTTATTATATCTAAATATTAAATGGATAGAGATCTTATTAAAGGAAATAAAATATGTTATAACTATGAAAAAGAACGATTAAGATAAATTCATAAACATAATCTATAGATAGCACAACCTTTAAGTATATTACTTAAAAACAATTAACAGTTAGAACTTAAATGGAAAGGTTATAATAAAACTAAAATAAGAAACTCTAATTATAAGAAGAGAGATTTACTGAAATTGAAAGGGAAAATCGTATCTTACTAGAAAAAATTCAAAATATCATGAGTAATTTTCCAATCTCTAACTAGATAATGAGCGCAAAAGAGCCACTTCTAATTGGTAAAATAGCAATCAACCTGCTGCAAATTTCAATTAATCTTAATCAGTTCATAGGAGATAATCACTCAATAAAGAAAAAAGGAAGAAAGAGTTAGTTAGAATCACAATTGAAAATGAAAGATTAATGAACAGATTAGTAACCAAAAAACCCAATTATAATACTAAAGTGATATTGAAGCAAACCTCAAAACAATAATAGTTGGTCTAATAGATAGCTGAATATCCACTTAAAAGGTCTAGAATCCATAGTTCCTATAAGTAGAAGAGCATTGATCTATCAAGTAATTAAAATACTTCATAAAAGAGAGTAGTTTTATCGGTTATTTACCTACTTAGCCTAATTAAACACCAAATAATTAACCATCAAGGAAAGTTATGCTTTATAAATAGAATAAAAAAATCAATGATAAATAGTATTACATAGAGGTGTTCTATGAAGATGAGTAAATATTACAAATATTCATACTAGTTTATTTAAAATTACTGTTGATGACAAAGAATGTCCAAATACAAAAGTTTTTGAAATGCCTTAGGAAGATGGCTAATTAGTTTTGAAAGAGATTTATAATAACAACATCTTATAATTAGTAGAAGCTATAAATGTTGATCAGAACATTCATCTTGCAGGATTGGAATAATTCGAGGAATCTCAATGATCTATCTATTATATTTTTGAATATCAAATTTAATTCTACTATTTTAATTAAATTTTATAATTAATTATTTTATATTTTATAGATCTATACTATGGTAAAAATTGATTTAAGTAAGATCAATCACTTTATTAAGGAAAATAAGTAAAGAACAATAATCTAACTTAAAATATCTCTTTATGAAAATGCATCTCATCTCATTGTATCAAATATATTAATTTTTATTCCCGATAATATCAGTGACATATTTTCTCAATGGACTTACTTCTTTTAGATATCAATTTGCTATTTAAGTCGATGAGCATATTTATAAATTTAAATAGTTCTTATTATTAGCGCATATGATATTAATAATAAATTTCAATGAGGTAACAAGATCAAACTGAGGATCAAGTGACTCAGGAACTTTGCATAAATACACGACAACACTCTGAATGCAAATATCAATATATTGAATCTATTTTCAATATGTAAAATTACTGATAAGTGTAAGACAGAAATATTTGTAAAAACATTCCTAAAATTGATAAATTTCCAAAAACATTAAGTGTCTTATAAGACTTACGCCATGCACCAGTAATTCCAGATGCATAATAGATGCATTAAAATAGAATGTTAATGCAAGAGCATAAAATTATCATTTGATGGATGTCAGCTATAGGCACCTTGTTGTAAATTAGAGCTAGCTTATGTAAATTCTGATAAACTTACTAGTTTTTCGATTCTGTCCTAATTAATCCAAACCATTGAATCAAAGATGATTTCCACCACCATCTAAACGCACATAAAAACCAGAAAAACTCTTGAATGTGTTAAATATGTGTCCAAAACCTCATCAACCAAATCTGGCAAGTCTTATGGGTTGATATAAAAAGCCAGTTCATCATCTCCAAATACTGGCAACATTATTTATTATGGCTCTTGAATTACCTTTTCACTTTATACCATTGATTCATTTTTCATCGGACAAACTAAAATAAACATTTCTTGAACCATATGCATATGATCCATCTTAGTTCACTAATACAGCACCTCTAGATGATCTCAATGTTGTGACTGTCCCTCCTAATGATCGTCTTTCAGACTTCTCCATTCAATAAAACGGATTTAATGTAATATTATGATAATAAAATTATTCAAGTATAAAACCTATTTGAGTTTGACGTACATATATATTATAATCAATTTTATCTTCTACTGTATTCATATATTCATTTTTGATCCATCTAAATTTTAGAAATTCAACTCATCCATTTCATTTCACTTTTTTTGAATAATAATCAAATCTGTTTTTGATTGTCTAGCTAATGAAGTAATCTAAGACGACAATATTTATAATAAATATTTTATTTATTCTTGTTAATCCTATATTGTATTAATATATTTTGATGAAGTATAAACTAACATGATTACTTGAGTTTTAAATTCTTTGTAATTCAAATTATTTCTATTGAAGTTATCGGTCATAAATATTTTTGATGTCTTTTTCTATTTCATTCTAGTAAATTAGTAAATGTATCAAAAATTATAGGCAATTAAAATAACTCTTTTTATCATATAAATATTCAAATTTATTTAAATATTAAAAATGCTTTTGCTTAACAACAGACAAGGGATTTGATTAAACATACTTGTCTTAAAATTATTGCACATTTAATATGAATATAATGATAAATATTTGTAAGATATATATAAATTTAGCTAAAATTTAAAGCACAGTTGTTGTTGTCTTCACAATAGAGTGTTTTTTATTGTGATTTTCAATCTGAAATGAGGATACCTGTTTTTATTAGACATATCATAAATCTTAATTTTAAAAGAACCCTCTTGATTTTGATGGATAGAATAAAATTAACAATTTTAATTTATATAAATAAACAATTCTTGTAATGAGACGTATACGAAAATGAGATCTTTAACAGTAAGTATTGTTAAATTTAAATAGTTATGCAGACAGTGTATAATTAAGTTCTTTTTAAAAATTTAAAATTCTTAATATTTTAGAAGTCTAAGAGGGATACTACCAATAGAACTATATAAGTTGTATCTACAGTTTAAGAGATAATGAATAATTGATATAAAAATAGGAAATTGTGATTTTTTTAATAGTAATATATTAAATATAAAATTAAAGAACTTTAAATGTCTAGAAAAAGAATAGAAGCTCCTCCTTTAACTGAGAGATCTTAGTATCGTAGAATAAGCTAAAAAAGTGTGGATGAATTAAATCAAGTGAGATATCATAAATGAAAATTAGACTCTACATGCTAGGATTAACAGCATGGTTGGACTTGATGAATAATTAACTAGCAAAATTCGATAGCTTCAATCAGCCTCTCTTACACCTAAGGACTTGTCATCGATTAGTTTGTCATTATAAGACATGGTTAGCACTTTGTAAAAGGTCTCATATAATGAGATAATGTACAACTAATTGGTAAGGGAAAATGAGAAGTTGAAAAACGACCAATCCTATTTGAAGGCTCAATTGTTTAAATTTAATTCGCTTATACAAAAAATGCAAAAAGANTATTCATATATTCATTTTTGATCCATCTAAATTTTAGAAATTCAACTCATCCATTTCATTTCACTTTTTTTGAATAATAATCAAATCTGTTTTTGATTGTCTAGCTAATGAAGTAATCTAAGACGACAATATTTATAATAAATATTTTATTTATTCTTGTTAATCCTATATTGTATTAATATATTTTGATGAAGTATAAACTAACATGATTACTTGAGTTTTAAATTCTTTGTAATTCAAATTATTTCTATTGAAGTTATCGGTCATAAATATTTTTGATGTCTTTTTCTATTTCATTCTAGTAAATTAGTAAATGTATCAAAAATTATAGGCAATTAAAATAACTCTTTTTATCATATAAATATTCAAATTTATTTAAATATTAAAAATGCTTTTGCTTAACAACAGACAAGGGATTTGATTAAACATACTTGTCTTAAAATTATTGCACATTTAATATGAATATAATGATAAATATTTGTAAGATATATATAAATTTAGCTAAAATTTAAAGCACAGTTGTTGTTGTCTTCACAATAGAGTGTTTTTTATTGTGATTTTCAATCTGAAATGAGGATACCTGTTTTTATTAGACATATCATAAATCTTAATTTTAAAAGAACCCTCTTGATTTTGATGGATAGAATAAAATTAACAATTTTAATTTATATAAATAAACAATTCTTGTAATGAGACGTATACGAAAATGAGATCTTTAACAGTAAGTATTGTTAAATTTAAATAGTTATGCAGACAGTGTATAATTAAGTTCTTTTTAAAAATTTAAAATTCTTAATATTTTAGAAGTCTAAGAGGGATACTACCAATAGAACTATATAAGTTGTATCTACAGTTTAAGAGATAATGAATAATTGATATAAAAATAGGAAATTGTGATTTTTTTAATAGTAATATATTAAATATAAAATTAAAGAACTTTAAATGTCTAGAAAAAGAATAGAAGCTCCTCCTTTAACTGAGAGATCTTAGTATCGTAGAATAAGCTAAAAAAGTGTGGATGAATTAAATCAAGTGAGATATCATAAATGAAAATTAGACTCTACATGCTAGGATTAACAGCATGGTTGGACTTGATGAATAATTAACTAGCAAAATTCGATAGCTTCAATCAGCCTCTCTTACACCTAAGGACTTGTCATCGATTAGTTTGTCATTATAAGACATGGTTAGCACTTTGTAAAAGGTCTCATATAATGAGATAATGTACAACTAATTGGTAAGGGAAAATGAGAAGTTGAAAAACGACCAATCCTATTTGAAGGCTCAATTGTTTAAATTTAATTCGCTTATACAAAAAATGCAAAAAGAACATTCTGTACTCTTAGAGAAGATTAGACAACAGGAGATGGACATTAATAATTTGAATAAAAGGCTTATAGCTGAGTAAAAAATAAATGAAGAAACTTGTAAGATCTGTATTGAAATATTTAGCGAAGAAATTAAGGAGATCAGAATAAAGAGTATAAATTATTTTAGAGTCAAATATAACTTTACAAAAAGATCAATTGAAAAATAACTTAATTGAAGCATTGTCTGAAAATGAACACATAAAAAAAGATGCAATTCAAAAATAGAAGGATTATTAAAAGTAATCAAAATATCATTATAGTTAAGACTTTAAATGACAAATAATGCATTAAATTAAAAATTACAAAGATTGAATAATCGATTTTACATAAGTGGAAAGGCATAGAATGAAGAAGAATTCATAGATTAAGAGAAGATGGTTATAACATTCACAGAAATTCCAAAGAACTTTGTATTTCGTCATGTATTTTAAAATCAGGAATGCAAGTGTAATTAATTAAAAATATCAATAGAGTTTATTTAATCAGCATTGGAATTTTCAACTGAAGATTTCATTCTGCATATCAATTAATTGAATTAAGAAAGCAAAAAAATGTAATTAACATGGTTATTTAATCACATGGTGAATTATAGAGAATTCAGTTTGGCACATAATCATTTTATCATTAAATTAGGTTAATTGATTTAATTGACTAATTTTGATGAAATGTATAGTTTTATAACAACACTTTCCAGTTTTTTTAAAGTGTCTCATATGTATCTATGGCTAAGAGACTTTTAGACTGGATTCTTCATCAACATGTGTGATGGAAAATAGAGGAAAATCATGTGCACTAAAGGAGCATTTAGAGATAGTCTTGAATCCAGAGAATCAGTCAATAAATTAACAGCTCATAAACACATGATGTATTAAAGTGATAAAGGAGAAGATGTGTTCTAAGATAATACATATATCTTTCCTGTAATTACTGATTAAGCACTGCCAGCTGGTGTAATAGAGTTTAGTCATCCTACTCATAGTAATAATTACAGTGACATATAATATTTTGCATCCATCCTAGGTTTATTTGTTAAATTGACAATCTAAAAAATAGACGAAGAGATTCATTAAAAATTCTTATTAAAATAAATAGATATTTTGCAAACTGAGTTTTTAAAGTTAATGAAGGCAAATGATAAATTTCATTTTTGTGAGTTGGTGAAAGTAATCCAAAATAAGATCTTGCAATTATCAACAAGTGAAATAGTCTTTGTTGAAGATAATAGCTTATGGAAATACTCTAACCAAAATATTAAAAAGTTAGAAAACATTGCTGGAGTATGTGGATAGGTGGCTATCAGTTAATCGCCAGCTTATTTTGCAAATATCTCAAAAGAACTCAATTATAATGAAATAATTGATATGTATTCAATTGCACCTATTTTCATTTATCCTATAGTTCACAAAAACAAAACTCATGCTATAATTTAGTTATCTTTAACAAACAAATAAATTGATAAGTATAGGTTCAAAGACCCCTTGATAAGTTTAACTTAGATATCCAATTAAGCGAGATTGTTTTGTGACTATGTTACAACTGCATACATAAACAGATTTTTATGAGAAATTAATTTGCATGAAAATTCTATTTATTTTTAAATAAATTATAAATTTGATTAACGGATTAATCCAAATTTTAAAATGCTTTGTTGCCCTCTCTTAAATTCATTAAACAACAGAATATTTTATTAAATTTAAAAATGGAAAGAACCGACACTTTAGTTAACAAGACAAACTGTCTGATTCTATTTCTGCTGATTTGTGTCATTATTGCTTTCATTCCCCCATAAAATAAAATAGATAATACTACTTTCGAAATATTTGAAGTTGAAGTGACTGAATTAGAAGTTAAATACTACTTAGAGAATGACATTGTCTTCAATGACACTGATTAATTCGGTATAGAGACCGTTCAAAATTGGTTACCAATCCAATCTGAATTAGCTCAACTAAATTTAGCATTGGATTATTTCCAACGTTTAAAATTAGATAAACTGATTAATTAACATGATGAATATTAGATTTAAGTAGATTAATGTCTCTAGTTGTCATTAAATTAGGATCTCATAATTTTCCTTAATAAATTTAATTCAACCACTAATAATGATTCTTTAATAGTAGATTACATGAACAATTTGTTGAGTACAAGAAATTAATTGCATGAACTTTATTTGGAGAAGAAAAATTAATTAGAAAATTATTAAAATGAGGAAAGAACACTAAAATCCTTGATTATAGAATACGAAGTAAACGATCAAGAATAAATCTTATTAAATAAGAAAATATCCAATTTAAATAAATTGAATTACATGATCGATTAATCTAATAAAGAACTGAAAGATTTAAATGATAAAATAATATATCAAAAATCTCTTGAACAGGATGAAGACTTAAGTGAATATTATAAGAAGGATCAAAATCAAGCCAAAAAACTAAGAGAATTATTTAAACCAGCCTGTACAAAATCAGTAGAAATACATAACGAATAATTATATGATCTTGTAAATGTGTTAGATTAAAACATTAAATAATACAAGAATCCTACAGAAGTCTATTTCAATGGTTTGAACTTCTCTCCAGAATTAAGAAGAAACACTTTAGAAGAACTTCAACTTCAACACTCCAGGATTTCGAATAAATTAGAATCGTAATTGAAATATTAGGATGAATTAGACAGAGAAATTCATGGAATTGAAAGGTAGAAGAAGGAGAAGGGGAATTAATACTCAAATATTATGAAGAAATTAGAAATAGTAAGAAATTCCTAGAAGGGATTGGAAAAAGATTATTTGAGTGCTAAATTATAGATTGAAGATATAACTAAAGAAATCAAGAACATTATGCCAATGAGTAATAATGAGAACAACTAATTAGTGAATATTCAAAATCAATATAAATGTAATAATAATGATCTTATATTTAATTAGAATATTTTTATGAACATCTTGATTAGGATCAAAAATGCGTTGAGAAGTGTATCTAATACGACTCTTTAAACTAATAATTGTATATGGGCAGATATAGATAATCCTTGAATTTGATACAGAGACATTTCTATGAATTGGATAAACTGTTTAAAGAATTTAAAATATGAAATCTTTAAATAAATGATATCATTTATTATTATATAATTATAAATCTGCCTATAAACTTACTTTAAATGAATAAATATTGATATTATTCTCTCTTTTTCAAATATTTGATTTAAATTGCAGATAATCTAAATATTTATTCATTTATTCGTAAAATTAATTTATTAAATTATTTATTATGAGGTAATTAAATGAGGAAGAGACTAAAATATTTTTTGAAAAATTGGGAGAATATATTGGAGCAAATATTAAACTGCTTATTGAAAATGAAGATGATCCTCATGTTTTCAGGTTGATCAAGAATAAAGTATATTATATGTCATTGTAAATTGCAAATTGGGCAACCAATGTCGGAAAAGACGAATTATTACAGTATTACATTAAAATTATTTAAGTGTTGGCACTTATTTTGGAAAATTCACAAAAACTAAAAAATTTAGATTAAACATCACATGTTTAGAGATTTTGGCCAAATATGCTAAACATAAAGTTTGGTTAAAACCAAGTGGGGAACAATCTTACCTTTACGGAAACCATGTGATTAAGGGTAAATAATAATAATATTCTTATAGCTCATTTAGCTAAAATGTCTGAAAATATACCTTAGTATGCAAACGTCATCTTGTTCTCATTATAAGAAAATCCTTTAGGTTTTGGAGTTGCATCAAGATCAACATTATAATGTAAAGATTTAGATCCCACTGCCGTTGTGGTTTTTAATTAAGCAGATTTAGGTGAATATTTAAGATCAGAAGATGATAAAAATGTTGAAAAATGATGTTTACTATAAATATGTAAATTTTGTAAATAGAAATTATTTGCATCTTCAATATTTCTTATGTCTCTCCTTAATAATGGATGAATAGATACATTTTTCATTAAAATTTATTTTACTTAATAACATCTGTATTATATGTTATTCAATAAATTAGTATTTAGAAAATTTTGTTATAATTATATAATGAAATTAAAGTTATATTCCATATTGAACTTATTAACCAATGGCTGAATTATATTAATAATTAAAACCTAAAAAAATATACTTTCAAGGATAAAATATATCACACGATGAACATATATTAAGAAATTCAAAATATTTTCTAATAGAATTTGTTCGATATGCTATTTAATCCTATTTAACCTATGTCTTTCTTTAGAATGTAATAATAAATATAAATTTATAAATTATTAAATGAAACAAAGTGATACACCCAGCGGTTGTAAAAGAGTAAAAGAACGTTCGGTTTAGATGGCTGCAGAAAAAGTGAAGGAATGGAGATATTTATTTAAAAATGGCAAGTGCGATAGCCAGGGAAATCTAAAAAAGCTTACCTTACAATAAGCTGCAGAGGAAGTGGGAATTCCTAAAAAAACATTGGAAGACTATCACTAATTAATTAAGTATAGAATTATTAAATAATTAGAAAAGCAAAAAAGATTTAACCTATTGAATACTTATATAATTATAAAATGGGTTACTTGAGGTAACTCATTAAATAGAACTAAAATTTAAAATAACATACAATTGAACATTTAAATTAAGAGGATTTTTAATTTGATGATCAAACTCCAAAACAAATAGAATAAATAGAGAGTGAATTCGAGAAATACTTTAATCTTGAAGATGATTATCTTTATGAACAAAATTCTCTTGTAATGACCGTTCAAACTAGATTTTAACCTACTTAAGTCATACAAAAGAAGGTTGATCCTTGGGAAAATGAAACATTGAGTTGCGATTCTAATTAGGAAACTGATGATGAAGAATGCTGATTTTTGTAATTTAAGACTTTATATATTAAACCTCATTAATTTAAATATAAAGTAAACTAACTTAGAATAATTTTTCACCCTTAACTATAAATTTGGCTTTACAAGACCAGCATTCTTTTGCCATTCATTATAATATTTAACAACTCAAATAACCTCATTTCATTGTCTAATTTTTATGTTTTAATCTTTCCTATTAACATTGATAAATATGGGTCTTATAATTCTATAAGTTAATGATTAGTAATTTACAAATCTAAGTAAGTTAATAAAAGTGATTAGTTAAACTATTGGTTAATTGTTTAATTTTGGAAAAACATGATAAATTGGATATGTTATACATAAACTCAAATTCTTAATCTGGTTTCAATACAATTATGATTAAATTACTTTAATCATCCTAAAACATTGATATAAATTTAATACAATATATTTTTATGAAAACTTCTATATCCTCTCCCAGATCTTTTATTGTAATAAATTCATTCCTATGTATTGACTTGGACTTAATGTATAAATATTAAAAATACCTTTGAATATTTGTGATTCTATGAATTAATATTGATTCAATGGCAAAATCCTAGGTTAAATTTGAGCTACTTCTTCTAGTAGTTAAATCTAAACTTTTCTGTTTCATCATCTAAATTTTTTCTTTCTCTGCATCATCATGTCTAGAGAAAGATTGCACTTTTTTTAAAATCGAATAATCTTTAAAACTGATGGACTTCTCAGATTTTCCCAATTAGTGCATTTATCAATTTATTTTATTTGTAAAATTACGCTACCTATGTTTATAATTATTAATTACATGAGGAGGAGAATTACTACATACTCAAAGTTTAGAATCAAGTTTTGATATAATAGCACTAGACCTCTTAAGAATTACAAGTAGATTCATCTTCTATCCTTTAGTTTAACATACTATTTTAAAATTGTGTTATACTTCATTTTATCAAAATATATCTAATCATATTTTATAAATAAGCTAAGTTTATACTAGAAAGGGAATTTATATTTAATAGATTTATATAATAATAATTATTAATTAATGGGAGTACTAAAAATTGGAAAAAATAGTATACAATTAGAATTAAAAATAATTATATTAAATTATTAATTATATGAAAAGAAGCATTGCTTCTGTTAAGGATTTAGCTGATTATTTCAATGTGGCAATTTAGCACAGAGCAAACAGTACAATTGAGGCTGGATAGTATGTTGCAAGAAAAGTAGTGATCTTATAACTAATTAGATAAGGTTTCAATAGTTTCCTTATTTATGCAAACTACAAAAGGGAGAGATAAGATTTGTTGTTTGATTTAGTATTTAGCAGATTTATACGAAGCTTGTATTAAATTTTCGAATATTCCTGAAATTCAAGCAGCATCATCTGATATGTTTTCTAAAAAAATAGCATCTCGTATTCGAGAGTCAATGAAAAACGGAAGAAAGATATTTAAGTTTCTAAAGTTTTTTGATTCAATCAGATGCTTAAGCAACATTCATTCTAAAAATAAACCAAAGTATTATAAAATCACCACCTCTATTATGCATATATGTAATTTCTTCTATTATATAATGGATCACATCATTTGGGGTATTAATATTGGTGTTCTAAAGTAAGAAATGTAGTTAACTATATAGTGAAATCGTATCTTTGAAAGCAAAATCAACCATAAAAGGATATAAGGACTCTTTTTCACTAGCAAAGGCTCTGCTAAAATTACTAAAATCATTCTTTGATTATAAGATCATTTATGATAAGGAAATGGAGTTAGTCAATGAGATATAGGAGATACCAGATAAATTGATTTAAGAAGATACAATCGCAGTATAATGTGCTAACAGTTTAATTAATAGTAGATAGAAAAGAAGAATAAAACAGCTTAATTTTATAGTAACATCGCTTAGAATTGTAATGTTATTAAGAAGATTAAAATTGTTTGGATTAAATAAAAAAATTAGCAAAATATTTTACTCATGCAGTGGTTTAACTATAACATTGATAAACATCATGGTTTAATTAATAAATAATAATGAATTGATAACTTAGAAACTGGAGAAGAATGAAAAAGAAAAAGAGAAAAAGATTGCAAGAGTAAATTCCTTCATTCCTTAGAATCATTAATTAAAGAAAGTTAAGTCAGAACTTGAGAGAGTCCTAGGAGAAGACTCAGAGAATGAAGGAGATTGAATTGATTTTAAATAACAATAAAGGAATCTCTATTTAAAATTTAAATAATAAAAGGATATATTTAAAATTTTAGATTAAATTGTCAATTTTAATTTTAAATATCAAAATAAAATTAACAGTGTCTCTTGATACTTTTAACTTCAATGTTATGATTCTATTTAAGAAAACATCGAATGAATTTAATGTAAAATTTTATGAATATATATTTACTAAACGGAAAATTGAATGTAAGATGCTTAAAGGAGCTTCATTTAATTTTTATTCTGATTTATTTATATGCTCCAAAGATTCTCTAAAATATCAGGAAATCTAAAGTAATCAATTATTGAGAATGCTAAAAAATAATTTTGTTAGTAGGCAATCAATTTTAGAGAAGTGTTGAAAGAAATCAATGTATAAAAATTCATGAATCATGGGAATTTATTTTTCTTTTATTGCAAAAATCGAAATACTGAAAATCCTAGATTCTCGCTCTAACTTCTAATTCTAACATTCTTAAGATTATTATTTATATACATGTTCTTTTAATGCTCTCTAACATGAAACATGAGTGAGTGCCTTAGGTTT
Source organism: Paramecium octaurelia (assembly GCA_905182995.1). NCBI lineage: Eukaryota > Ciliophora > Oligohymenophorea > Peniculida > Parameciidae > Paramecium > Paramecium octaurelia. The sequence goes on from CAJJDP010000037.1 coordinate 404,169, forward strand.
CTCATCGGTTTCGGATTCTTCAAAAATGACATCGTCAGGAGAGTAGACAGTCAATTTTTATTATTATATTTTAGGACCTCTGTGTCCTTCTAAGATTAATGGTTCGAGTAATTAAGGAGTTTCTTTGGGTCTTAAAATATTAATTAATCAGCAGAATACCTAATTTAAGGTTTAGGTGGAGCTTTATCATAAGTGTCCAAGTATTCTTAGTAAGTCATGGAAGAATGATATCGCTACCTTATTTCTTCTGCGTAAAGATTATCCATAATTTTAAATATAAATAATAAAATCTAAACAATACTCATAATTCAACTATTGCATCAGATGAAAGCAATTGATTTATTCCTTCAGATGATATAAATTCAACTTCGTCTAAGGCATAATAAAACAGAACACAAGGATGTAGATTATTATCAGATTTTGGCACATCCAATTTAAATGTTGTTTTAGTCTAACTAACTAAATAAATGAATTACTTTCTATTTTGTAAAAGTCATTGTATCATTCTTAGGATCATAAGTTATGACTATCAAATCACCTTTACCAAACTTGAAACACTTAACAACATTATTTTGATTTGCAGTTGTACTTGACCAAGCACCCCCATTTGATGACACTAAATATCCCCCATGTCCAAGTGATTGAAATGCGAATCCAAATTGTTTACTCTACACTACTGATAAATGACAAGCACCAACAGCTAACCAATTACTTGAATGAACATTCTAATATTTAAGGCATTAATACATTCAATTTGAATCCAAAGACTGTAACCTAGTTTTTATCCAAACTGGGATTCATAACTGCAAATTTGTATCCATGAGTAGATTAACTTGCTTGTATATTGACCATATAAATTATACCTTTTACAATTTAGGGTTCAACTATTTCTACCTAAGGGTGTTTATTGTTGTGTAAGAATTCAAAATTACAGGACGTTTAGATAAGATTTTTTGATGTCTTCTACATTAAAAATTCTATCTATTAATGAACTCCAATGAACATTTATTTCTCCAGTTGTTTTATGCGATCACTTTAATCTTTAATATGAAAATCAAATGCTTTATTTAATTCCTCATAACCTAGATCTTAATCAGGTAATTCTTAAATTATCAATGCATCTAATAACTCTTTTACAAATTTTCCAAATAATTAACTATTTTATTAATTATTGAGAATATTTTCAATGACCAAAGCTTCAAAATATCATTTTATTAATTTACATGTATTTCCATTGTCTATTTCTCTTAATTTTACCAGTTTCCTCAGATTTTCAAAAAATTATTTTTAATGATCCTGAATTTTATTCAATTTTTAAACAATTTACTATTATAGGTCCCGAGTTTATTCTAAAGATATAATTTCTTTTTCATTAATCTTTTTTACCAGAAGATCTTTTTCACTTTATTTTAAAGTTCCACTTTGAAATTCTCTAAATATTTTGAAATTGCATTACTTTTGTTTTTAATCATACTCGCATAACAATAACTTGAGTGGTTTCAGTTAATGACCCTTATGAAATTCTTCTTAACATATGCAACAACATAATATTTGGTTTTATTAACACTCTTTCTCTAAACAAATTAAACTCAATATTTCTCCACTATGATTTCCTCCTAAAGTGCATTCTGGGTATTAGATGCTCCCATAGTTTTTAATATTTTGTTTATCATCCGGTTTGTTCATTTGCTTATAGGTTTTCACCATATTAAGCATTAATTGTTTCATTTTATTAAATTCTTAATAACTTTTTCTATTTAAAGAAATGATTATATGCTAAACCTTTGAAATAAGATAAAAAATTTTACCTTAAAGATATAAAAAAGAAGAAATAATTATAATAAAGCAACAACATCTAATATAATATAAAAGTACACGCTATATAAATTACAATTAATAAGCAATTTTTTTGATTACAGCTCCAATGTTTAACTCATCATTCATATTTATGATCAATCGGTCTTGAACAATAGATATCTGTGTTAATTTTATTCTGTAATTTGATATTGATAATAATGATACTAATTTTAGGAAAAAAAATGTACTAATATTTTTAATTAAATTCTTAAGATTTTGATTCAAATCAAATATTTATACATAACATTCATGTTTTAAAAATAGACTACTCTAATTGATAGAAAAGAGAACATTATTTTTCTCTTGAAGGTCTAAAAATGTCAAAGGCAATCTTTTTCTATTTAATATCTATTTTTGTATTGATGATGTATATCAATAAATCAAACTTTAAGTTGGGTAGGGCTATACATTTATTTTTGTTTGGAATATTAATTCTTAAATTAGAATCATTTGAACTACCCTAAAAATATAATAGAATGTTATATTTTACTAGAGATTACCAATTTTTAAACTGGAAGTAAATCTGAAAGCAATAGGGCAAACTTATAATAATAAGGTTTAACTATTGTTTAGATACAAATATAAATATTACTAATAATCAATTCAAGCAATTTTATTGGAATACTAAACTTCAGTACTTAAACTATTTTATTTTTTTTGTATCTCTTCATCCTTGCCTTATCCAATCGTTTTATGTCTCCCTTATTGATTAAGAAAACGATCAACCTTATTTAAAGAAGAAATAATCGATTGATCACTATTCTTACAATGTATGAGATATTTTTACAATTTAACTTCAGGTGTTGGTTTCTAATTAAATAAGTTAATAAAATTACATATGTATTAAGCCACTTATCATCATTGTCAATATTTATCTGTAATGTTTACATTTTCATTAGATTATTATTTTCATGCGCCATTTCAAATTATGGCATTCCAAGCATTTTTCTGAATTCAACAAACCCTTTTTTGGAAATTCCATTTTCAAATCTATATCCTTTTTGTTTGTGAACCTTTCCCATAAAATATTATTTGATGTAAATAAAAATATTGTTAATTTAGCTAATGTATTTTATTTTAATAGATGCCAAAAAACCGTAGAACTAATAGGTTCTTAAAATAATGTTGAATAAAAAATGATGAATTAAATTGGGAAATCTATTTTAGCCTTCTTGTGGAAATGGAATCATTAATAGTTCCTCAAAAAATAGCATGATACTATAATTTTATTTAATCTAGAAATTATCTAGATAATAATATAAAATCAATGCATTTGTGTTAAAATGAACCTATAAGGGAATGTGTGCTCAAATTAACCCGATCTTATATCAACTTCATCATAAAGTAATCGATTTTTGAGGTAAATAAAGAAAGTAGAATTATATTTGAATTTATAGAAACAAATATTAGATTGTATCTCTGTTATTCAGAAGAACTTCAATATTCACATTGACTCGAGTAGATGTATCTATTTTAATCTTAATTTATATAGCATTCTAGCAGAAATATTGAAAATAAGTGTTTTTTCAAATTTTATAAATTCTAATTTTTTATGAAAATGAAATATAATATATTAAATAATAATAAGTAATATTTAAATCATTAAAGCCATTCATCTAAAGCCACGTCTTTGAGTGAGGGTCGTTCATTCTAGCTAGTATTCAAGATTTTCTTGATTAAATTTTTTAATTGGAATGACATAGTTTAAGGAAATTCGATTTTTCCGCTATTGATAGATTTATATAAATCCTTGTCATCATTACCTTTAAATGGGAACTGTCCTGTTGTCATTTTGAAAAGTAATATGCCCAAAGCCCAAACATCAGCAGGAAAACTATAGGTTTGCTTATTAACTATTTCTGGTGCCATATATGATGGAGTTCCACAAAATATGTTAAGTCTACTTGAAGGATCAATAGCTATTGAAAATCTATTGTAAGAATAAGTATTATTTTACCCAAAATCAATAATTTTAATTTGGTTATTCAATGGATCAATAAGAATATTCTCTAATTTTAGATCTCTATGAACAACACTCTTGTGATGACAGTATCTTAAGGCATCTACTATTTGAATGAAAATGTATTTAGCTTCATTTTCATCAAGCTTCTTCTGCGGTTGTTATTTGATGAAGGAATTTAATGAAGTTGCACTATAATATTCCATAATGACATGTAATTATACTTAAGTTTCACAAGCTCCGACCAATTTAATAATATTGGGATGTCTTAATTTTGATAAAATCTTCACCTCTCTACATACATTTTTACGTTTTTGCTAATCATTAATTTTAGCCTTCTCATAAGTTTTAATAGCACAAAATAATGATCCTTTTTATGCTAATCTTACAATAGCATAGGAGCCTAATCCAAGTACTTTTGATAAAGTGTAATTTTCAATTGATTTTTCAAGTAAATGTTCAGGCAACACTCCTTGCAAGATTCCTTGTTCAAGAATGTTTTCAGTTTGCATTTTGACATTTTCACTTACAATTCTCATTTCTCTTTATTTTGTTTCTGGAGTCTAAAATCTTGGACTTTACTTTTTGGAAGTACCATGGTACTCGATAGGAACATTAACCTTAACGGGACTTTTTGCTAAGGGAGAAACAGACTTTTTTCCATTGGATTTGTTTAACTCATGAATAATATGTTGTAGTTCAGCTATCCTATTTTTGGCTTATTTAATATTGTCAACATTAGAAGTGTAATCTTTGAGAGGAGTTCGATTCTCGAATTAGAAATTAGGACTGCAATAGTTTATGTTCATTAACAGATAGTTATTATTAATTTTTATTTATGAAATTAATTCTTAATTACAATTAAAAATAAATGGATTTATTTTTGATATATATTTAATTATATTTCAAAAATTATTCAATAAAACATTGTCATATAAAATCATTAAAGAATTTTCTAGGTAGTTATTAAATAAAGCATTTAAGATATAAATGGTTTCTAAAATACAAAAATATTCATGTTAGTGTGATCAGGTTAATAATAATCGAATTGACATTTACAATTAATAAACATTATTTGACATTGATTTATACAAAATTACTATATTATTTGCCTAACCTTTTGAAATTATTCATATAGTAGTTTTTATTACTAATAAATTTCTATAATTTTAATAAATTATTTGATTAGCTTCTCTATGCAATTTATGTAATTCTATGAGTTGAGAGGTAACTATACTTTTTTTATAATTAAAAAGGATAAAAGGAAAAATAGCTAATGATTTAATTTTTTTTCCTCATACTGAATAAATAAACAAGAAAGCAAAGAAAGCTAAGACAATAGATAGATAAAGTATGGGAATTGAAAAGGTTCTAAATTGTATTCTTAGCTTTTATTTATTTATTAGAGATCTAAAGTTCCTTTTAATAAATATCATATGTACTCTGGAGCTTTTTAAATAGATGCAAAGTTTCAATATTTTTCAAGCATTTTATTATAAAAGTTAATATAACATTAGCTTTAAAATCTTTATTAATGAAGAAATAATAACTTGGATGCTTCAGGCTAATCATTTTTCCAAAAGGTTTATAATATTTTCTATAGTGGAAGTCGCGTTTACAAGATTCCCTCATTTAGATATAAATGTTTAGTATCAAAAAACATCAAATAAATAAATATTCTATCTATATAATATAATTAGTTAAGTGAATTTTGTGAATTTAGCATTATTTTAAAAATTTAATTTTACGTGTCGTATTATGTTAAGTTAAAATTATGTAAGTTATGCTTAAATTATATTTAAAACAAGAACATTAAGTTAGCACTGACAATTTAGTAACAAATAAGTCTAATAAATTTTATAATTTAAGTTTAATGTAAACTTTTTGTCAATCATAAATTCAATCTTAAATCAGAAGTAGTTCTTTAACTGCTAGAAGATAAAATTTCAAGTCGTTTTCCTTATCACAATATACAAGTGAAGATGAAATCTCAAGATAGATTAGGTTTGATCCATTGATTCAGCAATTAGATTTTATGTTAAAAAAGAGAACCCCAAAAAATAAAAATATTTAAACCTTGGAATCCAAGTTTTATAATCCTTTTGAATTTAAGATTAAGAATTACTAGATGATTAATGTAAGAGTAATTCCCAACAATGAGAAAGGAAAACGAAAGGCTGTAACATCATATCGCAGGCAATAGACATCATTCAAAGGAAGAGAAAAAAGCCTATAAACATAGTGGCAAAGGGTGTCTTAGGAATTTAGTGATACCTATATGTGAATAAAAATAAAATTTGATTATGTCAGCAAAGTTATTAATAAATTATCATAATTTTTGCTTTACAAAAATCAAAGGGCTTTGGAATCTTAAGTGAATAGCTATAATTGTATAACTTGGATTTTCTTTTTCAATCACAAGTTCTTTTATTTTTGTCAATAAAAGAAAAAAATTTAGGATTTTTAAAATAATTGATTTAATACCCCATCAATAAATAAAACTTGATTTCTTGATTGATATAAGTTATAATTCTCATAACATCAACTCATTTTACTGTTATTAAACATTCCTATATCAATATTTATAAAAATAACTTTAACAATTACAAATTAATTAGCAATTCAACAAAAATTTCAATTTGGATGGCTACAAAATTCAATCCATACTTTCTTTAATTAAGTATTTAATAATATTATTTTAAAATATATTTAACATTATCATTTTTTCTATAATTGCGTATTGATTGCTTGTGCTAATTTCACTATTTCATTGAGATAAGTAGGTGATATATGTGCAGACTTTATATCACAATTTTCTAATTTGTTCCTTATATTAACTAAATCATAGAAAGGTACCATTTCAGTAATATCATTATTTGAGTTATATCTTTTTAATTCCTAAAATTCATATCTATCAGTTTATGCTCTTGGTGATTGATAAGCTGCTTAAAATGGTTTAAGTGAAGATTAAGGACTTCGTAAGGGATGCCCAAAATGATTATTATCAAATCTCTAAGGAGAAGTGGTTATAGTTTTAATTCTTAAATAAATTTTATTTTAACTTCTATTGCATTCCATTATAAGTTTCAGGAGATTATAAGTGTTTTGGAGAACAAACACGGGAATCTGGTTTGAACTGATGGACACTGCCATTTTACCATCTGCTGGTAAACGAATCAAGAGTTGGAGCTCTACAATTAAATTAAAAATTACTTGAGTTTGTATGAATTTCTTTGACTACTCAATTAATTGCTTTGTCCTATCTTTGTATTTGAAGAGTTTCTTTAGTATTTATCAGTTATCCTTTCTCTAAAAAGTTTAAGATTAAAATTTAATTAGTCACTCATATAAGTTATTAAACAAATAATTTTTTATTAAATTTAGCAAAAACAATAATAAAAATAAAGGGAAACCAACAAATTGTCTTATTATTTTAGAATAATAAAAGAAAAATGAGTAATTCTTAATTTAGAATAGTTTTGATATAAATATTAAAAGTATAAAGTTAAAAACAAAGTAAATATGTTGCAATATTATTTGAGCAGGAAATGAAATAATTGTTGGTTATTATGATTTATTATTTCTCAAAGTTTTAGTAGAACAATTTATATATTTTAATAATTAATATTCATCTCCAAAGTATAGCATTTCCTCCTTGATCAGCTGTTATCATAAATCCATTAGCTTTGAGGTAAGCAAACGAGACAATTCCATGTTCATGTTTTTCTATTTTGGTAAGTACTTTAGCCTATTGTATTAAAGTTAAACTGATTGATTTATCGTTGCTTACGCTTGCTATAAATCCTGGTTATAACCTAATGTATTATGAAGCCATACATAGAAATTTTAGTAATTTTATCTTCATGTAAGTTCAGTTATTTCATAATTACAGCTCTTCCATTTTACCATTAGAATATTTTAGCAATGCCCTTCTCATTGCCAGTAATAAACTTTTATTAGACTGTCTATTTCTTTTTTGAAATTAGTTAGTCGATTGGGGAAACAGCATAGACAAGACAGTCATCATTGATGTATTGGAATGGATTAATATTGGAAAATGGTAATGATATTGATACAGTTTTATCATTATTTGCAGAGACTAGAATACATCCATTTAATAAAGTGAAATCCAAGACTTATTGTCCTTATTTTAGTATTTGTTCTTCAACTAGCTTTAAATTAGTGTCTATCTTCCACAACTTAATAATTCCATCATCAGAACAGGACAGTATTTACTCATCAATATCTAGGAATATGCTATTCATGCTTCCAGTCTAAGATACTTGACTGCTTAATTAAGCTACAGTTGTGTTATTGTTACTAAAGAAGTTTTGTGAGAATTGAGGATTGATATGCAAATATTTTATTTTTCTAATCGAGTTGTTATGAGCCTATTATACTACAAATGTTGGCTTCAAGCTTTTTAAATCCCAACTACATAATGAATTACCTGTTTATGGTGAATATCCACTAGAAAGTAATACCGATTATCCATTAAATTAGAAGGCTCTCAAGGAGAAAACAAATATCCCATGTTTTAAGACTTGAGTAGGTTTTTTTAAATTTACATTGTATATAATAATGGTTCCATCAATAATTGCTATGGCTGCTAAGTTTTCATTAACAAAACACACATCAATGATATTTTTATCAGATGGTTTGAAAAAGTGAAAGGGTTCCCATTCACTCAAACTCTTACCATCCTATTTAATTTTATATATGCTTTCTTCTAAACAAAATGGCTCATTATTCAATAGTTGATATTATTTTTAAATAGCTTCTATCTCACCATGTTATTTATAAAGATCCATCAGATTTTGGATCTTCTCCAAAAACAATTAACTAATACTGACTAGTTTGTGTTGTAATTTGTCAGCCTTTTTGGGTAACACTTGTTCAGTCTTGACGATGGCACTTAACATATTGTCTATTAATTATTTATTGTTAATAAATTTGATTCCTAAAATGACAGCAGGGTTATTTGATGCTATTTTTCTAAAAAGGTAATTTAAATAATATACTATACAGTCATCATATGTATAAATTGATCAAAGTACTCCTTTGTAAACTATCCTCTCAACTCTTTAGGAGTAGATTCTTCTATTAGATGATATTTAACGAACATGTCTTTAACGTTAGCAAGCTATTCTGTTAATATATTTCTAATATTATCTCCAGCTGTACTAAATAGCTTTTCAATTCCTTTGTGGATACTTAAGTCATCCCAAGGAATAGCCAATTGTTCAATGATTTCCTTATTCAAAATTCTACTTAGTCTAGCACTAAACTCACTCATCTTCATTCTGTCCACACATTTTGTATCTATTAAACAATCAGCACACATTTTTCTATCCTTGTGTTGACAATCCATTTTCACACAAATGGCTAACACCTATCTAATTTTATTTTAACTTTACTTCTTAATTATGTGCCAAACACTTGAAGTTTATTTTCTGTTGCTATTATTAGTTTTATTAATTATTAATCTGTTAAGACTCTTTGGGAGAAGTGATATTTGATTTATCTTCATTCTATTTAATTCTACTTTGTATATTTGATTAATCCTTATTCTGTGCAACTCTCTTATTCATTAATTAGGGCTTCTAATCGTCGTCTAATAGATACTCCATGGGTGTGGTCAATAGATGAAATAAAAACTATAATAAGATTTAATCAAATACTTCTACTGCTGTCAAATATTTGTTTACTACTTAATTAAACTTAAATACAAAGTCATTTGAAAATTCTGTTATTTTATTTTTCTTCCTCTCTATTTATTCGCACATTGTCTCTACTACTCCTCTGTTCTGAATTAAATAGATTGCAAAATCTAGAGTTTCTGAATGAGCCTCATTTGCCTTATCTAAAATAGTCATATTATAATTGTTAATATACTCTCTAAAATCAGCTCAAGCTAATGTATCGTAGACTCTTTCAATTTCAATGGCAGTTTCTAAGATGCCCAATAATAATTGGTAATTAAAATTGGGACGTATTGTTACCCAATAGATGACAATTTAGTCAACACCATATCAATTACAGCCGTAATTTGCCTGTTCAAATCAGACTTAACCTGATTCTTCTCGTCGAACAATTCCATAAATGCCTCCTATGCATCCTTTGATAAACAACTTCGTAAATGTCTGAGATAATCTGAAATTCGGAGTTTCTTGCTACAAGGATAATCTATCAAGCATTCTACACATAAAATTTTATTATTGTGTTAGCAATCATCACACATACAAACAGCTTTTATTGGTTCATCAGAATGAACTTGACAATTATAACTATCAACTTATTAAGTTTTTGGAGTTTTCACTTATTATTGCTGTTAAATTCTTTGAGATTAAGGAGCACTTTCACTTATTTCAACCTTCTTTGGAGTCCTATCGCTTTATTTGCCTCTTGTAGGCTTTTTCTTTGGTTCCTAACATAAAACAGCGTTTCCCATTATTTTAATTTTTAATTTATATTTTATTATCACAAACCTTTCTGCTTTACTCAATCAACCACCTTTCATTAAAACTTCTCATTTAAAAGAATTCGAAAGTCTATAGGGATATATTTACAAATATACTCTCCATGATAAAATATTTGAATCTACTTCTTGGATTTTAATTCACTATCTGCAACTAGAATTTTAATATACTTTAGCCTTTAACAACTTAAGTTATGATATATGAAGACTAATTATATATTTAAGGGAGAATGACATCCTTTGCTTTATTTAATATTTATAGTTAGAAATTCAATGTTTGTGCATATTTAAATCTACATATGTAAAATATAAAGTTCATTGTAATTTAACCTCTTAAATAAATCCCCAATTTTTTCCAGTTATCCAAAATGAATCAGTATATTCATTGTATGCTATGCCATTCAAACATTCATCTCTTTTTTTCCTATTAGCATCTTTAACCAATCCTTGGAAATCATATGTTGCAATGACTTTCTTATTTTCTAAATCTATGGCAACAATTTTCGATGTTAAATAGATATTGGCAAATAAGGTTCCATTAACATATTCCAGTTCATTTAAGTTAGTGACTGGCTTCTTTTTATCATCAAAAATAGAAATAGATTGTTTAACATTAAAATTTTCATCTGCAATATGCACTTTATTAGAACCATCTGTTATCAAGACTTAAATTTCTCCGTTAAATACTCTATGAGTTAATCCCCATCCTGCCTCCACTTTATCATCTAATTTCATCTCATTTATAAAACTTAAATCATCTGCATTGAATACATTTCTTGAAATTATTTAATTATTATTACATTTTTCTTTCTAACCAAGTTAATTGATAAACTTTGTTATTTATTATATCGCATCCTTCTCCAAATTAATTAGATGGCAATTCATAATTAAAGATTAAGTTATTGATATCATCCAAATTCAAATAATGAATTGAACTTTTTCCATATTATCCTGAGGATTCAAGAAGAGTTGTCTAATTTACAAACAATAATCCCTTAATATCTAAATTTAAATTACCTATGTATATTGGGGATTCTTTGTGTTGTCTCTATTTATTCTCGCTAAGAGTTTGTGAGTTCCTTTAAGATCAGTATAATTTTGAGGACATTCACTCTTTGAAAGATTGGATTAATCGTAACTATCAATGCTGCCCTTTATTAGGAAAACAAAAGCTGTGAGTGAAAATGCTATTATAGAAAAATATGTCAAGGCTGTTGTCTTTTTCATCTACCCTTCTTTTTTATGATAAGAAATTCTTCTATTATTTTATATATTCATAAATATATTTATAAAAATAGCATCAATCATTAATTCTTGACAAAGACATTATTTTATAATCCAATTCAACTATATAATTTTTAAAATCTAAATGGTTATTTGGAATTAACAAATTAATTGTTAGTTCTATACAAATTTAAATATATTTATGCCAATTTAAACCCTAAAACATGTGTTTATATGTTTTTAAGATTTAGCACTTAGAAGGATTCTTCAGGTTTACTATCCTTGATATATATGCCTTCCAAACAATTTTAGATTATGAACATTCACTTGTTTCAAGTATCCAATTTCTAGCAGGACTATAAAGCTATTCTATTTTAAAATAATATTTCTATTCTTTTTTAACAACTCTTATATCGTATAATTAATATTTATCATCTTATTAAACTAGAAGCTATGAGTAATTATGATAATTAGGGTCTATTGGAAACTAAAATTTATTTCGTTTTAAAAGGTAGCTTCCAGTTTGAATCAAATATAAATGGATATCTTAAAAACTATACTCAAAAACTAATTAATAGGGCCAAGGCTTTAATGTTGCTTAAGAATGTACCAACTAAAATTATACTGGTAATGAATGAAATTTTTAGGTCTTTAAGTTGATATAGACTACCTCGATATAATTCTAAATATGATCAGATCTAATTAAATATTCAATTTACTTCATAAATTCACCACCAATAAGAAAGAATGATAAGTACTGCCCATCTGATTTGAATCCATTGTTTTAACAAATTTATGGGCATCTTCTATTCCTAATACACTCCAAAAGATCCTTTGTTTTGTCATCAGGCACACGTTTATATTCTTTAAATTCTTCAAGTTCTTCTAAATCAAATAAAAGAACTCCATCAAAAAATTTTGACTCATCTAATGAATCCTAATGACCATATATAATAATTAAGTATTTTTCTATTATTAATATGCTTGGTTCGATTAAATAATTTGGTACTTCTAAGTAATTGCTAATGTTTTATAAAAATATAATACAATTTTTGCTTGATTATGCCATTGATTATATTGTTAGGGATATTTGAAATCTCTTAGAAAAAAATTGATTTGGTATTCTGATCAAACAAAATAACATAATTTAAATCATAAAAGCAGTAATAGTTTGTAAATTACTTACATGAAAGGTAGGAGTCAAATGGAAGAATCCATGACATAAGTTCTTTCTCCAATCTAATAGGGAATTGATAGGCTTCATAATACTACATAAATCTATCATATATTTTGGCTTAGGTTTAAAAAAATTAAACTTGTTTTTACATAAATGCATTTGATTTATAAAAGAATTTTTGCATCTAATCAGCCAAATCTAAATTCTCAAAAGGTTTATTTTCATTAAAAATTCTTGTTTTCATCATTTTAAATCCAGACATACCTGATAAAGCTGCATTTAAATAGGAATTATGTAATTCATTATCATAATTCTATTAAAATTTTTTATTAATATTTTTATTTTCAAACTAGTAACACGGATACAAAATCAAACTTGCTTTTTTTTATAACTATCTTAATAAATATTCAATCCCTTCTAATTAAATATTAAACTTATTTGAAATCTATAGATCTAAATAAATAAATTATGGTTAAAAAGAAGTAATTATTGGTAACAATAAAGTAGAATAAATTATTTGAATCTGTTGTTATGATAGAATTGATTTATAAAAAATAGGAAAGATTATTTACTGATTTGTATTTTTATTAACAATTATTTGCTATTGAAAAAAGTTAAATTAATCTTCTTTTTGATTTTCTTTTGTACTTTCTTAATTTTCTTTTTAAGTAGAATCTATAAGATATCGAATATTATTCTTTACTGTCATAGTTAAGGGGATAAAATGTAATAAATTTTGATAGTCCTTTATTTTTATGATGACTCAGACTCCAAAAATCAATATCTTTTTAGCAGTTTTCTCCTGTAAAATTAATATAAATTGAACGTAAACATTTCAACTTTTATTAACTATAATCTTAAAATAGTAGATTTTAAACAAATGAGCTAACATATAATAACCTCTCAAAGTATTTACTCCCATTATGTAATAAAACAATATGCTAAAAGTTTTCTTCAGCTTTTTGTTTGTTTAATTTCTATGAATATTCTAAAATCTAATTTATGCCCTTATAGACTTCATAAACCTATAAATAGAATTAGGTAAACTCTTAATTTTTTGGGGACATCTTATCCATCCAGGCTGTCGCCTTAAAATTAAAAAAATATTTACAGATTAATATTTATTTTGCTATTCTTTTATTTTGCTTGATTCATAGCTTGCTAATTGTTTTAGCCATTGAAGTTGTGCAAGAATCCTCTCAAAAAATGATTCATCATCCTAAATTTATTTATCATTTTGAATAGTATTTATGATATGTTTCTATGTAAAATTTTATTAATTTTATAAATGCTGTTAGTATTTGTTGCCTTATTCTTCCTACTGATAAATTTATTCATTTTAAATGAATTAATTAATTATTTTTATTCTTTTCAGATTATTAACATTTTAGTTACGAAGTTTCTATACACTCAATCTTAAAGACACTTACTTTTTTGTTATAAATTAATAATTATTAAATTAATCTTCTTCATCACTTTTTCGATCATTTTCTTATGTTCTTTATTTTATTAATTACATCTTTTAAAATTTTATTTAATAATTAAATTTATATAAATTCTATATGCATAAGCTGGCAATTGGTTAAGGTTTAATCTTTTGAAATGAAGTTAATTTTAAGGATGATCAGAAGAAACCCGCTTTGATCATAATAATACTTTTATTTTTTAAATAGTAATTCAATGTTTCATGCAGAAGAATGTACTTTAATATATCATATTAATCAATATAGAAGGTATATCTTCGAAAAATGATATATTATTTCTATTTTGTTTGAATATAATAAGCTACCCCCAAAACTTATGAGAAGATAAAAAAATTCCTAAATTAAAATTAACAAAATATGGATCTCTTAAACAAACCGAGGTATCTGTTATGATTATTTCAGAAGAGCAATTTTCTGATAAGTGTTTATTTAAGCAACAATACCCCATCTACTATCTTTAAAGTTAAATATCCAAATATTTTATAATTTAAAATACCTTCAATAAAGTTAGAGAAAATGAAATTCTAATAATGACTAGTTTATTTAATCTCATAACTTATTTGTGTAATTTATTTTATCATATTTTGTACTTCATAACCCATTTAATAATATTTCAAAAATTATAATATGGCAATTTTCTTGTACTTAATCTTATTAAGGCTTCTTTAGTTTAGATGTGAGATTCTTAAAACTATTAAGTTAATATAGGATTTAATTTAAATTAAGCTGCTTTATTCTTTATATTGTCATTTTGTTGGCTTCTTCAAACTCATTTTTGATATTTAATATCAAATAAATTAGAGATGTATTAAATTGGAAATTTTGATAATTATGCATTTTTACAATAATCATAATCAATGTTTAAACATTTTCCCAAGAATATCACTTATTTTCCCTTCGAAATCACAACTCGGTTCCAGGACCATTTTATGAAAAGAATCTACCCAAGTGCTGCCTCCTTGATATGCCTATTAAAAATAATTCAAATTCAAACCTAAAAAGGAGCTCCAAAGCAATGAACACATCCTACTATGCAAAGCACACAATTTACAAGTTCGAATCCACAAAATGCCATGAACAGAACGAATAATACTTTCCAAAGTGTACTTCCTATGCCTTTAAAGACTAAATAAGTTGGGTAAATCTAGTACTCTTCGATGTAATATCACATGTTCTAGCACAATTATGTAAAAACGAGTAGTAACTGAACCACTATGGACAACAAAGAATGCACATTACAATTTTGATAGGCTATTTGAAATAATAATGAGCAATACATCTGCCATAATACTATTAGTATTTTTATAAAGATTTAATTATTAGTTTATTTTTCATTATTTTACCAATCATCTAAAATTTATTTAAATAAATTTATATTTGATAAGCATTAAAATTCAGTAATATAATATTGAGCATAAAAATGCGTCAAAAAAAAACAATTGAAGAACAAAACAAACTCATCAATCACATTAAACAGCAAAGTCTTTAGAATAAAGAATTTCATCATTTTTAATCTCTGTAAATTATTTGGAAACAGAAACAACACCTTTGGATTTCATGCCTAATTATTTTAAGATTTTGTCAGTAGCATAAACCAAAGGAGTGCAATTATGTTGATTGACAATATTTAAACTACCACCATTATTTAATAGCAAATATATCACCTAATAATGAATAAATCAATTTTACATCTATTTTATTCGATTTGACTGCCATATGCATAGGTGTTCCATCACTGCATAATACATTAGGATTAGCACCATGCTTTAGCATAAAATCAATTAGTATATTGTTTCCATGCATACAAGCATAATATAATGCAGTGTTTCCATCTTGATCCATGACATCTATATCATCTTATGTATAATAGAATCCTGATTTTAGAATATGATTAGGCTAATTGGACTTCGAATATCTAAGAAGTCTTTCATGTTTAACAAGAAGTTGTTTCACTTTAGATAAATTTTGAGTTGTGACTAACCTCCCTTATCTTCCAAATCCAATTGATGATGGTTCAGCAGTCTCTTCAGTTTTTAGTTTAGTTCTCATAGATTTAGATAAAGAAATTTCAGATTTAATTCTGCTTGATGAAGTCTTAATTCTTAGTTGAGGTTTTGAAATCAACTATAAGGTAGTCTCTTTGACATTGGATTGGAACTCCTTTTCTGAATTCAGTTTAAACAATTTTTCATGGTAAATTCTAAGCTTATTTTGAAATAATAGCTCTTTATAGTTTTTTAATTTTTTAAATGCTATTCTTTTACGAATAGCCCTCTGAATCATAATTATTTAATTCAATTCTTTATCTGACAACTTAGGCGGATCATTAGGATTAAGAGGATCAAAAATTGGATCTTATCTAAAGGCTTTATTGGGTCCAGAAGAGTAAAATTTCATAAAGTTCTCTTTTTTATTGTTTTATATTGATAATACTCCTAATCTGTATTAATTTTCTTTCTACTTAAGTATCTTAACCCTTTCTGCCAATTTTTGACCCTCTAGACTTTCCCAATCATCAGCAGTCATTCCATGAGTAGGAACAAATCCCACTTTAGATGAAGGGTGATACTTTCTACGTTTGTCTTCTTCATGATTATATGGTATTGATAGTTCTTTTAATCTTTCTTTATGAAGTCTCAGTTGTTCTTATTCAGCCAATGTTTCTTTAACAAACATATTACTTTTTTCCATTTTAATGAATCTGAGATACTCAACTTTCTAAATTACTTTCCTTACAAAAATTAAAGCAAAAAAGTTTCTGTATACTTAATCTTTGATGGAGATATTCTCTTCTAATTTTTTGCAAATTCTTTGAAGCTTCTTGACTTTTTTGTCATGTTCTTTTAGTGTTTTTGCATGCTTAATTTATTCTTAAATTTATTAATCATGAGACTTGATTTATTATTTTCTTTTTTTCGTATGTTCTTTTAACCATATTGATCTAGCTTGTTAAATTTAACAATTAAGTGATTAATGATTCTAAATGATTTATTATGCTAAATAATTTTCTAAATCATAGAGTTATTTTTCCTTGATATGCATTACAACTTTCTTGACTTGTTTTTAATCTACGCATTTATTCAGTAATTCTGAAGTATTAGCAAGAAATTTCATTTCTTATGGGGTTAACCAATCCCCATTCATGTATTTTTACATTTTTACTTCTCTTTGTAGATAGACAGGATCTTCAATTTTTACTTAATCAAATATTTACATAAAAGCTACTTGATTGAAATTGCTCGAATTAATTGCTGAATTGTAGGTGTATTGAGCTTTCATTCTTTCTTTTTAAAATTTAGCTTCAAGTAAAGGATTCCATTAAAGTAAATCCGTATTGCTTTGTGAATAGAAATTATTATTTTTTACAATTTACGAAGTTTGAATAGTCTCTATGCCTGTTAAATTAACTTTTTTATTTTAGCTAATGGCTTCAGCAATTTTAATTTGATTTTCATACTCATTAATTTTTTCCATAAGCATTTCTCTTAACTTTTTTTGGAGGACCAAATATTTGCTTTTTAAGGTCAACCATTTAAATAGATCATTTTGTTCTTTGCGATTTTTCATTCTTGTGAGAGTAAATTATTTATCGATCTATTATAATTGTTTATCTTTCTTTGCTATTTTAAGAATCCATTCATTCATTAATGAATCACATTTCTATTAAAAACTGTTAAGTAAATAGGTTTATCTTTCTTCTGGGGTTTTCATGTTACATAAAGTAACAGCTGATACATTAAATGATTGCAAAATCTTTTAGGCAGTTCCAAAATGATCATACATAGGAACTTGATTCTAGAATTTGTGTTTAAGAGTATCAATAATTAAACTAGACATTAGTGAATTTTGTAAAAACTAAATTACATTATTAAGTATACATCTCCATATCTGTTGACTAAAAAGTTTACATCGTTTGTTAAAGTTTAAGTAGAAGCAGATTATTTTACCTCTTACTTATGGAAGTATCGATCCACAAAAAATTTATAAAATTCCTCATGCTTTTGACTAATTTTCTTTTAAGGTTTGGTTTCTAATTCAATGATTTCATCCTCACGAGATTGATTCTCTCCATCATACGATGATTATTCCACCATTTAACTTTCCTTGATTGTTTTCTTTTTGTTCTTATTAAGAGCCAATCTTCTTTATTTTCCCTTTTAAACTGTTACTAATTTTATTGTTTCATTTTAAGCTTCATTCAAGAATTCATTGAATCTCTATTCTATTTATTCTTCAGTTTCCAAATCAAATGTTTATAAAGGTCTTGTAGTTATTGGAAATCTCGATTATTGCTATACTCTTTATTTTTTCATAATTTAATAATAAAAATCAATTTTGTCTCTTAACGTTCTCTTTAAGTTTCAAATCAGATTTTTTTAATAAGTACATTAAATTCATTAACACAATGTTCTTAGTTTTTGATTATTTGGAGATTTATATCTACCTGCTAAAGCAACTAGTTTATTTACAGGTTTCTTTTCCATTTTCTCTGACAAATTTAAAATTCCTATGGCAGCAAATAGCTTACTCTGGGTATCGATCGGGGATTATTACTACTAGTGTTAAATAATTAGTTCAGTTTTCAATCTTTATCATATCAAAGGACTCTGTATATCTTTCGATTTAGAAGGCTGGAAGTTATGTGTCTTCTAATCTAATTCCGATGCTATCCAAGGTGAGGATTAAAACACTTATTATTACTACTTGAATGGTTAGAATTTACTAATATAGACAGAACACTTTTAACATGTACCATTAAAAGATGATGACTGAATGCCTTAAATTTAATCTTTGTTATACTGCTGCCATTATAAGGTATATGACTGATGATAAGAATTGTTTTTAGTGTCTAAAATTTTGAAATTTTATCCGAATCAAAACTATTGATTTTGATGTGAAGCTGTTTTAGTTTTAAATCTTTCCTCCACAATCACTGCAATAATAACTTGAGTTAAGAGCATTATCTTCAGAGATAATTTGTTTAATTTCTTTAAATGACTGCTTGGATTCATTTTTGAAGTAGTTCTGGAGAGAGAGAATACCTTAGATTAGGTGACCTGTTTGTAAGTTCTTTTACCATAATCTAAGTAGGTTTTTTGATGACAACATGATGTTAATGATTAATTATCAAATAAATTCATAATTATAAAGTATATCAGGAAAACAAAGACCAAATAATTAATATTTATTTATGAGATATAAATTTATATTTCACCCTTTGTTTATGCATTTTAAATTCATTATTTAATTTGATTTCTGGATAAAAGAAAGAATGATTCTTAACGAATAGAATTGAGTTCATTTTTATTTGAACATTATTTATATAGAATTTAAAGATATTTTCCATGAGTTATTTGACGTATTCCCTATATGCATTTATTTTTTAGAAAATATGAATACTGAATAGATATAAACTCGTGATAAATTATCAGAAACTAAGCATTGAGTCTCTGAATAATATTATTAATTGAGATGATTTTTAATGTTTACTTATTACAAATATGATCCAAAAATTACTTAACCTTGTACTATGATTGAAAAGTATTTATTAAATTTATCTATTAGTTTCTTGTTAAATCACAATGATTAGTCAACCATGAATTAGAATTAGCAAGAGTGTAGTTATTCTGAGAATTGTAAATAATTTTCCATAAAATATTATTAGATAAATTAGAAAGTACATTTCAACTGAAAATCTTAACTTAAGAAAACTGATGATTGGTCCAAAAAAATTTAGTAAAGGAAAATAATAATAGAAAATTATTTGTACTTGTTTCTAAGATATAAATTTAAAAAATAAACTTTACAATTATATGTTTAATCTTTTTAATTAATTGAAAGATATCATGCATTATATTGGTTTTCTAATAAATTTTATTAGTAGAAATTAAGGATTTTTAAATAATATGATATTTATACACACACTATAAAGTCATTTAAGACACTCTTTAGATATTAAATTGGTGTATGCCTAAGTCCCTGGTAAACCTTCATCCATGATTTTTATATATAAGTTATCCTTACTAAGTTCAAACTGGGATTCTAGTTTATCTCTTAACAATTCTTCAACTTATTTAGGTTGATTAAGAATAGATTTGGCATCTTTCTTCAAAAGTGCTTTACCAAGTTACTGCAACCTATATAATTTGCTCTTGATATAGGCATATTGCAATTCGAAATGATCTTCTAACATCTTATAATTTCTCTTTATTCTGTCAGGAGTAACACTCAGAACTTATGGGTTATAATTGACTTCTAAAACCCAGACATCTAGATTATCATCAAGTAGAAAATCAACTGCAAAGAACTCTCCAAACCTACATAAAGAAAGATGAGTACGTGCTATCTCTTGCAAATGAACGGTAGGTAGCTATAGTCATATGTATTAAAGATCTATGAATCTTGGGATAAAGATAGGCTTGGAGCCATCCTTTCTTGGCTCTTCCCTATTTAATTAACAAATCTTCTAGTCCCTCCAGATACCAATCGATAAAGAATTCTTCATCTTCAATCTCATCATCATCTTTGTCTGTTTTCACTAAGTTTTTCACAATTGCTGTATTACAAACGTGTGCTCCCTTTTCAGTGGAATGGACACTAAATGGCTTTGCACATCTTTTAATTAATGCTCTATTATATGAATAAAGATAGTAATTACCTTGAATATGAATATGCAATGACTGGTTTTGTTGAAATAATGGTATAATAGATTCTAAATTCAATCTTGTGTCCTTTATATAAAAATGGATTTGATATATATCTTTGAGCAATTACTTATTTTGAGATATTTCCACATTCTTCTCCATGATTATATTCCTCTTACAACTCTTTTGTCTCATTTTCAAACAATACTGTAATTCCTTCTCCTCTATGTTAATTAGTTTTCAAAATATATTATGGCCCATATTTTTTGAATTTCTTCTAATAATCACTTGTTTTGAATGTTTCGAAGAAGGCCTTACAATCATTCTCATCATTCAATCTATATGTCTCAGGTATGAATGATGCATTCCTCTTACATTCTGGATTAGTGATGTTCTTCTTTTCAAAATCTCTTACGTACTTCATAAAATTGTCAATTAATTAGTTTTTCATTGCCACAGAACTCTTTCCTGGTATATGACTATATTTTTGCAATGCACATCCTAATCCCTTGCCCCAAATATAGTTGTTGAATAATGTAGAAACAGTTGTATAAATAAATCCAAGTTAGAGTGGCAATTAATTTTCATATTTGTATGAGGCAGTCTTAGTAGGACTTACTTTATCTAATACTGCAAATGTTCTATCTAATGTTATCTTTTTTGGTAAATTAGAAGGGGGATAATCTCTCCACACATAGTAATCCTACAATACTACATCAGGATGAGTCATTTTATATGAGTCACTCTTTTTACAGTAAACAGGAGATTCAGCCACATTATAACGAGATTGCTAACTACTATTTTATTTGATTTACATTATATTCAGGCTTGAAGGCTGAATTTTTAACAAACGTTTGCTTTCTAATCTAATATACTTCTCCAAAGATATTCTCCCAAAAGCTTCTTAATTATTATTCCTAATTTTGTAACGCCTTTGAATTTGAATATAGGATCACTAAGATCAAAGGTGCCAAAATTCCTTTAATTATATATGCAGTTATCATTAATTTAATTTATTTATGATTAGTTATAAAACAATACCAAAAAAACGAATCAAATATTCTTTTTTATTCTTTTTAGTTGTTATATTGATATTGAATTATATTTTGCTATTTAAAAATCTAATTACCATTAAAGATATTTTAATAATTAATACAATTTATGGACTCAAACTTTTTTGAAGATGAGCAATTCAACAACAATACTTGGGATGAATACTCTGATCAAATGATTTGTCCATCTCCTCTTCTGCTTGGGCATCCTTAAATTAAAAAGTTTAATGACGAGGATGAACATTCGCTCATCCATCTCTAATATCATACTGATAATATGGATGACGATTATAGTCAATTTAATTAACCTTCTCAAACTAATTAAACTACTATCAAAAAGAAGCTTCAAAAAATTCATAAGAGAACCTCAATTAAAAAAAATAAAAATCCACCTTCTCTAAACAAGGTACTTAGTGACTTTATTTCCTATGTTAACCTTTCAGGAGATAATACTATCACATAAATTCAATATTGTTAATAAATGAGACAACTTATTGACAATCTCGAAGGAAGCCTATCCAGAATCAAATCATAGATTTTAAGCTAGTACCAGAAACAGATAAATTAGAAAAATTGATCTTATTCATTTTTCATTCATTTAATATATCTTTCTATTGATATTTATATCTTTTAATGTTTTTACTTTAATTACCATTTGTACAAATCTCAAAAAATTGAAGCTTTATATACGTGCATATCAAAATTCAATAATTAATTTTTTTTGACTTACTTATGAATAGTTTTTTCAAACTCATAAGTGCAAATAATTAATTTTAAGGCTTACAAAAATTTAAGCAAAATTTACTATATAAAATTTTTTTTAATTAATTAGAAGCATTAAAATTTAATTCATTAAGAAAATATTCTCTAAAATAACATATTACTAAAGATTTTATCAGCGATTTACATGTGGTGGTGAATAATTATTTTTTTGACATGCAGATTTTAATTTTTGATAACTCATTTTATTCAGATAAAATTATTTATTATTATATTATATATAAATTATGACGTCATCTTATCACTAGATTACACGTTTTATAAACATTAAATCAGAAAGAATTCATAAAAATAAAATTTATTCCAATATATCGAAGAATATGATGTCTCAAATCTCATCATTTTCAAATCGTTAATTTTGAATTTCAAAAATATATTATAATTTTGCATATCTAAATATATATTTAGAAGATGAATTAATTGATATCATAAATTAGAACTGTAAAAGTTGTCTCAAAACTAAAATTAAATATCCTTTAAATTAATTATTATATCGTTTAATAAACTCTAAAATGGACATAAGTGGATACCTTTATCACAATTTACTGTATTCTTTAGAAAATCGAGAGGAAATATAAGATGGATGTCGTTAGTAAACTTCAAAATTAAATTACCACAAATCCCTATTCAGAATTTAAAGTCTTGAACCTTCTATTCAAGGAGATTGTCCTTCTAATGAAAATGATTAGTTGTACGAAATTGGAATAAGGGAATTTAATAATCACACAGAAGAAAAAAATGGAAATTAAAAATTATTACAAAATAGTCCTTCAAAGAAAACTTAAAAGACCAAGAAATTCTACAAAAAGAAGTAATAAAAAAACAAACCTTTATCAGAAGAAGAATTTATAGACATTATGAAAAAGTTAGAATAATTTCAGTGTGTGATGAAAATGATTGATAACATGGCTATGATCTTGAAAGGATATTAAAATTAACTACTACAACACACTATCTGTAGGACCTAAAGATGATAATTTGTTATTTATTTTTAATTATTTGCTGTCTTCTGGATAGTTTATATATATAAAAATAGGATATTTAATTAACTAATTAAATTATAAATGATATTAATATTTATCAAATGAACATGAAAGCGATTTTAAAAAGACCATAAATGATTATGGATACAATAAATAAATTTATCGGTGAAGCAAATCTTCTAGGCCACTGAGTTTGTGGAACTTCATTTTGAGGTAATCCTTTTAGTTTATCTAATCCTAAACTAAAATACCACAGTATAATAAAAAAAACATAAATTTCAAAATCTCTTAATGGGGCTTTCCATTCATTTATTACACTAACTAAATAAATTTTAGATTTACATTCTAGACTTAGATAATCTTCCTAAACTTTACTAGGGACTAATATTTTTGATCGGAATCGCTTTAATTTTGGCCGTTTAAATATTAAATTATTAACCCAAAAACTCTACTGTTTTATCATTTTTTATGCCTATTCTTTATTAGTATGACATCAATAACTCTATTGCTTAAGTAACAAATTTCTTAGTGTCTTTATTTTCAATAATTAGATATTCTCCTTCATCGCTGTTTTTCACATACATATCGCAAAAATTCTTAACTTCTGAATAAGCTGGTATTTGAAATGGTTTTTATTTAATAAATTTTAATGAATCACAAAAGAATGAATTTTAATCATTAGATTAACAAAATGCAAATAAATGAATTAATCCTTGATATTCTGAATCATTAAGATAATTTAAATTACTTAAGCATTAAAAAATAGTAATAAGCAATTTTGTGTAAAAAGGATAATACAGTCTAATTGAATTTTTCATTAAATTCCTTAATGGATCTAGTTCTCTCATTTGGGAATCTAATCTGTATTCAAATTAACTAAATCTTTATTCGATTAGATGCGGTTTGAAATCCTTGAATAAAATGGCTTAAGGACAATCTCCAAATTTATTTTTACAGATTTAATAAAGAGGTAACAATTCATTTATGATAAATTTAGTTAATGGATTACTTCCTTTATAGGAGTTCACTCTTTTTTTTTAAAGTTGTCCCATTATTTAATTCTGTGATGCAACACAAGATGAAAGAGCTTGATCGAAAATTAAAGCCTAATTATAGATGCTTTATTCTTTATGAATAAATTGCCATTTCAAAAATAAAACATAAGCTGCTATGTGTGAATATAAAGTAATTTAATTACATTACCTCTCATTAGGATAAACTTCGAAAGAATGTTAAAAGAACTTAAATAAGCCCTACTAGTAAGTAATTTATTGCTTTTATCTTCCACACTCAAAAAAAAAACTCCTATTTTGATAGATAAATTAACTATTCTTATTAAAAATATCAGAATTTCGCAAAAAAGGTTTAAACTATTAATAAATTGTTTCTAAATCAGTTCCGTATAATGAATTAAAATATATTGTTAGGTAGATTAGCATCATTTGAGTATCCAAGACAATGCTACTTGGCTTAATTTTGTATAATAATTTCTATTGATCTATTGTTAAGTTCAATTCACATAATTTATTAACATATAAATGCTCATATAATGAATATTCTTATAAAAGTATAATCATCTATTGAAAAGTGAAGATTGACAATTGTTTGGTCTGGCGACTTAAGATTTAATTGTTTTCTTTGATTTTTATATACATATATTCTAGAATTCGTCTAATAAGAACTAAGTATGGATTAAGAGTGAGTTATTTTAATAAGGGATCCTTGCTATTAAACTTCCTTTTACATTTATTTAAAGCACAATCTAACAATTTTTGACTATTATCTGTCACATACAAAGCACTATCCTTAAAATTAACAGCACCATTTAATAAATAAATCCAAAACATCATTTTTGCACTAACACAAAATTTTAGTTGATTTTTTTCAACTTAAATGTTCTCTTAAAATATATCCTAAAATGCTTAAAATTATTGATTCATGTTAGCCAAAGATGGGTCTCTAAAATATAATTGTATATGTGCTGGCAATACATCTAATGAAACAGAGTGATAAGGGTATTCTGATGGCAAGGCGGAATAAAATGACATTTCTTCTGGAGAAAGAATATTCAACAGTTTTATAAAGAAAAATGTATCCTCAATCGAGCCATATCTTTGTTGAGTTGTTCGAAAACTATTATTCAAAATGCCATTTGATTTGAATATAAGTTCATATAAATTTTGTTAAGATCTGAAAAATTCTTATCCATATGAGTATTCTTTTTATTTAATAAGTTCATAACTCACATTCTATAACCAGGACAGAAATTCATTGCTAGTTGCTTTTTAAGCATATTTTAATTCATCTTCAAATTTGTTCATAATTATTTATGTAATAAAATTAATTAGTATAAACTGAATAAAACATACTACAATAAACCTAATCTGAGTATGAACATCTTACACCTAAATATACTTAATTGAATTAATAAATTACATCCGTAAAAAAACAAAAGTAATAATTGGTCAAGAAATTACAATAAGTTCACCGTCATTAGAAGATTTTTACAGAATTCAATTTGATGTATCACTAACCGACATAAAAACTGATCTCTAGTCCTATAGAAGGCAGAGCCTTACTAAATAATTTAATATTTCCGAGCAACTCAAAAATGTTATTAAATCTGATAGATTTAAGACAGGAACAAACTAACTAAAAGGAGAATTAATTGACAAGTAGAAAAAGATTTTATGTCTAATCTTAATAAGAATTAAAGGTTTAGAAAATTGAATAAAATTCATAAATCTAAAATGTTAAATTTCCATTAAATAAATAGAACAAGTTTATTTAACAAGATTAAAATATAACCAAATAATTCAAACGAAGTAGATATATCTCCTTGTAGATGTCTCGGACATCGTGTTAATTATCAATCAATGGAACTTAAAGTATAGTAACAAGCAGAGATGTTACACCAAAAAAAAAATGAGTGAATCCGCTTAATCTATTTAGAATTATTATATTATTGTAATTAATGACTGTTCTTATTATTTTCTATAATTTGGAATTTTTTTGATCGTATAGTGAGGATACTTTTATGATTTCAATTGGAAAGGAAGATACAACTAAAATTTCTGTTTTATAATGTCATTTCAAAATCATATATTAGTTTAGTTGATTTCATGTATACAATTTAATCCTGATATTCAAAATTTCCTTAGTTTAAATTGATTTAAGATTTATATAATATATAAAAATTTAAAAGTATGCATGTCCCAATTATTATTATATTAAATAATTTTTCTAATTTTTTGTTAAGCCTGAATATAAAAATGTAAGAGATTTTGATGAAGCAAGAATATAATAGAATAATGACTTAGTTAAAATTATGAGAAAGATAATTTATTTATTTAATTGCAATGATATAATATGATATGTCAGAATTTAAACAGTAATTTGTATATGGATGTTAGTTCACTTAATGGATTTGTTAACTTGATTCTTAATTGTGTCATAATTCTGAATTATTATGCTTAACTTTTAATTCATCTATTTATAACCGAATTCAGCTTAGACAGTTTTTATGAGTTTTTATAATGAACTATTAGGCAATTGTTTTCCTTAATAAAGGATCTAAAGTCTTTAGATTTCTTATTCTTCTAATTCAATGATTTAATTATCCAAATTATTTATTTAGAGTGATTAATTGGACAATTTTTGACTGAGATTATCTTGTTTAGAGTCACCTTGTTATTGTAATTCAAATGATTTTAAAGTGTATTTTTATTTTTTCATATTAGAAATAGAATTCATGACTTAAAATAGTTTTTTCTCATAATTAACTCGGTTGCCATATTGTTACTATTATTATTTGATTTGGTTTTCTTTAATTTGCAATTTCAAATAATCATTATTAATTTCTAATTTCGCCTTAGATATAAGGAATATCCTAGATTGATTATCTAGATAACATGGGAAATCAGCTTATGTCACACTCTCATTAATTTACATTAATAGTTTTACAATGATTATGATAGATCCTGATATTCTATGTATTATAAGTATATAAGTTACTAAATTTCTTCACTCTGCAATACTTATTTTAAGAACTCTGCTAAATCTTACTTGATTTATTTCTTAGTATATTTAATATCTTGTAAGATTTCTTCTTCTCTTTTTAATTAAGTTTGATTGAATTGCAGTTGTTATTAATATTCCATGTAAAATGTTTTGATTCTGGATAACTCCATTTATTCATTTTAATCAATGGTCTAAAAGTATTATTGTCTATCCCATTTTTTAGTAGGATGAAGTTTATCTTCCTGATGCAATGCTAATTGTCTTTATTTATTATATTTTGATTTGATTTAATCAATTTCTTCACCTAATCTGGAGACATGATCTCTTAATTTGCAATTCTCCAATCTCAATTTTTGCAAACTCATTTGATACTAATAAATTTCTTGGCTGTGTAATTTAATCTAATTTAATCTGCCTTCAATAATGTAGTTGAAATTGAACTATTGTCTTTCCAAATTTTTATGTTCTTCTCTGTTGATTGTGATCTATGCTTGAGATTACCTGAATTGATTGGCGACGGCATGATAGTCAACAATTTAATTAACACTTTTGAACATTGATGAGAGATTCTTAAAGCTTTGCAATACATTTGAGGTTGAATTACTTAATTCATGTTATGAGACAACTCTCTTCTATCTCATTTTATTGAATAAGATTTGATTTACTAGTTTTTAATTCGTTTGTTTTGATATTTTTTCAGCAGTCCCATGAACTTTGTCTTCAATAAAGGTTTCCTTTCTATCTGAATGATAAATTTAGAATATATTATGTATTAACTTTGTATTAATCGTTGGACTTGGAAAATGAGGATTATGATCTACTTCATCCTCAGCCAATTTACCTTACTGAAGCATTTATTATAAATTAAACTTCTTTTGATGCTTTTTTGCTTTAAAGTAGTTAAGATTAATAACTTCCATTTTTTCATCTTCTGATTGATTTTCCTCTTCATCTGAATTTTACTTAAAAATCATGGACTATTTCTTGAGTGGAGAACGTATTCTCTTTGGATTCAGTTATTTACTCCCTATATAGAGAGAAGTAGACTTAGTATTCATTTGCGTCTTATTTATTTTTATAATATAAGTAAAATGAATTTATTAGAGGATTTAGAAAATAATGGGACTCAACAAATGGATTTATTAAATTTCGAGTATGCATCAAATTCAATATTGTCTAGTCATCAAGCTAATGTGATTCCGAATGTAGATTTTTATAATGCAATTGTGGTTAATGAATTTATGAATAATCGGATCGTGGAAGTCAAAGATGGAGAAGTAGTGAAAGAGGGATACATAACTAAATATAAATTATATTTAGTAAGAACCAAGAAGTTGGGAGGGGAATGGGAAACCGAAGTATCCAGGAGATTTAGTGATTTTGAGTGGTTGTATTAGGAATTGATAAATAAGTATGGAGGATACATAATTCCTGCCATTCCTGAAAAGCATTTGCTCACCAAGGTCAATTTGGCTAGTTATGAAGTAATCTTATGAGATTTAAAATTTAAATAATAGTTCTCAGAAAAGAGAAGGAAAGACCTTCAGCAGTTCCTGTAAAGAATACTTCACCATCATCATCTAAGATATGTGCCAGAATTAAGAATTTTCATTGAAGATAAGGAAAAAGTATATTTAGAAATTACACATTAGTTTATTTCCCTATTGAAAGGTGAATTAGAATAAAATAAAACTATTGAGTAAAAATACGATAATCTATTACAATCAGTCAAGACCTTATGGCATGGTAGTACTTTGACAGCCAAAGGGTAAGATCCTGCAAAAATGTTTGATGGAAGTGAAAAAGACTTAACTTATGATGAAACACTACTCCTATCCTTGTCTATGAAAGGTACCAAGTTGAAAACTGTTGTTGAAGAACATGTTGTTATATTGAGAGAGGAGGCAAAATCATTGAATGACTAAAATGAAGCTCTCTATTCTTGGAGTATTAATTAAATATTAAAATATAAGATGGATTAGGATCTGCAAGTGAGGAAGATATTTCATAATTTAAATAGTTGAAATATAACAATGAAATCAGGCAAAGAAAAATTAATCGAGAAATTGAAGACATTGATAGGAAATTTATCCCTAAACTATTAAATTGCTTATTTGAAATTGAGTGGGCATTGACTGCTTGTAAAAGAAGAAGAAATTTACAATCTTAATTATTGGTTGATTAACAAAGAATAGAATAACTCAAAATGCAATATACAGATAATTCTAGTAGAGTATTTATAAATATAATTCATATAGAGAGACTTAGAAATGGATGTACTCAAAACTAAATATTAAAAGAACAAAGACAGAAGCGATAAAATGTCCATAATTATGTAGGATGAATTGTTGAGTTTCATCACAGAAATAAAACAATAATTAAAAGCAATTATAGAAGAATGGAGATCTATCATGAAAACTTTGTCTAAAAACATAATTGAAGATGATAATGAATGAATAATTAATTAAATACTATATTAGCATACACCTTTATTTATTGAATATGAATATCTTTTGTTTACTTTTTCAATTTTTTGGATTAAATTTCAATGGTGTTTTTTTCAATTTCTACTTCTTCTAAATATCTATAATTTATTAATACCATTATATTATGGGTAATTATTATTGTTAATTACTTTAATTTAGAAGAATATGATTTAATAAAAGGCTAAACATCATTTTAATCTTCATCATAAAACTATCTTTTACAAAAATTTATATTAAATAAAAAGTGAAAATAAAGTGTGAGAATTAAACAGCAAATCAATATAATTTTAATTTAAGAAATTATTAAGTTAGTAATTATCTTACAATGGCATTAAATAAATCTATTTATATGATAATCTCAAAGGTATGTCTAACATTCTATCATATTCAAATGAAGTAATCTCATAGAAACAACAATACTAACTGTGATAGGTAAATATCATTTAAGTATGGTTTGATTTAGTATTGCGATTTAGAGATTACTTTATATGAATTGAATTTATAGAATTAACTTGAATAACGTAAAGGGGATGGCTGAGAGTGCTATGTTTCTATACGGAATAAAATTAAAATTTTATAAAATGAATTGTTCATTATCAATGACAAAAGAATTTGTGATGCAAAGCTTCGTGACAACTGATTCTTTTATCGGGATCAATTTCAAGCATTTTTTATAATAAATCTCTTAATAATGGATCAAGTATCAATTCCCTTAATGGTTTTTGATTTTCGACTTTAGCAATACTCTCTTTGGATGTATTTTCCTAAGGCCAAATGTAGTATTTCCCATTTGTAGAGTTTTTTGTGAAGCATTATTTCAATGATCCTTTCACATTACTGGCCATCCAATAAGGGAAATTTTGATCAGTGATTTTTTCAACCAAAGCCATGTGTTCATACTCATTCTTTCTAGTTTGAAATAATAAGTGTCCTAAAATATTTTAAATAATTCATTCCTACCTAGATACATTTCAGCGATGATACAGGCAATCCCCCAAACATCACTTTTGTGATTCCATTCACTACATTACAACTATACCTCAGGAGCTCTATATTGACGTGTATTAATTATACAATCATGTCCTTCATAATCAAATACTGCTCCACCAAGGTCTATGATCTTTATTCGGTCATCCTGTGGCAGATATCTAATTAAGAATATAAATATTATATATACAAATCTTATTATCCTCTTTTCAATTTATAATTTTTACTAAATAGTATGTTCTCTGGTTTTAAATCAGTGTGAACAATTTTTAAATCATGTAATTGACCAATATACTTTAATAATTATTTACTGATGCTTCTTATTAAAGACATTGGAATTCCATGATTTTTATTTAATTTCATCAATTCATAAAGACTTGGTCCTAACTAAAATTAATTGATGGCATTAAATACCCTCTCAAATACCATACAATAATATCCTCTATGATGGAAACATTCATACAATTCAACAAAGTATCTACTTAGTCCTTTTCTCTTTAAATGAAACAAAACATCAGCTTCTGATTGTGCACTCTCAACGTGATTGCGTCTGACGATCTTCAAGGCATATGTTTTTGAATTTCTTCTCTTGACTTTCAAGACCCTTCCAAATGTACCATCAAAAATGTGTCTCTTAACCTTGTATTCTCGAATATATTCGCCTCTTCTATATTTGTAGTGTTGATCATCATCACTTGAAGAGCTTCCATTAGATTCATCATCAGTGACAACAGAAGAAGTAGTAGTAGAACTGCAAGCATAATAAATATGGATTCTTACTATTTTTATTTGCGATTAGAACGTCTGTTTGAGCGTCTACGTGATTCTTTTGAGGACATGTTTTAATATGTATTTTAATATTTTAATAATTAAAATTTAATTATTAGAAATTTGGAATTGACACACTAAAACTTTCCAGTCCTTTCTAAAATCAATTAATATATTATTAATTTAACCAATGTTGATATGATATCCATTCAAATATGCCTGAATTACTGATTGATTGCCAATTTTATAATTAAAAACTAAATAAATACGTATCAATATCTCTAAAATTAGTTTATTGTCATTCAATATTTCAAACCAGCCTTTATTTATTTTTCGTAGCAATCTTTGTATAATATTCTAATCAATGTTAACGAGATAAAAGCTCCAACAAAAGGTAGCCCAGCATAAATCCATAAGTTCCAAAATCTAGCCCAATGACCATCTTTGCAACATTCAAAAAATACTAATCTAATTACTGAATCATAAGATTTACCCCAAGGCAATAGCTGGATTCAGACTGCTCTTAGCAACATAACTTAAAGTTCTACCAACTCCATATAATCCACTGATTATGAGACTATGTTCTAATCTATCACTTGTGAAATCCATCAGATCATCATATTAAAATAGAAAGCCAGCAGTAAGAATAAGCGATCCTAGGATTTCGCCAATGATAACTGCGAAATATTCTTCAAATGTAGTTTAGGACAAATATGGAACTTCGTTGACACTATTACATAGTCTATATAATATTTTACTAATTTTTAAAGCAAAAGAAACCAAGCATGCTTGCCAAAAATGCTCCTCCAAATTAACTAGCTATAGCCACTGAGACCCATAAACCTTTGTCATTGCCAGATAAAACAGTAGTAATTGCAGGATTGAATGAGCATTTTTGATTTTGAGCTACCAAGATCAGCATGCCATAAGCACAACTGAAAACGAAGAGGTTATTACTTTGATTATTATATTGGACTTTACTTGCTAGCATAGATGGAGAATGTTAGCATGAATGTTCCTAGGAATTCGAACCAGAAAATGTAGACAGACTCTTTTTTCATTTGTCCAACTCTTGTTTAAGGCATTCCGTCGACTTCCCATTTGATAGGTTTGTTTGGCTATTAGATTTCTTGATTCACTAAATCACTATAGTTTTGTTATTATTCTGCCATTAATTATTTTAATGAGAGAATTCTATATAAAACTTAATTATTCCCTTATATGTGAGCAATGAAGGAAGTTGAATTTTAGCAAATAAATAAAATTTTTGTAGAATTTTGTTATTGATTTAGTTATAGATAATAATGATAATATAAATTAATATAAGATTTTATTGATGGATCAAATAACAAGTAAGGAGCTTATGAAAAAGATCAATATGCAATTAAAATCAGCAGTTACAGTTTATGCAAAAATACAAATAGTGAATTACTTACTCAATTCCACTCCTGAGTTTATAGACATGTAAAAAAGGAGGCTAATTTTAGGTTTGGATAGACAGGCTCAATGAAGATGATCACTTAATATTTAAAAGAAGCTTTGAAATGCATTTAGGCTAATGAAGAACTAGTCGATAAAATATTTATGTTGTTGTTGAAAATGAATTTAAATGATGAAATGCTTAAAGAATCTGAGATGGGACAGTTGTTAATCAAAATAAAAGATAAAAGATTATTAGAAGATTAAAGAGTAAGTGTGAATGATCAAATTCTATAAAAATGGTTGAAAATTAAGGCAAGATATAGGAGTACTTTGGAAGAGTTCAAAAAAAACAACAATTAGAAGGATAAATATGAAGAACGCAAAAAAAAAGTGAAAAGAAATTTATCATCAAGTTCTAATGAATCATCAAACAAAAAGAAAAAGAATAAAAAGAAAAATGTTCGGTATGTTATAAGCATTCGAAATTATTAGATTTGCAAGAGACGACATCCTCATGAATTACAAGTTTTTTAAAAGAGACGATGAACCTAATCAAAGAGGAATGTCCATAGAGGAAGTGGTTGCCTTCCAAAAATAATATGCGGGAGAACTAAGAAGATTACATCAAATAAATGGTTATGATATAAAGCACAGGGAGTCAATGATGGAAGGACAAGAACATAAATTATAATTAGATAACATACAACAAATGATAGAATAAATTCCATTTATTAAACCTTTGAGTAAGTTATTGAATTTATTAGAATTGCGACAAACCTTTCTTATTCCTTATGACACCAATTTCAAAGAGACCTAGAAACAATAGATGAGAACTGAGTCCAAAATGTCAGCGTTCTATAACAGAGACGTAAATATTTCTACATACTTTAATCTCTAGTAGATTCCTGACTAACCTGGGTATAATGAAATCTCTAATACTTAAGGAGGAATGCAATTCAAAATCATTCATTTGGATCCGCCTAAGAGGGAAGACCTTATGTTTATGGTTCAAATCATCTGCGATCGAGGTTTCACTGAACTAGAAGAAAAGCACAAGAATGCTAACAAAAAATAAATCAAAGGCATTTTGAAGAAACCTCAAGAGGAACAATCCAAATAAAAGGATGTCATGTTGAATCAGGCTAAGCAGGATCTCCAACCCAAGATGCAACAATTGGTTCAGATGGTTGAGCAGAAACAAAACCATAGCCAAGAAAGCATTCGTAAGAATATTAATTTATTTAAGTCACTTTATTACATGATATTATATAAAAATTAAAGGAAATTGGTGAGGAATAATATATAAAAAATTTTAAATCATTCCTTGAAACTAAGTTGAATGACAAATAATCAATTATAACTGAATAAGAACGCATTAAATCTCAATAGGAATAATAGAGAACTCGAATTGAACAATTATAAAGCATTAATCCTATACAGGCTTAGAGATTAAGAGCATACAAAACCAAGCATTGCCACAATTTTCATTCCCCAATTGGATGTACAAGAGGAGATAATTGTAATTTCATACATGACTCTCGTTACCCAGGAAGACCTGCTCCAATTCTTCAATAACCCAATTTCCTAAACAAAACCCTCTATCCCTAGCCTTTTATGTAACTAAATATCCCTCCTCTGCTCCAATAGCTAAATCCTGCCTTTCTGCTCGGAAGGCTAAATAAGTACGATAGTTTATGAGTTGATATTTATTAAAATACATTTAATATGCTAATTTAAACTTCAATCAACACTCAATACAACCAAACCTTATAGTGTTTCTGCCCATGCAATTTAATATCTCAAGAACAATTAGATCATCTAATTAAAGTCAGTTATTGGATTTCAAAACTCACAATGACAGTATCAAATTAGATTAATATTCACATAAAAACTTAATTCATGATCGGAAACCTTATTTCCTAGCAAACGAACCAATTGCAGCAAATCCAACTAAAGCTATTATCCCGAAAAGGACCACATTTGAAAGGAAATCTAGAATCATTATCAAAAATTTAATTATTTAATTACAAATGTCACATTATAAATTATGTTATTGTTAAAAACAATTAAATACTTTTATTCCTATTAATTTATAAATAATCAATTAATTGAATGAAGATAGAATCTTATTAATGAGTTCACGTAGATTCAATTGTAAAAAGGGATCACTTATAACTGAGGATGAAATTAAAAATGAATTACTCCTTAGAATTAATTTTAATTAAATTAATTTGAATTTACAAGAAATGAAAGTCTATTAGATGTGGAAAAACATTGAAACATTGTTATTTGATAGAATCTTTATAGTACAATTGTTCAATTTGTAATAATAGTTTATTTACAAATTAATAATATATATAACATTTATTTGTCATAAGAATGGATTTCATAAAATTATAGAAGGAGCAACAGATTAAGGATCTTTAGTTTCATCTTTAAATTCTAGAGTTTCTTAGATTCCAGCAACACCCATCATCTAACAAAATGCTTCAAATCCAATTTTGTTCTAATTATTAGGATCTATTTCAGCTATCATTTGATTGATTTTCTCAAGGGAAAGTGAGCGTCCATGCCTGGCAAATGATTCTCTAATGGCTTCCCTTGATAAAAAATTTTCATTCTAGGTATCAAAATATTTGAAAATAGACCACAATTTCTCCCTTGTAAAAACACGTCTTTCATCAATACAGGCAGTTAAGAAATCACTGTATTTAATTATTAAAGGTTTGGTTGTGGATTTGTGAGAATGAGATATTGATAAATCCTCTAATTCATCAAAGTCATACCCAATGTTTTCCATAATTTATTCAATCTCTTCCACTGTTGCTAAGGAACCCTTATAATTATTTCATTCAATACCTCCTGCTAAAGTGCTTGATGTAGTTCTTAGACTGTAATTGTACCAGAATTATCAACGTCAATATTTTTAAATATTTATTGCAACCTCCCTAAATCCTTTTCATTCATCTGATTAACCAAAACTTTCATCACTTCCTTCTTAAATTTAGCACAAATTCTGTAAGTCTTTAGCATTTAATATAATGTCCTTTAATCGTCTTCAGTTTGCGATCCTGAAAATCCAGTACTCCTTCTTGGAGGTCTAAAAACCCCATCCTTAAATTAAAGTTGAAACCATGGGTGCTTAAGGCATTCCTTGGCAGAATATCTTAAGTGCTAATTTTTGTTAAGCATTCTCTTCAGAAGGTCTTTTGCTTCGTCACTTGTGTTTCTCCAATGTCTTCGATCAAATATCAACTATGTATAAATTAAATTTAATACATTTTGATATTGTATATTTTCATAAAGGTCTTATCGATTTTTCCCATAGAAAGGAGGATAGCCCACAAGCATACTAAACAATAAAACTCCGAGACTCCAAACGTCACATTTTTCACTATAAGTCCCTTCGATTACTTCTGGTGCTAAATAGACAGGTGTTCCTACTCCAGCTTTGAGTTTACTAAATATATTGGATCTTCATTACTTGTAGCTGAAGGCATCGTATTTCACTGAAAGCCCAAAGTCAATAAGTTTAGGCTCAGATCTGATGTCTCGATCGGTGAACATAATATTTTCTGGTTTAATATCTCGATGTATAATTCCTTGTTCATGAATGTATGCTATGGCGGAAATGATCTACAAATAGAACAATTAATTACTTTAACCATAATATCTCTCGCCTAACCCTCCGTGTATGATTTTTAATTTTTGGGTATGCTCTCCATAAGTTCTGCCCCAGCACATTTATCCATACAAATATAGAAGTATAGTTCACTTTAATATACTTCATGGAATTTTATAATATTCGGGTGATCTAACTTCTATAATATATATATTTCATTGGCTAGCATGGTCTCTCTTCCCTTAACTTTTCTCTTGTCAATCATTTTTATGGCGTACTATTTCTCTGAATTATTTCGCCTTTTAGCTGAGAGAACTTTACCGAAGGCTCCAATTCCTAGCACTCTCCCGAAAGAAAATATTTTATGTATGTCTGCTGTTGATGTAAAGATGTAAGCTCTGTTTGTTGTTTGCATAGCAACAATTTTATTTATACCTTTAGGTTAGAAACAACCCATTATTTATTTTTATTATACATTTATAAGATCTTTCATCAGCTTAAATTTCAAAAAATATTAATTCATAAATCATATTCCTTTAATGGAAATATCAATGGATTTTGAGTGTATAAAAATTATTTATAAATTAATTTATAAATCATAATGCATTATTATTGCTGAGCATTTTACAATATTTAATGTTCTTAATAAGCTTACTTCCTCTTAAAACCTTTTATATTTCATACCAATCTGTTTGTCATAGTAGAAAATAGCGCTTTATGCTTATTTCTAAACTAAATTTACAACTCTATATAGTATTCGAATTCGTTAATGTACTTTGATTTGACAAATTAATTTAGTCCTTTTTCTTCGAATAAATCTAAAAATTTTATTGTTTAAGCGTATATTTATGAGTTTTATGCATTTTTCCATAATTTTCTTAAAAAACAATTTACAATAGTAGTTAGATGGAAACATTAATAATCATTATAAATCTAAAGGATAAAAATTATTAGTTCTATCAGCCAAGTTGAAAAAGTAGGTATAAAGTTCAAGTATTAATATTTTAAGTAATTTAATTCTATTAATCTTGTAATTGAAGTATCTCCAACTCAAAATATATAAAGCATCATTTTTTGAAGTGTTTTGATTCATTATTCCTTATTTTTACAATAATATAAAATAACTTTGATTATTTAGCCAATTTATTTATTCAAAAAGCAATTTAAACTTTAGGATATTTAATTTAATTCTTATACTGAATATATGGTATTTATGTTCATTATTATCTAATAAAAAAATATTTATAATGTATTGTATATTGTATATTTTCTATTTTTTGTATTGCAAAAATGTATTTACAATTTTCTTTGGTTTTCTTATCATCACATAGAAAGAATTTTGACATCAAATTATTTTTATCCCTGAAATTATCTTATTAAAATAGTTCTAAGAATTTATGATTTAATTCCTTTATTTTTTGTTTAAATGTTTGAGATTTTATTCTTCTAGATTAAACTTTATGATTGCCGAAGAATATTATCAAAAAAGTAGAACACATTATTGATAATTTTTAGGGGGTGTAATCGATATTATATCGCTTGAATTGGCATATTTTTCAACTTCTTTTCCTTAAATAAAGTCCAATTATATAAATGAACTTTGATTTAATGAGCTTATCATAAGAAATATGTAGAAAATTCATAGATATATACTTTATAGTTATAAATGTATTTAAGAGCCAATATTTGGGATGAATGATGAAAACTATTAATTTATAGAAATTGATTCTCAAATAAAGACTTTTAAATGAAGAATGGGATTATTATCTTAATTTCTATTCCTAACTAAGGCTAACACATGGCAAAATTCAAATTTAATAAAATAGATTCATTACAATATTCAAACCCTCAATATATTAATAGGGATATAATTAAACATAAAACATAATTAAAAGATTTAGAGTATGTAATTCTAGGTCTAAATATTTAAGATTGACAATTGAGTAGAATATGTTCATTTGAGTGTAAAGATATTTTAAAAATCCTCAGTCTAATATAATTAAACCCAGTTATTCAAGAGTTTTTATTATTCAATTAGGATACTTACATCCCCAAAAAATATGGCAAAATGCTATCTATTCCATTAAATATATGCATTCCAAAAATTATTTTTTGAATTAAGATGTGAGTTAAAATTGTAATAATGTTAAACTATTATATATAAATTAGTAATAAACTGGGAAATTTATATTAAAATATTGTTCTATCGTTTTAAGGTAAAGAATATCTACTTTTATTAGACATTTCGATTTAGTTTTGATAACTGTTACATTTTTGAAAATTTCATAAGGTTGACTGAAATAGCAAACTGATCACAAAGAAATTCGTTCGGAGGGTAAAAAATTAAGTAAGAAATTCCAGCTAACCTTTATGTCATTCTTGGCTTGCCTCAACAACTTTCAGAGGTTAGTAGAAAATTGTATGAAGGTAGAATCAATTTATTTAATAGAGTGAATAATTTATATTATTATTATTTTTATAAATTATTGTGATTTATATAAGACTTTGCTATTTTATTCATTAAGAGAGTGAGATCGAGCTATGGCTGCTTCTTGAGAGTGATAAGTTTTGTCATCTAACAAACATCTCGGGATATAACTGAGAAATATTATAATTTCATGATGTCATATTTAATTTAATAAATAAAAAAATAATAGACAAAATGTAAACTATACGAATACTTTTTTCGATTTTTGTCATCTCTTAGTCATAATGGTAACTTGTAAGTGAAGACTTGCTAAATTTTTCTGTCTCGAGCAGTAAATGGAACTATGGAAACACATGTAATTGGGACAATGGAAGTATGGGTGGGGGTGGAGCAGTTTCTGGATGCTCATCTAATGATATTGAATATATTTTAGTGGGAAGTTACAAAGTTAGAGCCTACTATTCTGTGTTAAACTTGCCTCCTCATTATTAGGTCAAAGTGGTAGTGGATGGCTATTTTCTAGACTCTGATAGGGACAATATATACTATGTATCATACGAAGTCTAAGGATCAACCCCCACCTATTCATTGTAATATAAGGATAGTGCATTGCAAGGGTATGAGGATGCTTGTAGAGGATCCTGGGGTAGATTTGAAGTTCAAACCTTTATAATGACTTTTTCTCATACTGATTATAGTGAGATCCGATTCAGGGTGTGTGGAACACTTATGGATTCGAGAAATTATGGTGTAAGGGGTTTATAGATTTATGTTAATAAATGTCATTGGTCATGTTTGAAATGTAGTTCAAACTTAATAACTGGTTGCTTGGCTTGTTTCACCGATCCCTCTACTACTTTTGCTACTGCTTAAGCCTGTGGTAGTTGCCCTACTAATAAGGCATTTATTGAATACATAGATGACACAAAGAGTTGTGTGGTAGAGTGTCACTACTATAGAGTTCCAGATTCAAATAATGTATGCTAATTTAATGAAAGTATTTCTTTACATTGATCTAGACATGTTCCCTTACACAACATACTTTGACACAACCTCATTCAGTTAAACATCTCCGTGGGTGTTTGTTCCTGATCCAATTAATTATAACATATTTTACTCCAAAAAAATAGGTTCGATACCTTGCGAAACTGGTAAAAACTATGTAGGACCATTCTTATATAACGAAGCTTTTAGTGTGACTCTATAAATTCCCTATAACATATCTTATATAAGGTTTAGAGCAACCATTGTAAAGCTAAATGATTGGGTTGATTATTCAGCAGTTCATGTGTTATTAGATAATATTGAATTTGCGTCTGTTTACACAATAGGTCAAGTTCTCACAGGTCGAAATGCTGATTATTTATATTCTGAATTAATTTGTACTCCTCCTAGTGTTGGATATTTCAGATTTGAGGCTAAACTGAAATCAAATATTACTAATCCTGTCTTAACTCTATAAGGGTCTATGGAGTACAAATAGATTTATAATTTTAAGTTAATTTGGCTAATAATCGTGGGGTTTTCGAGATGTAGTTATGGATATTATGCGATGTTAACCAAATTGTGATTGGTGTGATTTTGACTTGAAATGCTATTCATGTTCATCAGGATTTCTTTATAAAAATAAATGTGTACTTAGTTGTCCAACGCACTCAGTATAATAAACAGGAGTTTGTAAAGACTTTGATGAACTAGTTGAGAGTATAAGATTTATCTATTTTAGATTCAAAGTATTTAATCAAAGCATTTTATGACTCTTCAAATACAACAGATACAGATGTTAGCAATATTGTAGGGACGATGACGAATGGAGGCTCAGATTTTACAACATCAGATGGCTTTTTAAACACTAACATTAAGGTTTATTTTAGTTATTATATGGGTAAAAGAGTGTTGGGAGGTCCATTGGTTTGGAACTCAGCAACATTTACAAAATCATACACTTTAAATCCACATTACAAATTTAGATTTAAATTCACACTAATTTTAGGAGATGAATTTTCAGGAGATTTTCAGTATACAATTGGAGGAACTTCATAGACATTGGAATATTCTGACTCAGGCTTTTCATCTACATCTAAAGAAGTAGGAAGAGATGAGCGAGATAAATATATTACAATTGATAGAACAATAGGGCATACAAGTCTGAGTTTTTCCGTTTAAATGACATGCAATTCTGACAGATCAATTAGAAGCAATTTTTGTCTAGTTTACGATTATTTTATAATCATTTTAGAAGTAAATAGTTAACTTAAATTTAGTGTACTTAATATTGTACTGCTTGCAGTGGTCCAACATGGGCAGAGTGCTCTGGAAAACAAACATTACCAACTGAAATGTCATCACCAACAACTTGTATTAATAAGGCATACTATTTTGACAACACAGTTACTCCTGCTGTGTGTAGGACTTGTACACCTTCTTACTGTTTAGAATGCTAAAATTCTTATATTTGTACTAAGTGTGCTTCTAACTTTTATTTGTAAAATGGAAAATGTTAATGTTATCCTTGGACTTATTTGACAGTTTCTGATACTTGTCAAAATTGTCATCCATTATGCGAATCTTGTTATGGAGCAAATAGTAATGAATGCTTGTCTTGTAATAGTCATCAGCACAGATATTTGAATAATAATTTTTGTATCTGTGAAAATTATTACTATGATGATGGTATTAATTATAAGTGCTAATCAATTTGTGGCGATATGATAGTAGCCGATGGAGAGGATTGTGATGATGGCAATACAATTAGATTTGATGGATGCAATAATTGCAAATTTGAATGTTAGAAGGAATGTTTAACATGTGTTAATGGTTAATGCTCTGTTTGTGCTCCAGGTTACACAATTTAAAAAACTATGAAAATGTGTTATCCTACATGTGGAAATAGTTCCCTTGTTAGCTAAGAATAATGTGAGGATAATAACCTGACTCCTTATGATGGATGTTTTAATTGCTAATTTTAATGTTAGCCTTAATGTACAAATTGTATCTATGGTAAGTGTTATGAGTGCGATAATTCTATTGGATATTATATAAATTTGGCCACTTTTAAATGTGTTACTTATTGTGGAGATCTAATTGTTGCTGGAGGAGAAATGTGTGATGATGGAAATAACAACCCTTTTGATGGATGCAACAGTTGTGCTTACTCCTGCGATTCCTTTTGTGCTTTATGCATCTCCGGTATTTGTACCAAGTGCAAATCAGGGTTCTAATTATTAAATTAAAATGGGTAATGTGCCCCAATTTGTGGAGATAAGCTCATTACTTACTATGAAGCATGCGATGATGGTAATGAAGTCAATTCTGATGGGTGCAGCTAATGCAGTCTCACTTGCTAAGAGTAATGTACATCTTGTCTTCTTGGAATCTGTTATGAATGCAATACTCCTGGATATTATTTAAATCCAAAACTTAAATAGTGTACTTCTATATGTGGGGATACTGTTCAATCTGTTTTAAATGAATAATGTGATGATGGCAATAACACATTTGAAGATGGATGTTATTAATGCAAATATGAATGCTAGGCTGAATGTCTGACATGTGCAGCAGGAATCTGTTATAGATGCAAACCAAACTTTTATCTTAATTCTGATAATACTTGTATTCCTATTTGTGGCGATGGAGTAATTTCTAAATATGAATCTTGTGATGACTATAACTTTGTTGTTGAAGATGGATGCTCATAATGTTCTTATTAATGTGAAAAGACTTGCACACTCTGTTAATTTGGTATTTGTAAATAATGTCAAAGCGGATATTACTTAAATTATTCTTTCGATAAATGCTTACCCATCTGTGGTGATACACTAATATTAG
Organism: Paramecium octaurelia; assembly: GCA_905182995.1. Lineage (NCBI taxonomy): Eukaryota > Ciliophora > Oligohymenophorea > Peniculida > Parameciidae > Paramecium > Paramecium octaurelia. Next base: position 447,369 of record CAJJDP010000037.1, read on the forward strand.
GAGATGAAGAATGTGACATTGGTATTATACCATTCGATGAAACTATTAAAAATACCACTGGATGTATTAGTTGTTAGCTCTAATGCTCACCATAATGTGAAATTTGCACTTAAGGCTTATGCTTAAAATGCAAAGAGTCTTTAGGATGGTATTTAGATTACGAAACATCCTCTTGTTACAGTTAATGTGGAGATTCAATTATAAGTGATTATGAAGAATGCGAAGATCTTAATTCTTAATTAAATGATGGATGCAATCAATGCGTTTTTACATGCTAGTAAGAATGTTCAATATGTATTTTTGGATTATGTAAATAATGTAACCAAGGATATACATTAATTAATTAAAAATGCTTACCAGTCTGTGGTGATGGGATAGTGGCTGGAGACGAGGAATGTGATACAGGAATAATTGATTTTGATGCATTTAATTGTGTCAATTGTAGATACAAATGTGCAGAAGGATGTAATAATTGTGTTTATGGCACTTGTTTAGAATGCAAAAACAATTATGGGTTTTATTTGAATTTAAATCATTAATGTGAATCCAAATGTGGAGATATAATTATAACCAACAATGAGAGTTGTGATGAAAACTCAGAATCATGTGAAAGTTGTAATTTTGTTTGTGATGATAATTGTAATAATTGTAAATTTGGATTTTGTTATGGTTGCAACCCAGGTTATGAACTACTTTTAAACAGATGTGTCAGTATATGTGGAGATTCAATTTAAACAAGCATTGAAGATTGTGAAAACGATGACATTGTCCCATTTGATGGATGCTACTCATGTCAATTTTAATGTTAAGATCAATGCCAATAATGTATAAATGGAGAATGTATATTATGTAATTAAGCTATGGGATGGTATCTATTAAATAAAAAATGTGAAACGAAATGTGGAGATGGTATAATTGCTGGATTAGAAGAGTGCGATGTCAGTTTGAATTTTGATAATGGAGATGTTTCATCTAATTATTGTTTTAACTGCATATTATCCTGTGCTTAAAATTGCTCGATTTGTGATAGAGGAATCTGCAAATCATGTTAAGATGGATACTTTTTAAATGTTTATAATGAATGTGTAAACATTTGTGGTAATTTAAAGACCGAAGACTTTGAAGTATGTGATGATGGTAATATTAATGGTTTTGATGGTTGTTTCTCATGCCAACATGATTGTTAATCTGAATGTTAAGAGTGTGTAAATGGGTAATGCATCCTATGCGAGGATGGATTTGAATTAGATTAAGATACTTAATAATGTCAATCTAAATGTGGAGACATGAAACTAACTCAATATGAAGAGTGCGATGATGGTAACTACATACCTTATGATGGATGCTATAACTGCAACTATTCTTGTACTGAAAATTGCAATATTTGTGTCAAAGGAGTTTGTTAAAGTTGTTCTTAAGGGTTTGTGCTTTCATTTCCCAAATGTATCCCTGATTGTAAAGATATTAGTTATACTTAAAATGCTGATGAGTGCTATCCATAAAAATAATGCTAAAGTGAATGTGTAATTTGTATAAAGGGTGATTGTTATTAATGTTAAACTGGATGGTATTTGAATGGTTTAGAACATAAATGTGAAAGTATGTGCGGAGATGAAATTATAGTAGGGTAAGAGTAATGTGAAGGATTCTTAAATTATGAAAGAGATGACCCATATTGTAATAGTGAATGCTAATTTTCATGTCCTAGCAATTGTGTTACTTGTTCTTTAGGTATTTGCCAAGTATGTCAAAGGGGCTTTTATTTGATAGAAAATAAGTGCTCTCATTATTGCGGAGATGCTTAAATGACGGAACTCGAGATATGTGATGATAATAATCTTACACCATTCGATGGATGTTTTTAATGTCGATAGGATTGTGAAGAGCAGTGTACTTTATGCATTGAAGGAATATGTTAGATGTGTTAAAGGGGCTATGAAATAATTGATGGACATTGCTTTTCTATTTGTGGAGATGGTATAATTACAGTTGATGAAGATTGTGATGATTAAAATTCTATTAAACATGATGGTTGTAATTAATGTAGATATGAGTGTGACAAAAATTGCTCATTTTGTGAATTTAATAAATGTATATTTTGTGCTGATGGGTTTTAATTATCAGGTTAGGCATGTATTTCAGTTTGTGGAGACGGTTTAATTGTTGGAAATGAGAAGTGTGATGACGGTAATTTAATTGATGAAGATGGGTGTTTCGAATGTCAATATGCATGCCAACAGCAATGTCAATCATGTTTATATGGATCTTGCATTTTGTGTAATGAGGAAAAAGGATGGCATGCAACATCTCAAGGAGATTGTCAACCTCTATGTGGGGATAATAAAGTTGCTGGATTAGAATAATGCGATGATGGAAATGATTAGAATTATGATGGGTGTTACGAATGCAGTTATATTTGCTAAAAAGCTTGCACCAAATGTATTAATGGATTGTGTTATGAATGCAATACACCAGGTTGGAGACTAGAAAACTATTTTTGTTGGGAAATATGTGGAGATGCAATAAAGGTTGGAATTGAAGAATGCGATGATGGTAATGATGTCCCTTATGATGGATGTTTCGATTGCAAAACTTAATGTGAAGAAGCATGTGTTGTTTGTTCTGAAGGATAATGTTAAGTATGTGCATATGGTTGGTAATTGAATGAGAATCATAGATGCGGAACAATTTGTGGAGATTAATATGTAATACCTAGATTTGAAGATTGTGATGATGGCAATCTCATACCTTATGATGGATGTTACGAATGCAATTATTAATGTGTTTAACATTGTACTGATTGTAGAAAGGACGTATGTTATGAATGTGATACACCTGGATGGACTTATGAGAGCAAAACTTAACAGTGTATTCCAATTTGTGGAGATGGTGAAGTTAATGGATATGAATAATGTGATGATGGCAATATATTTGAAAATGATGGTTGTAGTAATTCTTGTGAATATTCATGTCATATAGCTTGTCTTACTTGTGATAGAGGTAAATGTTTAGAATGCGATCGCTTTTTGGGATATTTTGTATCCAATAATTAATGTTCGTCATAATGTGGAGATGGTTTGTGGGAACAAAATACAGAATAGTGTGATGATGGAAACCTTCTGAATTAGGATGGTTGCGATAAATACTGTAGGACTGAAGTGGATTGGTATTGTAAAAATGAACCAATGCAAATTAGTAATTGCATCTTCAAAAGATAGCCTAGTGTCGAATTAAAATTGTTATCATAAGAAGAGAGAGTATCTAAAATTGAAGTAACATTCTCTACTTAAATGATGCTCTACCAAAATTACATCTTGATTGAAAATGAAAGCAATAATCCCACTATAACAGACTTTTAGCTTTTCATGGTCAAAGTTGATGAATTAAATGAGGGAGATTTTGATTATACAATAGAACCTGTCGTTGGATTCTAAGAATTTCCTCAAGAAGTTAAATACATCATATATTTAAAAATATTGAAGAATATTTCATATGATTAAATTAATGTAATGGTGGTTGCTGATAAGAAATTGATTATTTCTGAGGATTTAGTCAATTTAGAACAAAATTCAAGTTAAATTAAAATCTCAGTTCCATTTATTTAAGATGAATTGTCTTAAAAAGTTGTTGAACTTTTCTCGAATGCAAATGAAATTTCAATATATACTACAATGTGTGTTTCTCTAGTGAGTATATTCTCAACAGGCTATTCAAATCTTTTTATGACTCTTGATACTATTTAATATCTCTACTACACAAGGTATATCAATTTGGAATTTCCTTAAAATTTGCAATAGAATATGGATAATCTAAAGAAGTCTTCCTTGAGTTCAATGGTTACCAATAAACTCAAATAAACAGGGTTATCCTAAAAAGTCACATCTCAACCCAAAGAAGATAATGAACAAGAATAAGGCATGCCCAATAAATTTAAATAGGATAATCTACACTATTAATTTACTACAAATATAAAAACAACAGTTGTCTCCTTGTCTATAGGTCTGAGTATCTTCCTAACTACTTTATCCATCTCGAAACTACTTCATCTGATTCCACCTCATAAATTAAATGATCTTGGCACAATAATTGGTGGGGGAATCTTGAAAGTACGATCAAAATGCACTAAGATATCTAATGACTTTTTTTATTCTGGAGCTATTAGATTAATAACAGTTAATTTTTATGAAATGCAATTTGCATCATTAATCTAATTATCACATGTTAGTTTTAATTCTTATAGTGATATTGCAAATAATAGTGCAGCTGTTGCCACTCTAGCCTTCACCTGCATTTTCACTAGTTTGCTTATTCATAGAATAAGATAGATCTAAACTAAATAATCATTAACGATGAAGTTTTACATTAAAACTTTATTTTAATCGGATGAGAAGAGCTATTTAAAGTCAACGTGGTAAATGCAGTATAATACAATTTTGCTTGTGAAAAAGTCAGCGTATATGTTAATAATAGTTTGTTTCTAAAACCAAGGACTTTATTAAACACTTGGTGTTGCTACCTAAGCTGCTGCATTTGCAACTTATTTGGCTGTATCTTCACCATTTTCAAATAATGAGGATCAAATTAAACAGTTGATCACAGAATTAGGAATGATGGCCAATACTCTAAGTTTTGGTGCATACTACACGTACGAGTACTTTTCGATTTCAAAAGAGAGCTTAAGTTAAATTGGATGGTTTAATATCGGCATTTTCACAACCATATTGACATCTAATTTAGCCATTGATTTTTCTTCTTAAGTTAGAGTGTTATACAAGAAAGTAAAGAGGAGTTTTGACAAATTCATGGAGAATTAGATGCCTACTTAATCGAGAGTCTAGCCCATTTTTGTTTGAGTGTGATTATTTTTGTTGTATTTTTGATGATGCTTCAATTTATAAATATTCATATATATTTGTTTTAAGTGTTAATACTAAATAAAATTTGTAAAAATTATTAGTTATGAAAATATTATTCTGGTTAATCTCAAGGTGTTATTTGTGGTTACCTCGTAAAATTCAGAAGTCTGTATAAAAATCTTTATTGTTACAACAGGGAATTGATTAGACACAAAAAGTAAAATTTCAAACTTAAATTAGATTGAATTCTCGAATGGAGAAGTGCAAAAGATCACCAATTTTGAAATTGCAACCAATAATATCAAATTAATTAGTGTATGGAAATGTCTTATTAGTTTAGATTAAAACTCTTATAGTGATATTTATAGAAAAAATTATTAGCGTTGAGAATATTATAATACTTGGAATTCTGATTATCGCACTTTCTGGGTAAACCTATACTCATGATCAAAACGAAGAAATCATCGTATATTACACTCTTTTTTGCTATCTCTTTAAACTGTTATTATCTCTAATGAACACATCAATAATTGCATTTTAACGAAAGACATAATAAAATACAATTAATTCTTAGCAATGCACCATCATAGCCAAATTTCCAGATGTTTCATCAAAGCAACTCTCCAATTTAAATATTGAGTAAATTAAATAATTATCATTTAATAGGTTGCATTCATATGAAAAAATTACTTGGAGTTAATTAAAGGTTGGCCACATTATTTGTTTACAACAGAATGAACAGAGCCCTGCTGATCTATTGATCCTTGATTCCAGTAAAGAGTAGGTTTTAATAAACTTTGATCAAAGAACTCCCTGTTCTTGCACTTTTGTTAGTTTAAATTAGACTATTAAGGGAAATATTTTAGACTTCAAAACTAAGTTAAGTGGAACTATTTAATTCACTGTAACTGATCTTACAATACAGGGGACCATCAAGTTGAAAAATGACCCAAAATTAACACCATTTACGAAAAAGAATATGATTTAAAGAGGAGAAAGATTGAATTCAGTTGATTGGATATTTGGAATGGTCATTAGAGTGGGGAATGATTGCATAGCATAATCCAATTTTTATAATGAGAATTTTAAACCCTCCAGTTGGATACATAAAGTATATTAGAAGGTAATACTCATTTTAATCGTTTTGTTTTTAATTTTGCTGGTTCCAAACATAATTTTTTATTCCTTCTAGTCTTATGAGAAGTATTTCTATAGTAGTATATGTTATTCTTTATTGATCATACCTTAAAATTTGTTGTGGTTAAATTAATTTTGGCTTTTAATTAATATGGTAAAAAATAATAACATTTTTAATAAATACAAGAATGCATAAAATGTCCAGTAAAATTCAATGAATAGATTATTAAGTGAAATAAATGAAAATCAAGTAGTCATCATTTCTGAAAACGAGAAAAAGGTCTTACTACCCATACAAAAGCAATTTAAGATAAATCTTCTACCCATCTAATAAACAGAGATATAACTGTTGAAAAAGAAGAAGGACAATTTCAAAGGATTTTTAACTTTGTCAAAGATAAATATCCTTGATATGATTAAAGGTGACATGATTTTGCTAGACAACCCTTAAGAAATATTTAAAAATAAACCATAAATTATGTAGATCATTACAAAGGATTAAAAATAATATCTTTTTAATTATTAAAAACTATAAGAATTGGTCAAGAAAGCATCTCCTACCTTAAAAACAAATTATGAAAAATTATTAATAGATACAAATAGACAACAGACTAATGATGAATAAAAAACATAAGATCTAGAAGTATTACTGGCAGAGAAGAAAGTTCCAAATTTAAGAAATTCAAATGAAGGTCTCTATTAAATCAAAAAATTGCAATTGGCATCAAGAGAAGAACTTGTTAATAAAACATTATTAGGCACATAAAAGCAATAGTTGCCTAAAAAGAAAAGTACACGATATATCTTTGATTAATCTTTTGCTAAGAAGTCACTTGATAGAGTGGACTCAATGAAAGACCTTAGTAAATTGAATAATAGCACACCAAGCTCTTTATAAAAATAAAGAAGTTAGTTTTTTGGTAAGGGAGGCACACTCATAAAATAATACAATAATAATTCTTCTCTTTAAGTCTCACCAACAAAATAAAATGAAGATTAAGGAGCAGATAGATTGATAGGAGATTATTATAATGAATAAGATTTTATTGATTGCCTTTATAAAAAGGATGACACTCTCCACAATGAAATTTTATTGATGATTCTAATTACCAATAATATATTAAGTGTTTTTGATGACCAAACTAGGGAACTATAATTTAATTTTGGCAATAAGTTCGATGAATCCCTGTTAGAATTTACAAAAGTCTTTAATTATTAATTATTATGCAGCACTGAAATCGAGAACTCCAGATTGGATTATAAATTAAAAAGTTATATCAAAAAGGTGATCTCTATAGAAAATTAAGTGAAGGTCTTTGAAGTCTTGGCCTTTTTGGAGCCTACCGAAAAAAGAAAGAATACACTTTCTGTTTTGGTGAGAGATCCCGAATCATTTTTGTTGGAAGAAGGCTCAATACTATACACAAGAATTTAAACCACTGAATTGAAAAACGTATTTAAAGGAAAAAATGATCCTCATAACAAATAGCCAGAATATTATAGTTACTATAATGAACAATTGTAGGAATTGTTATGGGATGGACAATCAACTTTTGTGTACAGTAAGAGATAGTTGAGCCAAGATTAGACTCAAGAGTTTTTGTAAAAATTGTCCTAATTGCATGATGCTTATGGGAATAGATCCTAAGAAATAGAAATTGAGTACTAGAAATTGGAATAATAAAATGAAATACTATTTTGTATAGGTATTAGATCAGGGAATCATCACAACACCTCTCAAATTTCATAGAATGAATTTTAAATGGACGCTCTAAAGGAGGAGAAGTTATTCTAAACACTTCAGATGTAGAACATTAAAATTTGTTTAACTACATCAGAGTCATATGATGAATTGATTATTTTTCTTAGATCACATTAAGTGGTTTAAAAAGAATAAATAGTTCATTTTTATGAGAGAGATGTGCAGTAATTATAATACAGATTTAGATAACATATTTAATATATGTTAGAAGAATAAGATATAATGGGGAGTGATGTTTAACAACACTTAGAGAAATATATCATAATCAGTAAAGAATCTTTCAAAATAATATTGTAAGATGATTATCTCAAATATCATTTTGTATTCATGACCGAATTTGCAAGTGGCTTAGGTGCTTATCAATTTACTGGTAAATGTAATGGGTAATTAGTTAAATTGCTCAAATTGAACAAAAAAAAAGTAATCTCTATTGGAAATTCATTGCAAAATAATTATTTATTTAACAAATCAGACATTAGTTTTACTTTGACATAAAATAACCCATTCTTTTGCATTACTTAACCAAATTTTGTAGTTAGAAATATTAAACAAGTATTTTAACTGTTTTACTTTTATTGCACTCAATATTTATAGAATTACATTTCCTTTTTAGAAATTCAAGTCTACAGAAGTACTTTAATAGGATTATCAGTTTTTGGCATCAACCTATATTAAAGCGATATAAATCTATTTAATTTGATGATATTTTTCCTTGTTCCCAGCAATATATCCACTTTCATATTTTAATCGTATTTGCTCATCAATTAAGTAGATTACGATTAGAAATACTTTAATAGTTTGACAAAAAGATTGACGATTCTAAAAACAGAAAGCATTGTAAAATAGTTAATTAAAATCATAATAATTGCAATATTTGATTCTGCTTTATTGATTATAGTAGAAAAGGCACTTCTGCATTTAACTTATGGAGATGGAAAGATCAACTAAACAAATTAAATAGTTTTATTGTATACAGGAATTGAGGTTTTAGAGAAAAGTAAATTATTATTTATTGTTTTTGATGCATTCAATGATATATTATATAAGATAAAACAACTACTCATTATTATCTCTTTAACCTTTATATTGTCAATATGTTATTTGATAGTCTAATCAATTGAAGACAATTAAGAAATTTCATTACAATTCAACAACCCAGGGTTATAAGTGTTTATATTTATGGCAGCATTTTTAGTTGGCTTATCTTTTGTACTCAAATTAATGCTGCAAATCATTAATGTGGATTTTTCATTTCCTATTGATAACTCCTAATTAGAAATTCATATGAAAGAGATCAATAATATTAAATAGAATCTTAACTCGGACACAAATGAGAAGGGATACTTCCAAAATATAAAGAAGATGATAGAAACCTTGTTTGAGAATAAAGACATAGTTGATGAATAAATAACCAAATTCATTAAAGTAGATCAGACTACAATAGATTACATGGATAAAAATCATGGATTTTATGATAGGAGAACTGAAAATGACTTTATGGATTTCTTTAGATAGTAGAATTGGTAGAAGTATAGTTTGTCCTATGTATTTGTATTCTATGAAGGCACAATATTTATTTCCCATCTCTATGAAATTATGATGAATGACTTTTCAACATCGATCCTAATAGTAATCATCATCTAGTTAATGTTGTAATTGCTTATAGTGATATTCTAATTCAAATTCATAAATAACAAGACTTCGCAATAGTACTTGTAAATAGTATCATTTGGATTGCGGTTCATCTTTAAGATCCTAATAGATCTACTCTATTTAGATGAGAGAAAGGAGTTCACTGCTTTTCTATATCATACCTTATTTAGCCTATCTTTTGCCCTCACAACTCAGCCAAAAATCAATATTTACCTATACGCTGCCTTGCAATTGCTTATGTATCTATTTGAATTGGTGTTGGATGGATTCAGCATTAAATATGATAACATTAACGAAGCCATATTTTGTTCCTTTAAATACTTCTTCATAATAATAGCAATCTCATACCCCATTTTTAATTATATACAAAAAATACAGTTCCTATAAAGATCTTCGTATGTCTACCAAAATAGATTGAGTAAGGAATAGAAAAAAATTAATAGAGTGTTGGGTTTGTTAATGCCTCGATTCATACAAGAGAGGATGAATAAAGGCCAAATTTAAATATCGTAAGATTAAGGAGATGTAAGTGTGTTATTTTGCGACATTTATCAGTTCGATAAGGTAATCAAGGATTAATAGGAGAAAATAATAGAATTTTTAGATACCCTCTATAGAGCCTTCGATCAATTGTGTTAAAATTACGACTTATAGAAAATTGAGACTGTTGGGAAAACATACATGGCAGCAGGAGGACTCAAGGATTACGATGTTGTGATAAGTAAATTAAAATTCGATCATTTTAGATTAAAAGAATGCCAACAGCACATCAAGAGCACTTGAAACTGCAATATAAATGATGGAGACTGTGAAAACTATGAAATATGGGGATAATTAGGATGTGCAGTTAAAAATAGGAATTCATTTTGGGAGAGTGATAGCTGGAGTTATTGGTGTTCACAAACCTTAGTTCTCGTTGATAGGAGATACAGTTAATACAACAAGCAGAGTATGTAGCACAGGTGAAGCTGGATTTATTACTTTAAGTGAGGCTGCATATTTGCATGTGAAAGACAATACTAAATATTAATTTGAGAAGAAATCAGTTGCTGCTAAAGGTAAAGGGATGATTGAAACATATAAATTGATTTTATAATAAAAAGAATCAACACGAATATTGACTCCCAAAGTATCGACATCCGAATATCAGGATAAGAATTCAATTTAATCGAAAGAACCTAGGAAGATAATGAATTTTAAATCATCCACAGACAAAAAGAATATCTTTAAAAGACCGTCAGTTCAACCTGCCTAAATCGGAGCCTTGAATCTCAATGATCATGCCAAATCCCCCAAAGTTGTCATTAGATAGCTACATAGAGAAACCCAATCTTCCATAATGCCAAATATGATTTTGAAAAAAAAACCATCAATAGAAAACGATTTAGAAAGCAAACGATTAAATTCCATCAAATCTAAATCATTTAATTAAGTACCATAATTTTACTAATTTTAAGAATGATGATGTGAAAGATAACAACCATAATAGTAATGCAAAGACACCTGGATTTCAAAAAAATTGGATTTAAAAACGGCAAAGTGCTGTTGAAGAAAAATTACCGAATTTTTTAGCATAACCCAATAATCAATAGGATTCAATTACTTAGATTTAGTTCCAAGTAGATTCAAAGCCTCAAGTCTAGGCTGTATCACAATCGTGTTAGTAACAATTATTTTCATCTGGTGTTAATCTATCTCATTAATCAAATCAATAGTAATTTTTACATTCCGCTGATCAATTGCTAAAAGTGACTGATTAATAAGTGGATAATAACAAACAGGAGGGTCTTAATTTTATTCCAAGACCATAGATGAAGAAGAAAGGAACCATAATTTTGGGAGAGCTAATTTAGAAGAAGGGAGCAATCATAAAATCTAGTACTAAGATAATACTCCCAGAGGAAAGGGATAAAAATTAAATAGTTAAAGTATCTGGAGTAGGAGTGGATAGTGATTCTTAAATGGAATAAAAAAAATAACTCAAAAATTAACGGTCTTTGAAATTGCAACACCTGCAGGATTCTAGTTCTGCTTTGAAGAAGAGTCCAGAATCCATGAATGAAAGATTAGAAGAATTGGAAATAGCCAAAAAGAAGTTGATTATTACACCTGAATAGAAGTTTGATTATTAGACNAGTAAATTAAAATTCGATCATTTTAGATTAAAAGAATGCCAACAGCACATCAAGAGCACTTGAAACTGCAATATAAATGATGGAGACTGTGAAAACTATGAAATATGGGGATAATTAGGATGTGCAGTTAAAAATAGGAATTCATTTTGGGAGAGTGATAGCTGGAGTTATTGGTGTTCACAAACCTTAGTTCTCGTTGATAGGAGATACAGTTAATACAACAAGCAGAGTATGTAGCACAGGTGAAGCTGGATTTATTACTTTAAGTGAGGCTGCATATTTGCATGTGAAAGACAATACTAAATATTAATTTGAGAAGAAATCAGTTGCTGCTAAAGGTAAAGGGATGATTGAAACATATAAATTGATTTTATAATAAAAAGAATCAACACGAATATTGACTCCCAAAGTATCGACATCCGAATATCAGGATAAGAATTCAATTTAATCGAAAGAACCTAGGAAGATAATGAATTTTAAATCATCCACAGACAAAAAGAATATCTTTAAAAGACCGTCAGTTCAACCTGCCTAAATCGGAGCCTTGAATCTCAATGATCATGCCAAATCCCCCAAAGTTGTCATTAGATAGCTACATAGAGAAACCCAATCTTCCATAATGCCAAATATGATTTTGAAAAAAAAACCATCAATAGAAAACGATTTAGAAAGCAAACGATTAAATTCCATCAAATCTAAATCATTTAATTAAGTACCATAATTTTACTAATTTTAAGAATGATGATGTGAAAGATAACAACCATAATAGTAATGCAAAGACACCTGGATTTCAAAAAAATTGGATTTAAAAACGGCAAAGTGCTGTTGAAGAAAAATTACCGAATTTTTTAGCATAACCCAATAATCAATAGGATTCAATTACTTAGATTTAGTTCCAAGTAGATTCAAAGCCTCAAGTCTAGGCTGTATCACAATCGTGTTAGTAACAATTATTTTCATCTGGTGTTAATCTATCTCATTAATCAAATCAATAGTAATTTTTACATTCCGCTGATCAATTGCTAAAAGTGACTGATTAATAAGTGGATAATAACAAACAGGAGGGTCTTAATTTTATTCCAAGACCATAGATGAAGAAGAAAGGAACCATAATTTTGGGAGAGCTAATTTAGAAGAAGGGAGCAATCATAAAATCTAGTACTAAGATAATACTCCCAGAGGAAAGGGATAAAAATTAAATAGTTAAAGTATCTGGAGTAGGAGTGGATAGTGATTCTTAAATGGAATAAAAAAAATAACTCAAAAATTAACGGTCTTTGAAATTGCAACACCTGCAGGATTCTAGTTCTGCTTTGAAGAAGAGTCCAGAATCCATGAATGAAAGATTAGAAGAATTGGAAATAGCCAAAAAGAAGTTGATTATTACACCTGAATAGAAGTTTGATTATTAGACCTTAGAGACAATTAAGAAGTTCAAACTTGACTATGATGAAAAGTCTACTTTTGAAATTGATAATAGTCAATTCAAAACTAACGATCAATAGTTATACCATTCTATTTATGAGGAATACAAAGAGTAAGAGAAATTATAGATGAGGAATATTTTAGTATTTCTAACAACCTTGAACTTGTTTAAGGGTTTATTGTTGTTCATCATAAGCCAATAATTTAATGATACATAGATTCAACTATTAGTTGTATAAGTGTGTTAGTTTGGGATGTGTCTAATTTTGACAATCAGTTACCAAATGATTTTGGAAAGAGTGAATTTGGAAATGCTAAAGATTATCATTTGGATCTACTTTTTGGGTTCTAGTAGTCTTTCTTTGTTAATCATAAATTTCGAGAAAAAGGAAGAATTTGAGGTAGTCCTACAAACAATATCAATAAGTGTTTTGTACATCAATGTATATCTTTCATAAATCTTAAACTATGAGGATAGATAGAGATTTATTGCTATGTTCATAATAGTGATAACAATAATGATAGTGTATGAGGCTTATATTTTGGAATTATTAATCTATTTGATGGGAATCTCTGGATTAACGTTCTTTTGTTAGATGCAAGAGAAGGACCTACTATTTAAGAACTATTTAATAAGTCTACAGTTGTCAACTTAAATAGCAAAGTATGAAAACATGCTCCAATACCTGATGCCTCCTCATGCTTTGAGAAGATTGTTGAATCCTGATTAAGAGAATACAGACACCTTTATGGATGTATTGGAGAACACGACAGTACTATTTGCAGACATCGCTGGTTTCACTAAATATTCGAGTTCTGTTGAACCAGAAACAGTGGTAGATATGCTTAGAAATCTATTCTCAAATTTTGATGAGTATTGTCAGAAGGCTGAAATCTACAAGTTGTTTACGATAGGAGATTGTTATGTGTGTATGGGAGTGCTGGATTGTAAGAAGAGAGACCCTGCAGGAGAAGTAAGTTTTATTTTAAGACTAGGCCTAAAAAGTATTAGCATTTGGTTTTAGTATGATTGAAATCATCAATCATTACAAGAAAGACCCTCAATACTAGCATCTAAATATGAGGATCGGAGTCCATACGGGTAGAGTCTTGGGAGGCGTCGTGGGAACAGATGTAGTTAGATACGATATTTATGGGGAAGATGTTACAATAGCGAATCTGATGGAATCATCAGGACAAGTAATAAATCATCTAATTTTAGGAGGGGAAGATTCTCGTTAGTGAAATCACGAAGAATTTAGTGGAAAGCGAATATGAAGGATTCTAATTCGATTATGCCAAAGATGTTTATCTTCCCTCTAAAAATTTAACCATTTCTACTTACTATGTTTCACCTAGTGATGTAGAGTACAGTTAAAATGATTGATTTTTCTTCCTTAAATTAATGTTTTTATCTTATAATTAACTTTATGATTCCAGCCAATAAATCACCTCATGATGTTGAAATATTCTTTTGCTATTAATAAGCGATAAATAACTTAGAGTAGGGGAGAATCAATGATGGGAAGGAATAACTGAAGAATCTGCTCCATTCCAAAATTGTATAGAGCTAGGAGAACAAAACCATTCATTATGCTACATTAATTTCATTGGCTGAAATATGTGGGAGAAGCAATGAAATTAGAGAGAAATGCGAAGCTCTAAGGTACTATCATGAAAGCAATGCCATCATAGAGGATTGTTGGGAAACGAATAGAAAAATGGCCATTATCTTCAGATAAATAGGCCTCAATTTTAGAGCCTTGCACTTGACTTTAAAGGCGTATTTATTCAGTTTTACTATTTAGTTTGGAGTCTTGTCAATAGGTCCAAGGCAAAATAATATTGTACTATTAGGTTTGCTGTTTAGCATTCTTGATTAACGAAGTAGATTACTTTAATCAGTATTTGGAAAAGATGCCTGATGAAAACAAATTGAAGTAGCAACTCCTAGAATTAGATTAGTATTTTAAGGAATCAAAAACCACTTTATTTGTGAATGAACTTTTAGAAGAAAGAAATTAAATCTCTAAAAAATTGGAATAAATACCAAAAGAATATTTAATTCTAGATTACTTCTATTAAGAATATGAATGCGAAATCTACTTGGATGAAGTCGACCTCAAGAAGTTTTTTAAAAAACTCAGGAAACTATTAATAAATAATCTTCACATTGATTAGGTAACAGAAGAAATACACTAAAAAGACATTTCTATTATTCTAAAGACTGTTTTCATTGTAAAATCGAAAAAAGAAAAACTTATTCCAATGAACAAACTCAAAGAACAACTTGAAAAAAATGTTAAATAGCGTCTGAAATAGAAATTAAACCTATAGAATGATTAAAACAACAAAGAAAAATTTTCATTATAATCTATTATTCAGAAAGAAAATTCCAAAGTTATAGAAATAATGAAAAAATGTGGTGTCAAGTTTGAAGCAATCTCAATATATGGCAAAAATACCATCTTAAATCATTAACAAAGTCCAGATACAGAATAAAAATAAAACGTGACAGTCAATAAAAATTAAATAGGACAATATTTAATATCAAAACTCTAATCATCTAAGTTTTACTTTATAAGTCTAATAAACCAATTAACAGAGCTTCTCTATAAAATACCTGATGAATTAAACTTTGATAAAGAAGCAATCGAGTAAGCTTAAATTGAATTAGTTAAATCCTATATTTGGGCGTAATACTTTATGACTGATTTAACTAATGATCCGAAAATAGATCTTAAAATTCTCTATTAATTATTCAATGAATTTAAATAAAGAATAAAAAATGAAAAAAACAAAACTAAAATGTAAGTAATCAAACTAAAAAATTATTAAAAATTGATATTTAAATTAAATGACAAGTTGCTATTTTAAATCAGTTTTAAGAAATCTTAAAAGGAACAATAAATATCGTAAACTAAGGAGTTCAAAATGATTATGTCTCAAATCCACAATGAATTCAATATCGTTAAGAATCTCCCTAATCATAATTAAAATCAAAATCAACAAAATAGAACTCAACACTTATAATTGACTAAACTTTTAGAATTTTCACTTTCAGAAATTCTAGAATTTTGGGAATAACCAATTTATTTGATTGAAAAAGGGGATCAAATACAGACTCAGGTGATTAAGATAAAGAGCTTCCTCAAAGATGAACCTAACCTATGTGACTAAAAAGAAACCTATCTAATTTTGAATGCTTGCATTAAACAACTCTATTTTAGGCAAACAAAAGAATAATGTAAATATGCATTTCAAATAATTAAACCTATTTTTGAATAATTCTGTAAATTAACCCAAATTAATTCAGTCATAGCTGTATGCTTGTTAAAATTAATATTTATTTATGGAGCCCTGGATGAAGAAGCTAGTTAACCACTATTATCATTTTTATTATTCTATCATAAGAAGCTAGACTCTCCAAAAAATGACCTATTATTAATAACAACACTTTAATTAAAATAAATTCAGTTATGTAAATTCTTAGAAATATATAATTTGAATAATGTAATCAAAGCAATACTTGATTTAAGACAAAGGATGAAACAAGACTATTAATAGTATTTGAGAAATTTTACAGAAAAATTTTAAGATTCAAAGGATGTTCAGTATTATTTACTAAATTATATTAACGAGAAACCAGGCATCTATGGACATTGTACAGTTAAAAAAAATTAAATGCAAATTGAAACATAACCTGCTGAAAATACAAAAAATTTAGTTCCACCTGAGATATATTCAAGTGAGTCGGAAGATGACTACGATTTTACTTCTCATTATAATAGATATTTCAAAGATATTAAATTGATGAATGAGTAATTAACAGAGCCTTTTAAAATTGGATAAAACTAATATTAATTTAGCATTGAAAAATAAAGATACTTATTAAGTCATAAATTATCGATCAATTTGGGAGATCCCAAGATTTCCAATCAAATTAAAAGAGTTTCGAAAGAATTAGTCAAATAAATTTACTCCTTTTCCACCAAAGATCTTAAAAAAACATTTATTGTATATTTCTTTGAGAATTACTATTTCAGTCCACATTTCATTTAAAAAGAATTGGTCGAAGATGAAATTAAATTTATAGGTTACTTCTTGCCAATTTGCTATAACAAGTTTTCTGATAAAAAAGCAGTTCATAATTTTGCCAACACATTTATTTTAAAAAATATTCCAAAGAAAATAGATTCCTAAGTTTATCAATATGCGACTGCATTGAATTAAATGATTTTTTCAAAGTAATCGTAATAATAACCTCCCAAATTTAATGAGATGAAAGATCTCATAGTGCAACAAAAGTTATCGAATGATTATATGGCCAACATTTATTACTTGCTATAATTAGCAAGAGAAGATGATAAAAATAATATATATATTTGTATAGCAATAGCATTGAATGAGATCCCTTTTTTTTGGAATTATCTTTATATGAAAATCTTCAATCTAGCTTACAATTAATTAAATCAAAAGGTATAACCTTAGGAGATTGACTGGTTTATTAGCTAAAAAAAGATTTAAGTTCACTTATAAAAATAATAAAATCTGGCTCATCTTTTCGAATATAGATTCATTATGGATTTACTAAAAGCACAGCAGAGATAACTAGAATATGAAAGTTAACCAAATGAAAAGAATTATTAGAAAGTGCAATAGGCATACCAATTTTTACTTTCATAGAACCAAATTGCAATACCAAATGATATTTTTGAATTATAACATAATTTCAGGGCGATTTTATTGATTGAAAAAAAAATATTAAGAAAATTAAGGAGCATACCAATAGATAGAATTATTCAATCTATTCAGAATTATTCCTCTATTAACAAACTTATAATTTAAATGAAAGAAAAATAAATGAATTATTTTTACAATTCCTCAGAGGGAGAAGTAGAAAGTATATCAGATTTATAAATCAATGTTTATAAGTATCTCAGAAGATTCATTTAGAGTAATAATGTAAATGCTCTGAGCAAATTACTAGATATTATTGAAACTAAAATTCCTTTGTTAATGGAAAGCATGAAAGAAAATGAAGAATTCTAATATAGTTTATAGCCTGAACTAAGATTCTATAAGAGATAATTATAGGATAAAAAAAGCGATTCATCCAATTAAATATATAAAGACTCTCAATAAAAAATAAATGTTGTAATGATGAATCTGTGTTTGTTTTTTGAAAAAATTAAAATGAGGATTGATCGTGCTGCTCCTTAAAGGTATGCTATAGAAGGCATATATTATTACTGTCATATATAATTAAGCAATAAGAATTTGTCAAAAGAAAAGCTTGAGAACTTACTCTAAATCATATCTTTAATATTTTCCACTTAAAATAAGGACTTAATAAAGTATTATAAATAGTATGGGGAAGAATATTCAGAATAAGACGAAGTCTTAAGATAATATTATCATCATGATCTAATATTCTAATACTTAAAATAAAAGGTAGTTAAGATTGTTATCAGGATATATATTGCATGTAAAAAGTGGAGCGAGCTAGTTGAATTACTCGATTTTATGCCAAAACAATTCGATATAAGGGGATATTAAATTTGTTTAGCTTTAATAGAAAATTGGAGGTCTTTAGAAGACATCCATTTGTTAAAAGAAGCATTATGTCAGATTGAGTATTTTCTTAAGAGAAATACACAGTATTTGCATTTGAATGAAAATAAAGACTACAATAATATGCTTGTTAAATTGTATGATAAAGCTTTGGGTAAAGAAGAAAATATTAAGGATGCTCAATCAGAAATGGAGAAGATATATTAAGCCAAAAAGTTTATAAATAACCAATTAAGAATGTTAAAAAAAGGCAAAAGGGATACTTAGTAGAATTAAGAACCATAGAACTTTATAGAAATAGGTTGAGAACAAGAATAATATTATTTCATAATTTATGCTTAATTAAAGATTTATCATAACATTCTCAAAGAAACAGATTTTTTGTTTTTATTCATTCATAAATTTATTAAGTTTATATTTCCTTTTTTAAAGTTATTATAAAAATATACTATAATTAAATTCATAATTAAAAATAATTATTAATTCCTTGCAAATTTATAATTTATGGATTCAAAGGAAGCTATTCTTGAATCAGAGCTCAATTTGAAAAATAAATCCTTTTGTTAATTTATTTTCCTTCAATTTGTGATGTCGCATAATGCTTTAATAATCAGTATAAATAAAATTCAATATAAAAAATTATATTGAATATTTATAATTATTAGGATATGATTTTTAAACATTATTCAATAAGATTCAAAATAACATCAAATAATAAAATCTGTTGTTTAATTAGAATGTGAGCATAAACATAAATATGATTATTCGATTTCACAATTAATTCACATGGGTTGAGGATTTTCTTTTATAAAATTTGTTTCTAAATATGCCGAAATCTTTGCTATCGTTTTCCTTATCATTTTTCGAATAGTAATTATCCTCTTTTCTTTTGGGGTCTGTGCAAAATTAAATCTTTTGTTATCTTAAATAGGTTAGTATTGATTTTATCTTTGTATTTGGTTTATGATATAACTCCAATTCTAAAGAATCAAGACTTGAATTTAATTCTTCTTGCATAAAATATATTTATGAATTAATATTATTTTAATATAAGAATAACATAGTCGTTAATTCTAACCTTAAACTAGATTAAATTATTACTAATAATACATAGTATATCATTAAATCGATTTTGAGTCTATTTTAACTACATAATTATAAGTACAAAAATTAAATAACCACACAAATCAACTTAAACTATATAAACAAGTATTTATGCTTGATACGAATAATTTAAAAATAATTAAATAAAGTCAAAAGTTGATAAGATATTAAATTCGAATATCTACAAATAACAACGTAGAATAATGTTGATTGTTAAGGCCATTTAAAATTGATAAACAAAACTTTAAACTCATTTTAGTGTCTCATTCAATTAAGTTCAAAAATCTATTAACTATCCAATTTGACGAATATTTTTTGTATTTTTTGTAGTTCTTAAAGACTATACACTAAAAATGTAATTACAAATTTATGATATAATTAAATTCTTAATCATCTTTTAATAAATAATATATTTGAACTTCAATTTTTATAATTAGAATAATTAATAAACAATAGACTTCAAAATACATGTCAAAAGTCAATCAGGAACTCTATGAAAGAGCATTACAGATAATAAATTAGGACACATAGATATATCAAAAATTAAATGCAACTCAATTTGATAAAGGATTGGATCTTTTTGAAATTTATTCAGAATGTTATGATATTAATGTTGTTGCTAACAATAATGTCTAAAGAATAATAACATCTATTGATTTAGAAAACAAAAGTATTTATGAAAAAGAAAATGAGTTTGAAAAAAATGATGCTTTAATTTAGTTATAATTTTTACTCAAATAATTATAAAACTAGTAATCAAGTGATACCAGATATTAGCAAATTATAGCTGTTACTGAAGAACTTATATCTTTTATAGAAAACCATAGTGATCTTTGTAAAAGATTCCGAATATAAAGTGATCAATTAATATACTTAAGAATATGTGGTTAAGATCCTGTTTAATCACTTGTTTTAAAATCTGGACTAAATTTAGTATTGAATTATTTAATAATTTAGCTTACTGAGTGGTTGGTGGTGATGTTATACAAATTTAGAATACACAAAAAAATTGAGTTTGAAGCTAAAACTTAAGCAAGATATTAAGCAAACGTGGAGTTAGAGTTTGTCTTGAAGACGTAGGATTAAGTCATATAAAACAAAAAGGAATATTAATAAAGAATAAGGGAAACTTTATTTGCAGACTAATTGGTGATGGCAGAGATCTTATCAGAGGGATTTGCTTTATCAAAATTAACAGAATATTTAGTTGGATCATTGTAAGGGGGTTGCTGTGAGATTGGTTAATGGGTAAAGAGTGTGAAATAGATTGCAAACTTGAAATTAAATGGTATATCGAATACGTTTGATAACAAGTGAGTTTAAAAGTATAATTTTTATAATTTTATTATTTTAATAAATTTTAACTACAAAATAGAATAAGTTCTCAAAAAATAGATATAATCAATGAAGATATTTAATAGTATATTAGTTCCATTTCTTCTACAGATTAATTAGTTTGATACTAAATCTCATTTAAGAAATCAATGCTTTTCATTAGTTCTTCATATAGGGTATTAAATATTTTTAATTATCCAGTTAAATTTATTTTAATAAGTTTATTAGATAACTCGGCAATTAAATTTTATTTTTGTTTAAATAATTATTTTTCTTCCTTAACTTCACTGATAATTTCCTCATTATATGGGGAAGGCGTGATTAACATAGGTGCTATTCGACTTTATCTATGATGATTTATGATATCTTTAATTTTCACTCTTTTTTAATATTTTCCACTTTTCTTATTATTCAATATTTTCTTCTGAAGATTTTTTTCGTCTTCTCTGACTTGAGCAAAGTTTTAAAGCATCTACTTACCTAAAACCATACTGTGTTTTCTTGATAATAATAATGCTTATTTTCTATGATCTATGATTTTCCTGACAGCCATTTTAAATATAGCTTGATATTTCCATTTTTTCTCTTGCTTCTGACCAAAAATGAATCTAATCAATTTCTTATGTATTTATTGATAGGTATCCTTAATGATGCTTCTTTTAAATTGTCTCTCTAATAGTTACTTTTTTGAAACATACTAATTCATTAGTTCCCCATCTAATACACTTATTCTTTTTATTTATTTGGCATTTTCTATTGAGACATATGGATATATAAATACTTTTAATTCTGGAAAGGTTTTCCTGCAATAAGAGTCTTCTTCTTAAACCTAATTACTCAATTTCAAAGAGCAATTTTTCATCATCTTAAACTAATTGTAAGAATTATAATACAGGACATATTATAACAACAGAGTCCTTACTGGCGATTGCTGCTTATTTTCTGTAGCAATCTTCCAATATTTCAATTTCCCCAAAAATATATCCTTCTTGGATATTAAGAAGTGTGTTGCCATCCTTATCGCATAGACGAATCTCTCCAGCCACTAAGAAGTAGACTTCAAGACTAGGGGATCCATTGAAGTATATAGTTTCATACTGTTTGAAACAGTAAATAGAAAAGTGAGGTAGGATGGCAGCAGCAAAATTGATATCAAAAGAGAAGATGTTAACATTTTCGATTAGTTGTTTTTGACAAAATGCAATGGCAAATACTTTAAGTTGAGACGGCAAGGTTTCAATGATTCTATCATCTTTATTATATAAATGAAATACTTCTTGTAATTCCAAAATGGATTGTTTTCAATATTATAATAATAATAGGAGAATAGTTAAGCACTTAATTCTTCTGGTATGAGGATTTGAGACATCAGAGTCTCCAGGGCTTCTAAGTCTTCATCAAAACCTTCATTTGCAGATTGCTATTCCAAAATTGCAGCTAAGTTGCCGATAGTCATGGAATAAAACCCAACTCCCAAAAATATCCAAATAATTGTTAAATTATATTATGTTGATGTTGTCATAGGTACATCTCCGTAGCCTATGACTGTAACTGTTTGAATAGCCCAGTACAATCCTTGAATATAGATTTTTGAGCTATCTTCTTATTATGAAATCCCATCATATAATAAAACGGAATGGAACAAACATCCAAAAAGACTGATTAAGATGAGCATATTTTTGAATATCTTCAAAATGCTAAACAATTTCCCATCTAGTTAAAATAATCTCTCGAAATATTAGGATTAGTCTGAGGATGTTTAGGCCTCTTAGTAGATTTATCTTTCGTTGTAGCTGAAATATTTAACAAATCTCAGTAATTTTAAGAGATTTAAGCACAATTAATCTGTAAAATCATAAACAAATAACTTATAGGGGATGATACTGAGGATATCGAATAATAGCCATCTCTATAGATTAAATAAGAATATGGCCTAGAAGGTATCGATTAAATTATGATTTTTATCGATTTGACATGTAACTTATTTTAAAATGATGTCAACCAAATATAAAATATCCAATATCAAAATAAGAATGGTCAAGACATCCTAAAATGATTAATATGAATACTAAACTCTTATAGTCCGAGAGACTAATGTAGATTGGATACAACATCAAAGTAATTAATGTTTGCACTGACATAAATTATTTCCAAATTTGCAACTAATTTGGATAGAACGGCAGCTTTTTTCTTTTCTTGTGAATTTATTTAAGCTATGATGTTTTATCTGTGTCTTTTGTTTGATTTATATGCCTAAAGAAATTCAATAGGATCATTAATTTTCTGGATGCAGTATCAAATTTTCTTTTTGCTCTTCGGTCTCTAAAATAATCATCTTCCTCAACAATTTAATCTTAACTAGTAAACTAACTACGTTTAGGAGTTAGGAATGCGCGATTGCTTATTGCACTTGAATAAAATCTAGCTATACTGTTTAGGTGAAATAATGAGAGTGGTTTCTTTTGATGTGTGCCTACTCTATCTTATTGTATTAAATAGTTTGAGTGAACTATTCAAGTAAAATGGATATTATACTCTAATCCTGTTTTATAATCCTTGGTATCAATCGGAGATGAGCAACTAGGATGAACCTATCCAACACTCATTAATATGTTAATTTTTCTAATATTTACTATTGCATAAGCTTTTAATGCAGATAATACCTACACAATACATACAATTGAGAAGGACCATCAAGACAATCGAACCATTTACCCTGAACTTTATGCTGTATAACATATTTTCGATTCCATTGGTAAAGAAATAACCCTACAAGGTATTGCATTTGTAGTATCGAAGACGGCAGAACAGTCCTATGTCAAATTCCAATACCCCAACTAACTAAACCTCTGAATGCGGATCAATTATCAATTACCAGAATTCTGACAGAAGATGAAGCCAATATCATTCTTTTTCCATTGATAGATTTATGTGTCAATCATATAACCAAAGAATTTCTCTATGAATATTGCTTTAGAAAACATGTGAGACAATATGACGATTTAAATACAATTTAAAACATGCAAAAGATCGTAAGACTTATATGTATATTCTAAGTTAAAAGAGGACTTCAGTTTGGGATATTCGAATTAATTTATTTCTAAGAATTATTCCTATGCAGATTAAGAGCCTCTCAATTCCTCATATTAACTAGATACCAATTATCATTAAATACGATAATAGATTGATCGATTGATAATTATAGAGGGGTGCTTGGCCAAATTGAGAAACTATTAGATATCAGAGAAATTCGAATATCAACTCAACGTTTCAACATCTGACAAAATGTATTCATTTCGTGTGATTCAAGTCATCTATAATGAATTGCTACTATTATCCTAATGTTCAGATGTAGTAATCATTTCAGATTACTTCGAGATAATTCAATCAAAAAAATAGAAATATGCAATTAAATAGAATCAATACTATCAATACAAGGATATTATATTTGGATTGAATCTCTACGCTCAGTCTATCCTTCATCCTCAATAGAGTGTTGGTGTAATATTAACAGACAAGCCATTTTTAGTGTAAGTAAAAAAAGTCATTGATTACTGTGCCATCTAGATCTTAGGTTACTTACCTAATGCTAAAGACTAAAAGTCTCCCTTATTGATCTAAAAATTAATAGTAATGGATTCCAATGCTATTTATGAATTATTAAGAGGATCTGTACTGATTTCAGAGAATACCTTATTTTATCATTATGATAATAAGATAAATGTTAATGATTTTATCACTATTTTTGATGACACTTCAGCATTTACTTATGTTGAATCCTTCAGAGTAAGTCAAGAACATAATGGAATTGCCATTTTGGATAAGAAACTGACCAAGGGATTGCGTTATGAAGGAAAAGCATTTGTTAGAAAGAGTGGCTAGTTCATTAAATTATCAAATGTTATTCCACCGCAACTTGATACCTTTGAATTCGAAGATGAATACTTAATCTCCCTGAAAAAACTAGAATATGATCTGGTGCAAGTCCATGTATTCAATTACTCTACTTAAGGGTATCAAATGAAATAACAATATCAAAAATACATGGGAGTTACATTTTCTATTTATTAATTAAATAATGAGACAGCTTGTGCTTTACTTGTCAATATAATTAGCGATATGTATTTACAAACATCCATTATCATGTTGACATAACCTCAACCAAATATTTACATTAAAAACAAGTAAGGAAAATATGTTCAAATGGAATCTAGATTTCAAAATAGTAGTATTCTAAATCAATTATATTGGATTATAGTGGATACTGAAATCGACATGTTGTATGTTGGGAAAGGCAATTTAATCAAATTATCAAATAAAATTATTGAATTTAAGATGGAGAGAATAAGAAGAGAAACCTATTCACCAATCATTTTTGAATTTGATAAGAAATCTAATGGTGTAAAGATATATGATATAATGCCACTTCCCTTGGTCGAATTTGGCCTATTTTCTACAAGTTTATTAACCTAGTATTATCATCCATTAAATTTTACAGGGGAGATTAATGGAATTTTTGAAGAACATTATCGATTCGGTAGCTTCTGTAATCCCATTAATTCAACGAGAT
Source organism: Paramecium octaurelia (assembly GCA_905182995.1). Taxonomy (NCBI): domain Eukaryota; phylum Ciliophora; class Oligohymenophorea; order Peniculida; family Parameciidae; genus Paramecium; species Paramecium octaurelia. Next base: position 472,920 of record CAJJDP010000037.1, read on the forward strand.
AGAGTCGAATCTAGCTTGAATGTTATCCAGGGGACTTGATGAGGTTCATCTCTGTTGCAGAGGAGCAAACTTGTAAATACCAAATTAGAATTGGAACTTATTTGTTATGCGACAAAAAATATGATATTTTGGAAGCAGGTGAACATCCCATTATGTGTATGTTAAAATAATGATTCATTTATAATTATAAATTCATTTATCTATTAGTTTCAAGGAATTAATCGAATCTAAGAATTTAAAGGGATCCGAAAATTTAGTTTTGAATAATTATTATTTTATAAATATCTATGATTGAAATTCCTGTAGATAACTAATAATTATCATCTTAATAAACACTTGAAATGCTTCAATTCTATGTACTATGTAATTATTATTATCTAGTTCGAAACTATTATTTCTGAATATACTGCATTCAACCATGCTCAAATTGTATATCCCCTTTATCAAACGTTTTTAGTTCAATTGAATTAAGAGCTCAGAACTTTAGAACAATCAAATATGGGAGATATAACAATTAATTAAACTTACCAGAATCTCAAAGTTCTCCAAAAAAAAGCATCAGATGACCAAATTATACAAGAAATGCTATTTGAATACGATGAATGTATGTGTAATCTCTGATTTAATTAGTCATCCATCCTATTCAAATCCAAGCTCTGCCCAAACTAATCAACTCAAAGCAAAAATAAACCCAGAAATAAAAGAAAGCAGTTAGTTGCATCTTGAATGAAAATTGTGATAAACAAGAATATTTAAAAGTTGGATCCTAATCAGTACTGTTACACCAAACCAAAGAGAAAGTGCAAAGCTTCTCTGAATTAGATGAAAATAAACTCAATGTCATAAAGGAATTTGATGAGAAGAGCTACTTTTCATAAATCAACTTCGAAAGGAACCCTTTATCCGATCTAAAAGCTGTCACCGAACAAAGATTGGCTTAATCCAAGAATTACTATTATAACGAAGCCTAACTAGATGATGTAGATCTTTTTATATACATAGGCCTATTATGTGATATAACAAGCTAAAATGGAACTGCAGGACAACGAACTACTCTTATAATGGTTCTATGAAACCTATGGAGAATACGTTATCACGATCGAAGATAAAATGAATACTATGCAAATTAATCTCAATGAACTGGAATCAAGTGGCTGGATTATCGAGAAAAATACGAAAACACTTGTCATTAAGTATAAGATTGATTCCAAAAACTCAACTGTGACTCTCTTCATGGATTCAGTTTTCGAAGCTAATGTCACTAAATTGATGGCTTTAATTAATGAAATTGAACTATATCAAAACTATGTACCATTTTGTGTTAGATCATCTATGCCGAAAAAAATTGGAAAATGCTGTAAAATCTGTGACATACAGGTGTACTTTCCTTTGATTTCCGACAGAAAAGCTGTGTTTGTTGGAGAAGGTATTGATAGGCTTAACATCAATGGTACCATAGTATTTATTTGTAAATCTATTGACAATGATCCTGAATTTTTAAAAGTACATAATATAGACTTGTCAAAAGATAAAGGAAAGTTTGTAAATTTGATATTGAATTACTATGTATTTGAATTAACACCTATCAGTGAAAATAAATGTAGAGTAAGGGCTGTTACCAATTCAGATCCCTAATGTAGATACATACCTAAAGCATTAGTTGCTTTGGTTGCCAGAAAAGTACACAATTCATAATATAGATTAGATGGCCAGCACTTTGTTTGAGAAAATGTAAAAAATAACTTAGAATTTTGAGAAAAGTCCATGGTATCCTAAGTATGTGGAAAACCAAGAATTTTATGATTGGATCGACAATAAGGTTTAGGTGTATTTTTCTAAATAAAAATAATTATGATTTTAAACTCTTTTATTTTAATAATATTAATTCATTAGATGGTTACTTGAGCAAATATATAGCAATATTCCATAACCACTAAATTTTCATCTTTTAATGGTATTGCTCTATATCCTTCCCTCATATTTTTAAATGGTAAAGCATACTATCCTATGATAGTCTATTTATTGTCATCTGACTTATTGAACACTTTAAATATGAAGATAGCTTAATCTACATCTTTAACCTCAAAAGTAGTTTTTGAATAATTCTGATCAAATTCTGGATTCAATCCATTATTGTATATAACATTAGTTTGCAATTCCTATCCATAGTCATCCACTTTATTTCCTTTTAGTTTAACTACCACCTATGGATTTATGACATTTTTAGTATGTAGTAAAAATAATTAGCAAGAGATAATCTCGAGAGTTACTAATTTTGTTGGATAATCAGGAGATTCAAAATTAGTCACACTATCCAATCCTTCAATCAAGTATTTTGGTTTAAGAACATAACCAATGCCAAGATTTTGTGAAAACCTTGCCCTATTAATTAACATGGGTTCATCTTTGGTTTGGAAGTTGAGGGCAATGATTTGAGCACCCAAAATGAAACTTGGAATTGGATCGAAATTGCTTGAATCCACTCTCATACCTGAAGGATAAATCCTAACTAGATAATTGTTTAAATGCTATTAGACCTCCTTAACCTTCTTTTCTTTAAAGATTTTATCCACTTTGTCCTCACTCAAAGAGGATATATTCCAAATTGATCTTTTCTTATTGATTTCAAAAGGAGAATTAAATAAACTTATGCAACTCAAAAATTAGGGATGATGTTTGACATTCATACTCACAGGGATTACCAAATCAATTTAATCTCCTATCATTTTAAAATCACAAATAGCATCATGTCTTATGAATTATTTTTGTTTATTTTCATAGTTCAGATTTTTTAAAGTTTTATTATTAATTCTTTGTTTTTATGCAATTTCTCTAACCAATCCAGGTTCTGGATCTTAATCCACCTATATCAGCTCCAAAGTCTTCTGTGTTTTAATGACTTTTTTACCCTGCATAGTTTTGTGGATCTCCTAATTGTTTTTGTGCAGACTATAGGATTCCTCTAAAATACCTGAACTCTTTATTAAGAACCTTCTTTTTAGCTTGTCAACCGAAGGAAGAACATCAAGATTCTACTCATATACATAGAGTTCATCTTTAAATTAGGCCCTCATAATCTATCCCAATACTTCTTATTGATCAATGCTGCAATGCAACTCTAATGATAATATTATGGGGTAGGATGAAAAAATAAACCCAAATTTGTCTAAAGCCAGAATGACATCCTCAAACAAAATCTTCGATGTCAAAGTGTACCCATGGTACACCACTGGATTCCTGTCAGAAATGCTATCCCAACAATCCAATTCAAAACATCGACACCCATTTAATAATGCAATTACATATTGACCTACACTGCTGTCACCTGCCAATTGATCCTTAGTAAGGTAGGTATTGTGAGAACTGTTGATGTAGTAGTGAGATAGAGGTTTGGTCATATCGTCTGAATGACCCATTTCAAAAATAGAGTTCTATTGACTAAATAGAAAATCATTAAATTTATCAGCTGTCATGGGGAATGCAAAGAAATAGTCTGTATCTTTTTATCTTTGTGCAGTTCTAATGAACTTTTCGAAATCCGCTTCAATTAATAGGTTTTAAGAATTTAAATACAGCTTATTTAATTTAATTAATATAGACTACTTGTATAATAATCTAACTATTTCCTAGATAATTGAGGTAAGTTTACTTCAAATTGCATAAATTCCAATTTGTTTTAAATACTCGATTAGATACATTTATTTTCAATAAAACTTTTATTTGGATAAATCAATTTAATCCAATTAAGGAATCCTTATTATTCTTCCTTATTCAAAGATCCATCTCTATCTTCATCAAATTTAACAAACATCTCCCAAGCCATCAAGTGGATTTATAATTTTCTATATAGTACCAAATTAATAATACTCTTTCAAATCCTCTTTTACTTTTGTATAAAAATATTACAATCCTTGCCACCACAATTCTTTTAGTGTTTGATTTGCAAATTTTAAATACCAACATTCCTCACTAACAAAGATTTGTAATAACACTGATTTATCATCTGTAAATTTCTTAGTATCTCGAATATCGTCAGTTATAAATCTAATTTTCCTCAAATCTATATAATTTGTGTATTGATTTATGATATATATAAGATGATAACTAACTTCGTGTGACATATAGATGAATAATTTTTCAAATTTATTCCCAGATGTTATTTTTTGAATTTCACACCCATAAACCAATAAATTAATGGCTTGATTCTATTTTTGAGGAGGGAAAGATTTTTTACTTAAGACTGTTGAATAATTCATTTTATATTTATCAATTAATTAATTTATCTGTATATGGATTCTAAAAATGATTAGAAACACAAGTTTACCAGACCAAATGGTTAATACTCAAAAACTATAAACAATTAATAAGGTTTCAATCGAGAAGAGCCATAAAAATCTAATTTGTAGTAGTAATAACAACAACATTCTTATTAATAAACGTAAACACAAGCATCGAAAGTGGCTCCAATGACTGAAATTGAGAAAATCAAGAAAGTATAATTATTTATATGATTCTAGGAAAATGCTATGCTCAAGTCTGAATTACTTATCACTAAAGAATAACTCAAAAGTCTTACAGAAAATTATTAAAACCTCTAATAGAGATATCACGAATTGTAAAGTTAAGTCAAGTACCCACCTGAAGAATTATTGCTCCTCGAAATGTAAAGACAAATGAAACATCAATAATATTATGAATTTATACAAGAGGCAATGATGCCATAAAGATAGTTTTAAACAGATGGAATGACCTACGAAGAATTATTAGAGTTACAAAATTAAGTAGGTCACGTATCAAGAGGATTAACTAAAGAATAGATAAAGAAAATACCAAAAAGAACAGTATATCTCAAATAGAAAGATGGGTATTAATAATTTAATGTATTTTAGATGTTCAATATGTTATAATGAGATAGTGACACACGAAAACATTAGAGAACTTAAGTGTAAACACTATTATCATTCAAAATGTATTAAGAAGTGGTTGATGAACGAAAAGAAATGTCCAATTTGTTAGACTGAAGTATGCATCTGAAATTATATACATATATATATTTATTATGATTGAATTCTAGACAATATTAATAAAATCATCATTCATTATTAATAAGATTGCTTTTTGATGCACAAGTATCCATTTACATTTTTCATTCTTACTGTTGTAGACTATTCAAAATTCTCTTTAGATATTTATTTTTAATTTTTCAACTTTTATTAGCAATTCAATTTTAACACCTGGTTATAAACCGATTCTCCGGGATGACTGCATAACTCCTTTAGAATTCTATCTTTCAAAGTGTCTTCACTTGTAGTAGGCTACGAAGTGTATTACTATTAGATATTCATATTTGCAAGTATAAATTATCGCTTTCCATCTATTTAGTCTAAAGAGGGCTATTTAGGTTATTTTGAATTGGATCTGCGGTTATCCTGTTTATGATTCTATTGATTATTCATCCTTGACTAGGGTTCTTAATGAAGAGGAGTCAGAGATTTCTATTATGGTTATGAATCATAATTAGTTTTAGAAAATTCTTTTTAACTCTTTTATTCTAATAAGTTATTATTCACTAAAGGATATTGATATTAAGCTTGAATAAATGAAACAGATACATTTTTGACTTGCATGATTGGTCAATAACTTAAAAGTTTATGGAATTGCAGTTGTTAAGTTCTTCTGATGTTTTGGTGTAAATTCTCGATCTTCCACACTTTTTCTCTCAGTATCCTTTGTTTATTTTTAGATATATAACTAATTAATGTTATTGATTAATAATTAATTTGACTTTTCATCTAGTCTCTCCCCTTCAATTATAGTTTTTTACTTCTCATTTTATTAATTGAAATGCCTTTCATTTAATTCAAATTAGTTGTTGAGATACTAAACATTACTGGTTTAGTCTCCCACGCTGATGTTGTGCTTGAAGCTTTCTCTATCATTTGGAGTTACTTAATGATTTTTCCTATCTAAACAGGCCTTGAATTGCCAGCTTTCTGGAGTATTAGCATTGCTCTCCCTTCTTGAATTCTGTATAGTGGATCCTGGATTAGAATATGTATTCACTTTTGATTTTTACTATTGTTATAATTGGGTTGATATTTTAACTGGCGATTATATGTGATCCTTAATTGGATTTGAGCAAGTACTTTAGTAAATGTCTTCACCTTCCAATAATTCAAATACCTTCATATCAATAGGGGAATTAGTGGTTTTTTGTAATATTTTTGGACTAGTTTCAAGTTTGATTTGCTTTGGTGCTTATTCAGAGGAATCTTCACTTTTCAGTAATAAATTATAACACATTTTATTCATGTCAGCTAATATTTGAGTATGTTCAAATTTAATTGATTTTTGGAAATATTCCTAATTGAATTCCTGAAGTTATTCTTTTGTTTAAGAAACTCTTTTTTCATATCTATTCATTATATCCTCAAATGGTTTCATTTCCATATTTTTAACTATATTCTCGTGATTTTTAGATATATCAAACTCATATTATTTCAACTAAGTATCAATTTATTAAACTAAACTTATTTTCTCTGTGATTTAATTCAACTAAGTAATGTGATCAGTTTCAAATTTAGACAAATACGTAAGTTTCAATTAATTTGCAGTATTGATAACAGATTCAAAGAACTTTTGACAGTTTTCTTTTTATTCCATTAATTGCTTTGACGAATTCATCTCTATGTTTCTTAACTAAAATAGTTTATTTGAGCATTATTTCAAAACCTCACTTAACTATTCTTAAAATCTCTATATTCTTTATTATCTATAAATTTCTGGTTGCTTTTCTTAGGTTTCCTCTATTTTTAATCCCTTCAACGCTAAATTCAAAGCGCACTTTGAACAAAATAATTTGCTGTTATCATATTGAACATAATATTTTGCCTGATTAAATAAATGGTTATACTTTCTTGTTTGGATGTTTTGCACAAATATTGTTGCATTATTCTTTCTACTTGAAAATATTGGAACTCTTGAGAATTCGTTCTTATTCAGTTTATATAAAAGATGTTTCCTCCGATTCAGAAGAAGAAATTTATCCACTCATTATCTGTTAAAAATATTTATAAATAAATTAAAAGAATAGTGAAAAAGTAGAATACCAAATTTTTTGAATTAATAATATCTCTTACTATTTATAATAAAATAATAGCTCATCATTTCAAATTTTATGCTCAGAATCAAAATAAAATACAAATTAACATTTTAAACAAAAGAAAGAAAAAATAATCCTCCATTGAAAAACTAATTATTTATTTGTTTATTTTCTAAAGCATCTTAGATAAATACGATTTATAATTCTGCCAATTCTTAATTTATATTATATTATCTATATTTCACTTGATTTTTAAATTGTTATTTTAGAGAGTGTTTTATTGATTAAATTTTAACATCCTTACTATTGAAAGTTAAAATTCTATCTATTATTTAATTCTAATTGAGATCAAATTTCCTATAATTTTTTTAAAGTTATACTATGGAAATTGAGTTTGTATAGTACGTATAAGAATCTCATATTCTAAAGTATATGATTTTAATTAATCTGTTTAAATGGAAGTTTTTAGAAATCTTCTTTTTTCAGCCTATATATTTACTTTTGTTACTTAAACTAATTTGATTTATAAATTAAATAGCAAAAATTATATAATTTCATTTTGGTTTTCGATTTAATTGATATAATTTCTAAAAAATTTCTTAGTTTGTCATCTTTTCTGATTAAACTTCGGCATCATTTTCAAAAATATAATCCAATCCATTATTTGCCATTTCTTTTTCAAAGCTTAAATAATTTTTATAGATAGAGAACTATATTTTAGTTTATTGTAATCCTATGAATTAAGATGTATTAAATTTTTCAAAGTCATAACAAGTCTATTTGAAATTAAACTTATTTTACGGACCTAATCTACTTACGAAGTATTGAGCTATAATATACCCAACAGTATTATATTCTTGTTAGCTGATTTGATTATTGACCTTTTAATTTTAAGGGTTACTTAATTTCGAATTATCAACTGAAATACATTAAAATGAGGATATTTCTTTTTTATACATATTCAACATTTATTACAAGGTTTAGTTTATACGAATAATTTTATCAAAATAATTTTTGTACTCCCAATTTCTCTTATCATCATCCAAAGAGAATGGTGGAATATCTTATAATTATGTTACAATCGAATTATTAATATTTAAACTTGGATGAGTAATAGAAAATTGCAAAGAGTCATCAAAATTTTTGGATTGCTTTATGGAAATTAGAATTGGCTTTCTTAAAGGTTAGGCTTGATATAAAATATTGGTCTCACAATTAATAATGGAAAGCAATAGTTTAATAAATTAAACTAGGTTCATAATAATTGAGATGAGTTTTTATTTGTCAGTCTTCAAATATATGTTCCTATATTTCAGATTTTGATCCTCCTTTTTATCCTATTATTATTCTATTTGAAGGTTAAGACAGATATCATTAATGAATTAGTTCAATTTGAAGACACTTATATCGCTCTTAACTTGTCTATATGAAATTTAATATTAATTAAATAGGTTGCTATTTAGATTGTAAAGGAAATAATTTAATTGCAGTTATTATTTTAGCTTTTGTAGCACGTGTGTTAAGCACTCATGTTTTGAAATTTCATGATAAAATTATTGAATGTTTTCAAGTTAATTATTGATTTATTTTAAACTTAATTTGGCATTGTACTATAATAATAAATATAAATTACATATAATTATTTATCCCTTTGTTCAATTGCATTTACGTAATAATCATATTTATCCTCTTGTATTTCTTCGAAGAACAGTAAAACTTATGGTTAAAAGGAATTGAAATATACTTAAGTCACTCTGAACTTCCATAATTTTGAGTTATTTTGGTCATCTAGAATAGCAAAATATTTTTGAATAGGATGATCTTCATTTTTCAATTTAAGCTCCTTGATTATTTCATGTTCGATTTTTATAAAATGTTATGTTTTTTAGTTTTCCATATCAAAGAATACTAATTTCCTTAAAAAATCCCTTAACATTTCGTTGTTTTATATTTTGAACTTTTCTTTTAGATGTTAATTGATCTTTTCTATATCCAGTTAGCCTGCTTATTTATTATATTTCACAATCACAACCCAAGAAGGCAATAAGTCCTCTAAAATATTTTCATATTGAACTTTGGATAAATTGACTAAAAAATGCTTTCTGTTTATCATTTCATACTAATATCTTAATAAAACAAGTAAAACAGTTATTAGGCATTACGAGATGATTGTCTATGGATCATATATTGAAAGCTTATAAAAGCTGGCCATTTAAGTTAGGAGGAAAAAAAAGGTTTAAACCATGAATGAGGAACCAGTTAAATAGATGACTATGATAAATGATAAGATTTTACACAATTTTAAAATGGATGAGTGATAACCATAAGACCATTGGCTTGATTCCTATCCAAAAAGTCTCAAACTTTCAATTACTGCACTCATTATAAGTATATTTGTAACAACAAAGATCTCTTTGTATTATTGATACTTCCTCATAGCTAAATAGCAAATGATTATTAATGCTAGACTAACGCCAGCAAATATTATGGGCATTGAATCCTGATACTTTATAATTATTAGAATTAGATAAATGCTCACTACTGCATATAAGTATTCCCTTCTATATTTGAGACCTGTCAGCATTGATGAACGATACAATTGCTCAATTTCTTGAGACACATACTGTAAACTATATGTTTTAATCATAAATTTATAATATTAGGAATAACCAGATTAATCCCTTAATGTAGGATTTATACATTAAACATATTAACTTAATTAATTAATCCAACTAAAATATATGAGTTTTCAAACCAGAATAATTATGAATTACTAGTTTAGTACTTGCGATATTATTGGAAGAGGGTTTAGTTCCAATGTATACAAAGGCTAAAAATACAATAACAAAAGAAAATGTAGCGATTAAAGTAATATCATTTTAGTTTATTCTCTTAGGTCATCAACAGGCAGTTATCCGATTAATTGCCACTTATTTAAAATGAAATATCTATACTATCCAAACTGTAGGGTCGCAATATTTTAAAGTTTTACGAGCATTTCACAACTTAAAACAATATATACATTATCACTGAATACTGTAGACAAGGAGATCTAGCCTAGAAATTGAAACAATTTGGATATTTGAGTTAAGAAGTATCAATAGCAATCGTTAGATAAATCATAGATGGTATGTATGTGATGGCTTAACAAAGTATTCTAAATTATCATTTGAGATATCATACACAGAGACTTAAAACCATAAAACATATTAATCAATGATGATTGTGTTAAGATTGCTGATTTTGGATTTGCAAAACCCTTAAATCAATTATATAATGAAATGAATGTTGGCACTCCTCTTTACATGAGTCCAGAAACTATAATCAAATCGTAATATAACGCCAAAAGTGATATTTGGAGTCTAGGTGTCCTCTTTTATGAAATTCTCTTTGGATACCCACCCTGGTAAGCATAGACTGAATAAGAATTGATTTTTAAAGTTCTCAATTAACGCATCTCCTTTCCAGATATCCCTCCAGTATCTGAAACTGTTAAGGATTTTATCAAATAATGCCTTATTGTTGATCCATATCTAAGATTAGGAATTGCAGAACTACTAAGACATCCCCTGATAAAGAAAAGAACAAAAAAAGCAGAAAGGACTGTAAGGCCTATGGATATTCTAAGTACTGAATAAACAATAAAATCTGAAATTCCAAACTGTTCAGAACCATGGACTACAAATAATTCCTATAAAAAACTAATTTATGTGAATTGCAAAAATCCCCAAGTTAATGCAATACTTAACAAGTACTTGAATTCAAAAAACAATTAGATAACTACTATTTATAATAAGGGAAACAATAAAAATTAGGCTTTTTTTGATGAAATTTCCTTGATACTCCAAAGCTAGTTTTCATTGTGTATGTTTCTCAATAATATTATATCTAAATTAAAGGAAATCAGATTGATCAGTCCTTTGTTAAATGAGAAATGCAGGATTATTTGTTCAAGACATCTTTAAAATATCAAGGACACAATTTACAAGCAATTGATCGAAAGTGACAATAAGTATAAATTTAAAGATTGGTAATTATTTTGCAAAGAGAATGCATATAGCAGATTCAGTGCAAAATTTTATTAGAAAATAATTAATTTACAAAGACTTGTTTAGATTATAATCAAATGATTAAAACCAATAAATCATTAATAATCGAATATTAAAAATATGACTAAGAGTTCTATAAAATTTTGTTTGGATTGGAGTGGAAAGCTATTAAAAAGATAATTAGAAATTTAATCATTGAATATAATCATATACTTGCTTAAAATATTGATGCTACCAATTTATCTAATAAGATTAACAAATCATAATAAATTGAGATATCGCTTCTGTAGTAATTACATTATTATTTTGATATCATTGATCATTATTATTTGAAAGAATTTGACATGAAGATATTTGCACAAGAATCTAAAATTTAATAGTTTATGATATTAAAGGAAATTAATATCTCTGACTATTTAGAAATAAGATAGTAAGTAAAGAGGCTCATGCAATCATGAAAATATCAATATAATTTATAATTCTTTATTTATAATATCAAAAATGTTATAACATTTCTCCTTTGATTTATATTTTTGTTAATTTAAGTTCACTAAAATTTAATTATCGAAGCAAAAGAACCTCAATTGCAAGAACAATTAATCTTGAAATGAATAAGAACAAAGTTTCATTAGTTTAACATAATATTTTATTTATTAATGTTATTTAATATTTATTCAATACACTCTCTTTTTTGGAGGAACGGTATCAAATTCTTTTGGATCTTAGGTCTTAGTGATAACCTATAAAATATAATATTAATTATTACATCTCTATAAGTTAATTCAATATCGCCATTTTTGGTGTCTTTGATTCTGGCTAATGTATGCTTCATCCAGTTCTTATCATCTCTATCTGGGAAGTCATCACGAGCATGTGCTCCTCTAGATTCCTTTCTATTTAGAGCTCCTTCGATGGTCATTTTACCTTGCACTGAAATAATATTGATATATGTAAATACATAGTAAATTGTCTAATTCTATTCCTTCGATCAAATCAGAGTTCCATACAAGTCCTTTATCTTTGATTCTGATATCATCTTTTCTTGAATAGATTTCTTTAACTTTTTCAACACCCTCTTGCAATGTTTTTTCAATTCTGAAGACAGCAGCATGTTTTTACATAGTTCTTTGGAGATCCTTTCTGACTTAAGCAACAGTCTAAGATCCTTCATGATGTCTTAATCTGTCAATTCTGGCTATGGCAGCTTCTCCAGCATTTTTGGGTAAATCTGGTTGTTTCTATCCAGGTTTCCACTTTTCACCAACAAGATTGGCAGCTTGTCTTCCAAATACAACGATATCTAATAAAGAATTGGCTCCCAATCTATTGGCACCATGAACTGATGCACAAGCTGCTTCACCAGCTGCTAAAAGTCCAGGAACAACTTGATCTTTGCCACCAACTTGATTAAGAACTTCAGTTTTGAAATTGGTAGGTATTCCACCCATATTATAATGAACTGTGGGTAAGACTGGTGCAGGTTCTTTGGTAACATCAACACCAGCAAATATTTTAGCAGCTTCACTGATTCCTGGTAATCTTTCATGCAAGAGTTCAGCAGGCAAATGATTGAGATGCAAATAGATGTGATCTTTCTCTGGTCCAACTCTATAAATGACAATAATAACTACCCTCTTCCTTCCAATATTTCCTTAGTCATAGCTCTAGACACAACATCTCTACTTGCCAAATCCTTAGCAGTAGGAGCATATCTCTCCATGAATCTTTCTCCCAATGAATTTCTAAGGATACCACCTTCTCCTCTGCAACCCTCAGTCATCAAACATCCAGAACCATAAATACCTGTAGGATGAAATTACACAAATTCCAAATCCTCCATTGGTAAACCTGCTCTAATTGTCATGCCTCCTCCATCACCTGTGCAGGTATGTGCAGATGTACATGATTGAAATGCTCTTCCATATCCACCTGTTGCTATCACTGTGTATCCTGCTCTAATCCTATGGATTGATCCATCTGCCATCGACATGCAAACAACTCCTCTGCAAGCTCTATTATTATAAATCAAAACACAATATTACCCTTGATCATCCATCATCAAATCAAGAGCGAAATACTCAACAAAGAAAATACAGTCATAACCCAAGGCTCTTCCGAACAAAGTATGTAACATAGCATGTCCTGTTCTATCTGCAACAGCACAACATCTATAAGCTTGTCCTCCTGTTCCGAATTTCAAGCTCTGTCCTCCAAATGCTCTTTGATAAATCTTGCCTTCTGGAGTTCTTGAAAATGGCAAACCATAACTTTCCAATTCATAAACTGCCTTTGGAGCCTCCTTACACATATAAGTAATGGCATCTTGGTCTCCCAGCCAATCTGATCCCTTTATTGTATCGTATGCATGCCTAGATATGTCTCAATCAGTACCATCTCCAATCATCTTCTGTCATGTTTCCTAATGCTGCATTTATACCTCCTTGAGCAGCCACTGTATGAGATCTAGTGGGAAACAACTTTGAAATGCAAGCAGTCTTGAACCCAAGCTCAACCAAACCAAATGCTGCTCTTAAACCTGCACCACCTGCTCCTACAACAACTGCATCATATGTGTGATCTATCACTGTATATTTGTCTGTCAGATGTCCCTATCAACATTATGCATCCATATTACTTAAGAAGGACCCACTCCTGGTTTATTTTATGACACCACACAGAATCGATTAACTAATTTTGTGGCTTATTGATTGTACAAGGCCTAAGTTGTAATTCTGAACATTGGATTAAAAATATATAAATAAAGATATTATTAATTATGATAAGAAATTCCTACTCATACCTATAATTAGCAATGAAGTTTATTTGTCAATTCAAATTCATAGAAATGATACCCATATCTTTTCCATCTTTAATGTTATTGTCAATATGTCAGGGTTTCAATCTAGCGATAATACATCTTGGATTATTAGCTTTAATGTAATTGCATTTCGATTTTTTGGCATCTCAAATATCAATTCTACCTTAACCATTCTCTACTTAATCGTCTTTTTTGCACATTCATATTTTCGATGACTTTTAAATTACTGAATTAAGTCAGGCATTTATAATTGTTGCAGCTGACTTTGCCATTCTTTTCATATTACTACCAACAATAGATTAGAAAATATAAAGAAATTAGAAGACGAAATACAACCCAAAGACAAGCAAGAGAGACCAATCCAATTAATATTTATATGTTTATTATATTGTTATTTTTAATACATTATTCTCAACAGGAATAAATTATCATCTACTATCCACAATTTTGTGGTCAATACAGATACACTTTTATTAAAGTAGCCAATGAATTCAACTTATCAATCCTCAACATCCCATCAGAAGAATAATCAATCATTTTACTTAATAATTCTAACTCTATTATTTAATATCAATGGGATGTATTTGAATTAGATATCAAGTATTGGCTAACCATTTATTTCCATCAAAAATTCCCAAACCTCAATATGCCTATCGTTTAACTCAACTAAATCTAAGAGAATTTACTCATTTTCTATGGACTCAACTAATCGTACTATAATTACCTCCTTCATCTGACTTATGACTACCCATTATATATGATTTACTACGCAAACCCTTAGAATCATAAGATATTTTAAGAATTCTTTATTTAAAACTACTCAATTGATTAGGACTACCTTATCATCAGAAGGAAATAAGATAGTTACGATCATTATTTGCTCATTTTAAGTTTAGACTAAATTAGACCCTTCCTGGAAAAATACTCTCATCCTTACTAACAATAATACTTTACAATGAAACATATTGCATATCTAAAATAAAATCAAAACCAAAGGGCATTTCTCTACATTTCTTTTAATCTTTATCAATTTAAAGAAAACAAACTAATCATCTAAAAGCAATCTGATATTAATAGATAATCGAATCAAAATAGAAATGTTGTATTCATCATTACTGAACCAATCTTCATGGCTAAAATACTGCTATAACGTTTTTTGTATAAAAACATTAAAGATGGGCCTTTCCTAGTTTATTTAGAATTTAATCAGTTCAAATTCAACATCTTTAACAAAGAATGGAATTATTATTAAGTATCTTAATGGATGCAGCAATACATAAGAAATGAGTTTCAATCTCAGCTATTCACTTTAAATCCATATTTACAATAAATACCATTCTTAACTTTAAGTTAATAGAAAGTCTAAACAGAAATCTAAAATAAGTTGCATAGTATCGCAATACTAGATCTTCTTTTATAAAAACCACTACAATAAAATATCATATTAATAAGGCTAATCCCTTACTGCTATAAAAGCTTCAAACTTTTTTCGATATTATCTAAATTCAGAAACGATAACTTAATTATTTTATACAGTATAAACTAACTAATTTATGATGAATTCGAAATGCTCATGATCACAAAGAATCAAACACTAATTATAGATAATATCTATGATAATTAATTGATTCAAACATTGAAATAATACATTTAAGAATAAATTATATTGTGAATTAATATGAAGAGATATATTAGAATAAGTAATTTATTTTATTTTTGTGCTTATTAAATAAGCTTTATAAAATTTTAATTTATCATTGATAATAGATCATTCTTACTAATCATCATGATTATCATCTTTTTTTTATTAATCAGAATCTTGTTAAGGTTCTGAATCTAAGTTTTGAGAGACAACAAGATCCTTTTCTGGAGTAGGTAACCAACGAGGGGCTTCTGCACTTTTATTAGTTTTAAGATGATGTGAATGATCTTCTTCTTCTTTGATCATGTGATTGAATTCATCATGAGCCAAGTTTTTAGCCTTCTCTAATCTTGCTGCTAATTTCCTCTAAACTTCTTGTGATCTCATTAATTTTTGCATCATGTATGATTCTTCCATTTCCATCTTTTCTTATTAAGCCTTATTGTATTCGCAAGCCCTTTTGTTCTCCAATTTAGCTCTGATGAAATATTGTCAATAATGCTTACTTCTCGTTTTCCTTTTGGATGTGGGACAATTTTTCATTCCAATAAAGTGATATATTGGTTTTTGATTGGGACATAATTTCCTTGATATGTTCTCTTTTCTCTTTGTTCTTTTTTAGGAACTCTTCTTTCTATTTATTAATGGCTTCAGAATTTTTTATGGATATTTCTCTAGATTAAATGATAAATTGTAAGAATACTTAATTCTTTTATATTCTTCCAATTTGATTTGTTCCATAGCCTTCTTAATCATTTCTAGTTGTTCTTCTTGTTATTTTTTGAGACTATAATTTAATTTCTATTTATCCTTCAATATTTCTTCATCATTCTTTTGACTTAGTTTTTTCTAATGAGTTTGGATAAATAAGGTTAGTTACTTATTCAATTTATGCATGATGATTCATTTTCAATTCTATCATAGATTTTGTTTTCTTCTTAGTTTCATCAATTCTCTTAGATAACTGTGCATCACCTCTCTTTAATAATTTGAGTCTATTTTTCATTAATAAGATATCTTTCTCAGTCTCTTAACGTAATTTGCGAGTATGCCATACAGTTTCTTCATTTTCCCTTTAGAATGATTGAGGGGATGTCTTCATTTTTATTTATTTAATGAGATCAGATTATAATATACATAGATACCATTATTAAGAATTCTAGAGTATTTAACTATCGCTTATTCAATGACCCAATAAAACGTAATGAACTATATTGAAATAAGAATGATTTTATCATATATCTATATAAAGAGTATCAAAAAGAATAAAAAATCAATTTATATAAGGATGTTTCATAAGCAGACAAGTATTTTCCAAATGTAAGAGTACATCTACTTCAAATAATACATCATATAAATAAACAAATCTAAGGTTATTTTAAAATATTTAATTAATACAATAAAAGATTGCCCAAATTGAATAAAAGAAAATAAAATAAAATTTATTCTAGATTATTTAATTATTCTAAGTATTTGTACATGAAATTAAATTCCAATTATAATATAAATAAGGCATGGAGCTGTTTGTATAATTTCAAGAGAAACTGATATTCATTTGATCCTCATTTACACTTTCCCTTATGGAAAAGGCAGCTTAAAAGACTTACAACAAAGTGTATTTCAAAATACAGTTTAGGGATAAATCATATTTCAGTACATTATTATCAAAAAAATATTTAGTTCTGGTTACAAGCTTTTCTGTTATAAATAATTAAACTAATAAAATTTATATTTCGCTTTCTCTTTGCAAGTATTGTTAGGTTTACTGTTGGGTTGATGTTGTTTTCCTGTAATTGAATTATTCTTTCTTCTATAAGTGTGAAAATCCTCAATAAGATCTACAATACTATAAGAAGAAATGAGTAATAATGTTGGTTGAATCAAAAAATTAAAATATATGAAAAAGCAATCAGCCAAGTATTCAAAAACAGAGCCATCGGCGAGAAGATCCAACAAATCACCCACGAGTCCGAGTGGAAATCCAAAACCTGAGGATATGCTTACTCAAAGCCAAGTAAATTAAGAACTCTTAAAAACTCAATAATCTTTTCGTAGCTCAACTGGCCATTAAGGATAGACTCCATCTATAAGGTAAACCAAAATATTATCGTAGTAGTTCTAAAGTGACACAATCAGTAACATCTCCTGGTAGAAATATGTAGAAAAGACCATCACAAATAATATCAAAACAGTAAATGCAAAACATGCATGAACGCTCTGTAATCAAAGTTCTTGGAATGAGTATGGAGGCAGTATGTCCGAAAAAGAATCATGAAAAAAATAAGATGCTCTACATTTGTTAATATGGAGATTGTAAGGCAGACAATAGATTGGGATGCTCGTACTGTTTGGTAGAATCTCATAATGATCATTCCTAACAAGTAATGGAAGTTTAAACCTTTTGTAAGATATTTGATGATAGAAAAAAGCAAGTATTTACAAAAAATGATGTTTTAGTTTAAAAATCTGAGCGACACAATCTTGCAAGTACCAGATAAGACAGCTTAAGTAAGCTTATTCTTTGAATAACTAAGAGATCAAATTATGGATCGATTGAAATAAATAGAAAAGAATATTTTGCAATCAATTTCGGAATAATTGGCATGGAAGCCATTATAAAAGGAGATTTTGTATAGAGTGGAGGTTCTGAGTTCTAAACTCATTTTTGATATGACATAGGATGAATTGAAGGAAAGCTTGGAATTTATTTAGGGTAAACATTTTAAAGAGCTGGAATATATAAAATAAGAGACGAATAATTATTTAAGTTAAAAAATAGCCTTAGTTGAACATATTTGGAATGATTATAAAATTTAATTAGAAACTGATATAACACAACAACTTAATGATTACAATAAGGTTATGTTTTTGGACCCATAAAGCAAAGAGTTCGCTGAATATAAGATGCAATTTTTCTAATAAAAGCAATTGAAAGTGAATGAATTGAGTTAACCATTCCATTAATAATTAGAGATGTTTAAGGAAGAAGAAAGGAAAGCAGAAGAGAAAAAACAAGAAGAAATTAAAATACAATAACAAATAGAATAGAGAAAGAAGGAAGAAGAAATTAAGAAAGAAAAAGAAAGACAAAAACAAATACAAGAATAGATTCTCAAATAAAAGGAAGCTTAAAAGAACTCTGAGAGATAGAATGAAAGGGATAAGCTTCTTAAAACCTTCCCTTATAAGTTATACACAGAAGATTGTCAACATAGAACTAAGTGCAATACAATACCTATTTTCTCATGCTGTAACAAGGCGTATCCTTGTTCACAATGCCATGGATATGTGGCACATCCTCCTCGGATATAAGTTCCCAGTTATAGATATTGTATGAAATGTCTTGAAATTTATCTGGTTATGTACCCAACAAATTAGGCCATAAATTGTCTGAAGTGTTAAAAGTGATATAAATTTTGTAATCTATATTCAGAACAATCAAGTTAAATAGTATATCCTTCCATGTTGTTTATTCCTCTTTTGTTTCCAACATTTTATTTTCAATAATTAATGAATTAATTAACACCATAGATTCAAATGAGATTCTTTATTTATAACTTTTTCGCTTCTCAAAGAATCAAATAAAAGTTTAATTGATGGAATCATTGAAATAAGAAGATCAATTCATCGTTAATTATCCAAAATAGAATTGCAAAGGAAAGATTTATAAATATTTTGGCATATTCCATAAATTAATAGTTATTTAATTGGTTCTAGATTTTCAAGTAACTTTAGGCTTAATAAGACATTATTGTAATATTTGTTAAAAGGCTTCTCTCTCTGAATTATTACAATATTTGCTTTGAAAAAGTAGAAAAAATTTTGTTTTTGGATTTTGCATAGAACGCTCTTATTAACGCAGTTTGGTAATGGGAATTGCCAAATAAAAGTAAATGCCTTATTTGGTTCAACACAATTTATAACAGGATCTGAAAACATAATTTTATTCCTAATAAATAAAGAACTAATTTTGAATTCAAGTCATATGATAACAACACTATTTTGTAAAATAACGAATTAGATGGTTGTAGAAAGGATAAAAAACCTTTATACTTAATCTTCTTTAATTCTTACTTAGCATGCCAAAAACATTTCAAATCAAGTCCAAATTCATATGCTTTAGATTCTAGGAATTATTTACTCATTTATTATATCTTAAAAGTCGACACAGGGCATACACATAAAGTCATATGATTTGTAATAAATGATCAGATAAAAGAAGCCTATTTCACAGCTTAAGCAGAACTTTTTAAAGGTTTAGATGAATGGACTTATATGCTAAATGGATAATAATTTCATGGTGGTTAAAGCCAGATGAGGCAAATTATGGTAATATTGAGCTGGTACTATTAAATTTTATAGGATGATATTTTATCTTACTTTATATATAAGATACAATATTGCAATACAACAATAATTTTTAAGAATTTCATTGAAAATATATCAGCGTTTAAATTTTATTAGCGTGTTTGAAGAATGTAGCAGCTATGTAGATATGATTAGAATTACTTTTATACCAATGCAAATACAAATGTGATTGAAAGAAATGTTGTAAAGATTTGAATTAACTTTATGCTTTAAAGAATGTTTGAATCTAATTTCATAATAAATTATATATATAAGTAAATTAGAAAGCAATTTCAATTATTTGATTATTTTCTAATTAATTTGATAAATTATTATTATTATGCATATTCGTGATAAGTATATTGATAGATAAAATTTTAAAGAATCTGAAAAGATAGACAAGTAAATTTATATGTTCGACTTCTAGTTAGGAATAATTTAATAGAGCCAAAGAATTTTTCTCTTAATTCCCTGAGATTGATCTTTAGGCTGAGAAAGTAAGATGTCCAAAATGTAATTTGCTTCATAAGGTGTATTGTTTAAAATGTGGTGAGTTGCTAGTAAATAAAGATCTAATTCCAAAAGTTGAGTTGCCTGTCAATTTATTTATTCTCCATCACAACAAAGAAAAGCATTAAAAGAGTTCTGCAATACCTGCAAAATTTTTGAGTGATTAAGTAGAAGTAAAAGATTACCCAGGGGAATTTGAATTTGATGAGCATACATATATTCTTTATCCTCACTAAAATGCCAAATATATAAAAGAGCTATCTTAAGAGGAGATTTAAAGCATTAAAAAATTCGTGGCAATAGATTGTACATGGCATCAAACAGGGGCAATTTTAGAAACAATATCAAAAAAATACCCAAATCAAAAGTTCCTAAAACTAGAGGATTATTAAACCTATTTTTGGAGATACTAGCATCATAGTTTGAAATGCTTAGCTACAATAGAAGCTATATATTACTGCTATCAAGAATATAGTAAGGCCATGAACATAGATAAGAATTATGATAATTTGCTATTCTTCTATAAATACACCTTTTAATAAATGACAGAGTCTATAAAAAAGGAGATTGGCAATCCAAATGTTTATGAAAAGATTGAGCAGAAAAAACAACGAATTTTGCAAGCAAAATAGGATGCAAAAAAAGAGAAGTAATTTAAGAAACTGATGTGAAACAATCAAAAAATAAAAATAATAATATTGTTATAAATTAATCAAATATTTATATACGTCTGCTATTCTACGTATCAAATACATCAACTAAATTAATGGTTGCATAAAAATTTCAACCTTTGATATATGTTGATTTTCTAAGCATGTTATAATAATATTAATAACCAAAAACTAATTATCGTTGATTTTAAGGATTTGTAAGATAAATTAAAAATAATAATTAATTACCCAATATTTCAAATTAGCTATGGGAAATTGTATTTATAAGATCTAAATTGACCAAAAAGGTATTATTTTATTCAACCTCATAAAGCTTAGACCCATGATTAAATTGAATAAAAAATTGTTGATGAGGTTATCAAGGATGAAGTTATATAAACTCCTCCTTTAATTGAACCCAAACAAATATTTACCTAAAATTATGAGGTTGTTGTGTAAGAGAATTCTGATAGTCAAACTCCTAACATATTTAGTTCTTAAACATCGAACCCAAAGATAAAATATCAGTAGGATTTATAACTTTCTCCAGTTATTTTGGTGAGAAATTAGAAAGAAGGTGAAATGTTTTCACTACATTACGAGATCATTAGAAAACTAGGACAAGGCGGATTTGGGTCAGTTTATTAAGTAAAGCATTTAAAAACAAATTTGATTCGAGCTGCAAAAGTAATTTAGAAATAGGCTGTTGATGATGAGTAGTTGTTAATATCTGAAAGCCAGATTTTAAAGGACTTGGATCATCCTAACATAGTTAAAATACTTGAAATATTTAGTGATGCTTAAAATATTTATATTATAACTGAATGTTTATGTGGAGGCGAATTGCTTGAGAGAGTCAGAACAATTACAAACTATAATGAAGATATTGCAAAATAATATATGAAACAAATATTATCTGCAATGGTCTATTGTCATAATCGAAAAATTGTACATAGAGATTTGAAAGTATTAATTAATTTAATTGCAGCCTGAAAACATTTTATTTGATGACAAGGATATTAATTCTAATTTAAAAATAATAGATTTTGGTGCAAGCGAGAAGATGATATCCTAAAAACTAACAACAAAAATTGGCACGCCCTATTTTCTGGCCCCTGAAATTTTAGGATCAAATGGGTATGATGAAAAAGTTGATGTCTGGTCATGTGGAGTAATACTTTATATATTATTGATTGGGAAGGCACCATTTAGAGGGAAAAATTAATTAGAAACCTTTCAATTAGCATAGAAAGCGCATTTGAATTTCAGTGGTACTTTACTTAAGTATTTAAAGGCTAACGCTGGAATAATATAAGTCCAGAAGGCATCGACTTAATTAAACACATGATTTAAAAGGATCCTCAAAAAAGGATTTCTATGAAGGATGCACTGAATCATAAATGGATTTAGAATTAATCAAAATAAAGCATTTAATTTGATCAAGAGTTCTTTAAAGAAATTACAAAATTTAAAGGATATAATAATCTAAGAGTAGCCATTAATTAGTTTGTTACTGTTTAAATATCGAAAAAGGAAGAAAAATACAAATTCCTATAAATATTCAAATCCTTAGATAAAAATGGAGATGGATTATTAAGTTAGTAAGAAATACTTTCAGGTATGATGAAGGTGAAAATGGATAAAATTGAATCCAAACTTATGGTTAAGGAAATTATGGAGAAAATTGATACTGATAATTCTGGGAGAGTTGATTTCACAGAGTTTCTCACTGCCTCAATTATTCAAGAACAGAAGTTCTTAAAAGAGAGTCTAAAGAGTGCTTTTCGATTATTTGATCTTGATGGAAATGGAACTATTTCGAGGGTTGAACTTGAGGAAATCTTTGGAGGCATTCAGATTGATAATTCCGCTTGGTAAGATATATTAGCTGCATGTGACAACAACAAGGATGGTCTAATAGAGGAGGATGAATTTATTGCTCTACTTGCTAATTTAGAATGATATTAATTTGTTTGTAGTAATTCAGACACTTTTTTATACTATAATAGAATTACTATTTAACTAATATTGTTTTAATATTGGAATATATTAATTAATTATAATTTATTATGAATCCTATGCAGTTTAATCCACCAAGATCAACTATTACAAGCCAAGTTACACCACCAGGACCTAATTTTCCAAATAACGGAGGATTTACTTCAATTCAAAGCAAAAATCAATTCCAAATTTCAAACTAAAGTCAACCACCACCCATTATGCCTATTCATGGATTAAATTCAATGCCAATGGGAAACTAAGCGCAAAACTCTATTTTCAAGACTCAAGATATGAATTAAAAAGAAAAGGAGGAAATGATACATCAGTTGAACATTGTTGTGCGCGATGCCAAGTAGAGGCAAGAGGATATTAAAAAGCATTATTAGAAAATTTATGATTGATTGGGATTATTGTATTTCTATTAAAAATATAATTTTAATGTACTATAAATGGCTACAACTTTAGTCCAGAACATCATATAAAGGTCATTCCATTTTGATGATATAAACTAATAACTATTTGATGTGAAGTTAATGAATATAGACACAAACATATTTTATATTATCTCAATATATTATCTAAATAATGATATTAGAGTAATATATTAAGAAACATATAAAAATATACTTTAAAATTAAAATGAAACTCTGCTCTCAATTTAATTCAATATTCCATCCAAACAAGAAAAAACACATCTATGACAAGTAATCAAATTAAAAATGCTTATAAGCAAATAATAAATTAGTGAATTTATGCACTTAATATATTTGAATTAATAAAATCTGTTTAAAGCACACAAGATCCAATTCATTTAATGGATTTTTGAAAGAACAATCAACTTATGAAATTAGTTTTATATTTTAGAAAATAGAGAGAAAATTATTGAATGGCCAATAAGTTTTAGATTAATTAATTATACAAATTATTTCTTAAATTAGAATTATAAAATAATTATATAACTTATCAATGCACTTAAGTGTAATAAATCCATATAAACAGATTAGATAATCTAAACTGATATCAAATAATATAATTTCTTGCTTAGAATACACTATTAGATTTTCAGAATCACCATATATTTGTTTTCTAAAATATGTTACATTATAGTTTAATAAAAATAGATATGCAGCCCAAGCTAAATTGTCACCAATTGATACAAAACTTTCTTGAGTTCAATATGAGATTTAGCTATCTCATCTTTTGTATTAAGAAGTTTGGAGGCAACTAAAACTTTTTTATATCTATTTTTTCTTAAATTACTTGTGGGATAAATTGAGAGGAATTGAAGCCATTTGTTTCTTAAATTTCGAAATATTGTCGAGAATATTACAAAAATACTTTGATAAATCAGGCTTTGAAATTCACAGCTCTAGAAATAATACATAAGATTTTGATAATCATTTGTTTGAATTCTTAAAAATTCTAATAAAAAATACTTGATTATTCAAGAATTTGTTTGATATTTTTATTAATGAAATTCATACTACAATGTTCTATATGCTTATAAAGTTTATGCAATCCTATGTCTCTCAGTTGTGGACACACATTTTGTCACAATTGTATTCATAACACATTAGACAAACAAGAGTAGAGTGTTTGTCCCTTGTGTCGTTACCCTGTGTTGATTTCATAGAATAAATCTGATGAATTGTTATCAATTGTGTAGTAGATATATGAAAAGGATGGCATAGAAGGTAATAGATTTCAATAATTTCAGAACTTTTGAACGAATTCCCTTCATTAATTATCTGTCTCTGTTGTGGGTTGACTCCAATAAATCCAATTGTTCTACCATGCTAACATATGTTTTGTTAGAAATGCATTTAAGAGAGTCTCCAAGAGGAATTGCTATGCCCAGTATGCTCTGAGTTTAGTTTTTCACTTAAAGTTAGCATAAATTAGAAATATAAAGATCTTATCAATTGGTATTTGAAGTAATTCTAGATTGAAGAGGTTCAACAAACTGAAGAAATTATGGAATTAGATAATGTAAATGGATTACCAATCTTTAATTTTGAATAAATAGTGATAGTTCATATGGAAACTCAGTTCACTTTTTTTGAACTTAGATACTAGGAAATGATCAGAAGAGTTTGTTCAGGCTCATGCAATTTTATTGTTTCAGAGAATTTTATCTATGGAGATTTAGTTAAAATTAAAAATATCAAAAAAATTAATAAAGGATACCAAGTGCTCGTAGAGGCTATAGCAAGAGTGAAAATCAAATCTGTGTACAACTATATCAACGGAATCAAGACATCATATCAACCCTAAAATGCTTAATCCTTTTGGCTTTGCTCATATTAACATGTCAAGGATTAAATCCTCAAAGAGAATAGCATTTAATAATATAACAATATTGTATTAACTTTGGATGAGATTTACAAAAACATCAAATCTGATTTGCATTCCTTATTCGATAGTTTTATGAAAAAGTTACACTTAGTATCGAGTGCCGATAGTAGTCTAATACTATTGGCTACCTTAAATAATCAAATTATCTCATAATATTATGATGTTGACGTTGAAAAAAGGATTCAATTGATCTAAAATCACTTTTGCACTCTCGAACAATCTATTAAGGGAATGTACACATAAGGGGAACAAAAATAGAGTGCAAAATATTAGTAATAAACCATAGAGATCATATTATACCCAGAATATGATGTGGCAACTCAATATTTCCTAAATCTTTTCAATCTAAACAAGGTTCTTTGTTTTTGATAATCATGCATAATACTAAATTAATTAAATATATTTATATCAATCCATCTATTCGATCTCTTTTAAACTACTCTCTACATATATTTTAATTACCTTAATTTGCATAATGAAATTCACCTTGTGAAATTAGAAGGAAATTGAATATCAATTAAATAGTTTTCTTATTTAATGGATCTACAGATTTTCTAATTAAATAGGGCTTTCAAAACATTAATCAAATATTTCAAAACAGTAATGAGATCATTGAAATAAATTAAATGCGAGATTTATAAATTAAATAAAAAACTCTTATGATTTCTAGATTCACTCTAAAATTTAAGTCAAATCAAATTGAAAATGACTATAGATAAGAATAGCATATCCATTTAAAATCAGAATTTGCGCTATTTTCAATATAGACAATTGTATAATAAGAACTTATTTAGTTATTTTTTGTGGCCTACATTGTGTATTACTTTCAAGAAGACACCTTCAATTTGATTGTTGTAACTAATATTCTAGTCTTTATGGTTTTAATACTCTTATTGAAATGCCTAATTGATAAGTAACCTAGTAGTAATAAATATATATTACCTTTTCTACAACTTTATTTTGCTTACATTTGGAATCTCGATAACTTTTTTCCAATGGAATTAGGCAGTGACGACTATTCTTACTCTGCATTTACTTACGACTACAATTGGTACTATGGATTGTAGGCATTTTATTTTCATTTTGGTAAATGGTAATATAATCGTAGCGGTTATGTAATTAGGAT
This sequence comes from Paramecium octaurelia, assembly GCA_905182995.1. Lineage (NCBI taxonomy): Eukaryota > Ciliophora > Oligohymenophorea > Peniculida > Parameciidae > Paramecium > Paramecium octaurelia. The sequence continues at coordinate 499,520 of CAJJDP010000037.1, forward strand.
ATTAGATCTGGCCTTAAGCAGTTGCTTTATTGATTATCTATTTTTAGTACGTGACATATTATCCATCGAAAACTTTGGAGTATTATGCAATGTGTCTAACAATATTATTGGTATTCATCGGATTAATTTTGATGAAATATACGAACGAAAAGACAAGGCGTATGCAATTCCGAAATAGTAGAGAGCAAAATAATTGGATAAAAATAATTGATTAAATTTTAGAGTAATCTGTGTTGGTAATTAAATTCGATGAAAAATAAGATCAATTAATATTATCTTCAATCAACGATTTATCAAAGTAAAGATTGAAAATCTCAAACAATAAGGAGTTGAGGGCGGTATTAAGAGATGTAATATATATTGTTATTTTAAAGATGCTCATTATATAGGAAGGGAATAAAAATATTGATGCTAAAAAGTAAAATTTGGAGGAAGAAATTCGAGATGTCATTAAGAATTAGAAATAGAAATTAATATAATACTAATTGGAGGTGAAATCATAGTAGTAAAATAAAGAATTAAAAGTTAAATTGATTCAATCAATCATGCAAGAGGAAGAATGTGTGATCTTGATTTTCGAATAGAATTAAAAGAATAAAATTCGTGATTTTCAATAAGTAATCAAGTAAAAAGAAACATTCATCTTATTCCTACTATAATAATTAACCACCTAATTAAAAACTATAAAAACCAGACTTTAGATAGTTCTATTAGTTATAAACTTACAATAAATCAGATTATTTTTTAATTATTAAGATATGCGAAATAGGAAAGGGTGGATTTAAATTAGTCAAATATAAAATCAGATGAATCTATTATTGCAAAAGAAAATTGAGTTTAATGTCAGTAGTTCATTGACTGGATTTATAACAAATCAAGTCTATTTTTTTAGCATATTAATAAGTTTGGCTTAGCTTTTCGATCGACTCTAAACAATCAAATTAAAAAAACGGAATGAATTGAATTAAGATAGATTAAAAGTAACTTTACAGGGATCTATGATAGATATGATACCAAATTCAAAAATTCTTAAATAAAATTTAAATTTTAGTAGGAATCCTGAATAAAATTATAAAATCATTTTATAAAACTTGTAAAAAACGATTGACGACAAATCCTTAGACAGTAAGAAAAAAGCTTAAATAATATCTATTTATTTAACTAAATTTTTATTATGGAATGCATGGAGAGAATGCAATATAAATGTCAAAGTAAATTATGGACTGACTCATCTATCCTTAGAATTTTCATTATGATATGATCAAATTTGTACTTGTGATTGTAATATTTGTATAAAATCTAATTAATTCTATTGTATATAAACTTTAGTAATTATATATAAATATAATAAAAAGAATCTCAATTCAAATGAAAATAGGTTAAATTCTTGATTATTAGGGAAGCTATGATTAAATAAAATTATTGAAGGCCTTCTTGATTTTTGCATAAACAATTTTAAATTAAGCAAAACCATCTATCAATAGATTTGAACTCACTATAATAGTATAGGTTCCAATATTTATCCATCCTAAGTAAAATAATGTTTCTTGATTAAATTAAAATTACTAGTTAACTGAATATAGAATAAAGGATAAACTATTGAGAAACATTCCAGCCTCAGTAACTAATGCTTTTCTCAAATCATCAATTTTTGATAATGGCTGTTGTACGACTAAGTAGACACAAAAAATGGATGATTGTAAAGCAACAGCAATTGACTGGTAGAGGCCTGATTATTGCATAGCCACAATAACATGTATATAGAAGATTTTTTTTATCAACAAAACTGTATTATATTGCATAACCCACATTTTTTGGTGATGAGAGCAGTCTAATTATTAAAATAATGTTTTAATCGAGGATTTGAAATCAGTAGTTTTCTTAGTTTAGATCTGTTGAATTTTATGAAATAGAAGACCAATAAATACAAACTAGGATAGTAATGTAACTATAGCTCCCATATTATTGATTAGACTGTTGGTATCATTAAGATTTATGTGAGATAATTGGAGTAATGATGAAAAAGTTAGTTCATAAAAATTGATAGTAATCACTCTGATGATTCCAGAGAAAGTAAAGTTATTAACAAATTTAGTACATTTCTATCTAACAGTAAGTATTGACCCTCCCACAATTGAGCCTAAACTATTGAGCGTAGAAGGGGTAATGTGATGTAGTAGTTTAGAAATGATAAGTGAGGAATAATAGATAGCAAAACTGATGGAGAAAAATGTTAGACTGGGTGATGCATTGCTAAAAAAGTCATAGGTAAGAGAATCCTTTCCGAAAGGTTGAGGCATTTAACTGTTATCTGTATTAGAGGTCTAATTATCATCAAATTTCATCACAGATATCCCTAACTTTTTAGTTGCAATTTGGGATATTTGTGATTCTTTGAGACTATTCAGATATTATTATAAATTATCAGGGAAGGGCAAATTAATATATTTTGAATAATAGAGATACTATAATGTATCACATGCCATATAGAAATTTGAGTAACCACTTGTATATATACTAACTAGAGTGATAGTTAAAAATGAATATGACTGAAATGTTTAAAATTCTGAAAATGTCTTTATAAGCTGTTCAGCTGAATTACTGATGTATGTTTGAGTATGTATTTAGATTGATTCTACATTTTTAATTAATTTTGTTCTGTTTTCAGAAACAATAAGTTTATTATTCACTATAAAGCTAACATTAATTTTTTGTAATGAAATTGTAGTCTTGAGTTCAATGTATGCAAGATATGTCGCAAAGGCTGGTTCTTAACTAACAGGTGTAATAGGATTGATAGAGTAACTGTATGAATTTTCATCTAAATCTTCAATCTTTAGATCTATTAAATTGATATCGTTATTATTGCCATCTTCAACTTAATTTTCCAAGAAGACTTGAGAAGAATCATTGCTAAAGCTGAGCATCATTTTAGTTGAGAATGAAATCTAAATGGTTGAGACATTATCTTATTGGTCAATAAGTTCTAATTGAATAATCGGTTACTTTTGATAAAAGCAATTACTAACTAATAATTAATAATTTTAACAAAACCAATCAGTTTCAATTTTGCAATCCGCAGAACATCCATCAAGATTAAAATTGTTAGCATCGTCACAATATTCCGTTAAGGGTTCCCAGAGTCCATCACCACATTAAGAAGCACATTAATTCAGATTCTCAAAGAACCCTTAAGATGCATCACACTCCTTGCAAATACCTTTTTCGCATAATAAACAAGCTGAATGACATTAGAATTCACATTTATTGCTGCATCCATCTGCTTGAATTAGATTACCATCATCACATTGTTCATTACCATAGACCACTCCATCTCCACAAACTGGAATGCATTAGAACTCTGAAATCTACCATCCAGGAACATTGCATTCATAGCAAATGCCTTTTAAACAACTTGTACACAATTATTCACATTAGTAGTTGCATTCATAACAACCATCATAAGGGATGAGGTTGCCATCATCGCAGTCTTCATATCTAGGAATGACATAACCATCTCCACAATAAGCTTCACATCTATTTTAGGCATTCAACTTCCAACCAAAAGCACAATCCAAACATTTTCCAGCATCACATAAAACACATGCTTCTTCACATTAAGACTTACATTCATAACATCCATCATAAGGGATATCATTCCCATCATCACATTCTTCTATTCCAACTTACAAACCATCCCCACAGATTTCCCAACAGAAAAAATTCTCCAATCTCCAACCAGGAGTATTACATTCATAACAAGATCCTGATAAGCATTTGGTACAGGCTACTTAACAGATGTATCGACAATTGAAACATCCATCAAAATTAATTTCATTCCCATCATCACATTGTTCATCCCCAGTTACTTTTAAATCTCCACAGACAGATACGCATATTCCTTATGGAGTAAGTTACCAACCATTAGATGAATCACATTCCAAACAATAACCAGTCTGACAAGTTAAACATTAATGTTAACAAGAATAGCTACATTCAAAACACCCATCTTCTGCCAATAAATTTTCATCATCACATTATTCATATCCAGAAATCAATCCATCTCCACAAATTGGTTAGCAATTATTACCCTTTAATCCAAATCCCTTTTGACAGAATATACATCTTCCATATTAACAAAATTAACAATTCTTATCACATGAGAATTTACACTGCTCACAACTCAATGAATCATCGAATTTGTCATCGCAATACTCATCTTTCGTCACTATTCCATCTCCACAAACTGGCAAACAATTATTATCTATCAATTCATAACCAAGCAGACACTTTTCACATTGACCTTAAACACATATTTCACACTGAGACTAACAATCCAAAGAACACAAGTAGCATCCATCAAAGGGAGCTAAATTATTATCATCACATTATTCACTTGAATTAATCAGTAAATCTCCACATTGACTCTAACATGTGTTACTTCTCAAGAAGTATCCATCTTAACATTTCTTACAAACTCCAAATTCACATTACAAACAATCATTAGGACATTCAAATTGGCAATAATTATTACATTTAGGATTTATTTGATCTAACGTGGATATATAATCACATTGCTCTTCACCTATTATTGCATCATCACCACACAAACTCTCACAACTCAATTTCATTTAATTCCAATGCCAACCTTACCTACATTGATAACACTATCCATCTATGCAAACTTCACATTAATTTTGACATTATACCTTATAACATTAAGGTTCACTTTACTATAGAATTAAGTCTGTGCAATCAGTAATACAATTCAGATAGTTTAAATGATATCCTATTTCACAAGCCTTACATTGACCTTTCACACAACTTTGACAATGTTAAGGACATGAATAATTACATTAGTAACATCCATCAAATTCAATGTTATTCCCATCTTCACAAAATTCTACTTCACTTATATATCCATCACCACACACTGACTCACACTTTCCATTTTTATTTATCTGATAACCCATCTTACATGATTGGCAGACTCCATAAACACAACTTTAACACAAATCCTCGCAATCAAAACTACATTTAAAACATCCATCAAAAGCTTCTAAATTATCATCTTCACATTGTTTTAGATGTGTTTATAAGCTATCACATAATTGAATGCATTCCTTATCATCATTTAATTCATAACCATCAATACATTAGGTACATTGTCCTTTATCACACAGCTTGCAAAATTATACACAAAGGATTTTACAATCAAAACACTTATTTAATGATATGTCCCCTTAATATAAATTAATATCTATATCGCATTCCTCATCACCTGCTTTGATTCCATCTCCACATCTAGTATGGCAATATTCTTTGCTTAAGTACCAACCATTTATCTCATCACATTCTATACACCCACCATTTAAGCATGTGATACATTAAGTTTAACAAGAGTATTCACATTAATAACAACCATCAAACGGAATCAGATCATCACTGTCACATTACTCATAGCTACTTTCTATTAGATCTCCACACATACTGGTACATAGATTTTAATCAAGGTAATATCCATATTGACACTATGAACATATGCCTAAGAAACATTAGGCACAGTTATCATCACAAACTAAAGCACAGGAGTCACAAAAACTAGAATTCTCATCACACATTTCGTTATTACTTACTATAAAATCTCCACATTCAGAGTTACATTATTAATCTATTTAATTAATATACCAACCCTTATCGTTTTTGCATTCTAGACATTGTCCATTTACACATTAACTACAACCCTCATAACATTCAAATTTGCAATTGATACATCCATAATCAATAATTCCATCTACTCCAAAATCGCAATCTTCATCTTTGGTTACAAGTCCATCTCCACAGATTGATATACATTTTTAGTTTAGCAATTCATAGCCACTATTACAACTAAAGCAAATTCCATATCTGCAATCATGACACTCATCATCACAGACTTAGACACAATATTGGCAACCATCGAATAATTGTGAATTTTAATCATCACATTGCTCATTTTAACTGACAATAGCATCTCCACAAATACTGACACATGTACCAGTTTCTGAATCTAAATAATATCCGTTAGACTCTTTACATCTCTAACACTGCCCTAATACACAAAATTCACATTCTTACTGGCATTATAATTAGCAACTTACACATTCTATTTCATGGTTTAATTCTGCATTTTAGATATCATCACATTATTCTTCATTTGTAATAATCCCATCCCCACAAATTGACGTACATTTTTACTAACTGTAATTTAAGTTGTAACCAATTATGCACTTTTTGCATACTCCAAAGATACATTAATCACAATATGAATCACAATTGAAAACACATTAATTACATCCATCATCTGGAACTGTGTTACTGTCATCACACTATTCAAACTTTGAAACGACTCCATTTCCACAAAGAGGAAGACAAATATTATTTTAATCCAGGTAATAATTAGATTGGCATGAATAACACAATCCTGCAGCACAAACTGCACATTCAGCCTAACATTCATATTTACATTGATAACAGCCATCTTCAAATACAGAATTTAGATCATCACATTATTCTTGAAATTACGTTACAACCCCATCTCCACAAACAGGAATACATTATAATAGTTTTTGGTTTAATGTATAACCTGGTGTATTGCACTCATAACATTAACCCAATAAACAGTTGGTGCATTCATCTTAACACAAGAATTAACATTGAAAACAACCATCAATTCTAATCAAATTTCCATCATCACATGATTCATAGAAGGTAACATATTTGTCTCCACATATTGGTAAGCATTAATTAGTTTTGCTGTATAATTGATATCCTGTTTAGCATTTAGTACATATAGAGAACAAACATATATCGCAAAATGAATCGCATTAGAATTAACAGTCGTGACACCCGTCAAAAGGAGTGATATTTCCATCATCACATGCTTCGACTCCTGCTATAATTCCATCTCCACATTAAGAATCACATCTTAAGAGAGACCAATTCACATAATATCCCTAAGTATTATCACAACTATAACACAATCCCTAATAACAATCTAGACATTGAGATTAACATTGTTATAAACAATTGAAGCAATATTTGATTGGATAATTGTAGGTATTATCACATTGCTCAGATCCTACTATTGTATTGTCTCCACATAAAGGAATGCACCACTTCATGGTAGAATTCAAGACATATCCAGTTGAACAGACTGAACATTTACCATTCACACAAATCTAACATTCCTTCTGACACTCATACTTACAATTATTGCATCCATCAAATCTTGTTGTATTACCATCATCGCAATCCTCACCATCAGTCACTACCATATCGCCACAAACAGATTGACATTTATTATTTACTCCATCATCGTAATAGTTATTTTAACATAGACATACATTATTATTGATGTATCTATGTTGAGAATTCTTGCATGATAAACATTAATTTTTTGCAGGACCATAGCAACTAGAACATTAATCATGACAATTATCACAAGTGTTAGTGGCTGTTAAGTAAGTCCAGGAATAACATAAGCATGTGCCATTGGATAAATAAAAGTTGGTTGCACATTTAGTGCATATGTATTGATTTGTACATTCTAAACAATATATAGGGGAACATTTTGTGCATACAGCAGGAGTAACTGAACTATCTAGATAATAAGTGGCATCTACACAGGATGTTGGTGTTAGCATTCCAGTTGGTAATGCAGATTGACCAGTGCATTCTGCCCATGTGGGGCCTGTGCATGCTGTACAATATTGAGTGCACTATAATTATGATATTTAAATACTTCTAAGATAAGAATGAAATAGTCATATATTAAACAAAAATTGTCATTAATAGATTACGATGAAATTGCATTGCATTATAAAATCACTTAGAAGCTACTCAGAGAGTGATTCTCTGTTCTATCTACTTGTATATATTTATCGACACCCAAAGCTCCAATATTATTAGTAGTAGTAGCTCCTTATGCATAGGTTATAATTTATTAAGGGAATCCTCCTACTGTATAGCGGAAATCTCCAGCATTGACAAAATCATCTCCCAAAACTAGAGTAAACTTTATTCTGAATTTATAATGCGGGTTCAGGACAAAATTCTAAGTAAAAATAGCCTTGTTCCAAACTAAAGGACCACCTAAAACTCTTTTGCCTAAGTAATAACTAAAATAGATTGTGGGCCCAGATCCTATGAACGTATTGGTAGTTTAAAAGTCTGTAGCACTTGATGATGGAGTTCCTATGATGGCAGGTATATCTGTATCTGTAGTATTTGTGGAATCATAGAAGGCCTTAACTATATATCTAGTATCTACATTAAAATGAGTTATTACTTTGGACGACCTCATCAAAATCAGTGCATTTACCAGAACTTAAAGTCGAATAAGGAGGACAAGAAGGTACGCACCTATTCTTATACAACACTCCGGTAGAGCAAGCATAGCATTTCAAATCATAATCACACCACGAACATGTAGATTAACATTTCATTATATCCAAAACCACATTTCTAAACCCCCAAGATTAGGATCCAGCAGCACTGATATAAATTTAATTTCTTACTCCATGTTTCCCTATATCCATAAGATCGGAGATACAACGTTACTTCTTAATTTTACTTCCATTCTGTAATAGGTAACTACAGGACTTGTGCAATTCGTATCTGTTAATAATACCTAACCATTTCTGTTTAGTACGGCATTACTAATAGTGTAGATGGATGCCTATTCATCACTGTCTAAAAGTATTCTTATGGTTGAATAGTCTGTCCAAGTTCCAAATTTCAGTAAAGTTACACGAAATCTTATGTAAGTTAGATTGTAGGGTAATGATAACTATAATTTATATCCTTCATTCGAATAAAATGGACCTAAGTAATTTTTTGTAGTTTGACAAGGAATTTAAGATATTCTCTCAACATTGACAATATTAAAATTTATAGGATCAGGGACAAAGACCCAAGGAGATGCAGTGGTAAATGTAGTTGTATCTAGGTAGGTTGTAAATGGTAGCATATCTATAATAAACAAATTTTCTTACTCTCATTGAATTAGCATACATTATTTGAGTCTGGCACTCTATAGTATTGGCACTCAGTAAAACATCCTTTTGAGCTATTCAGATACTCTATATAAAGGTAATTTGTGGGACATACACCGCAGGTTCCTGCTGTTGCCAATGTTACGGTGGGATTGTTAAAACAGACTTTGCATTTATTACTGGCTGAGCTTGTTTCGCATTTCAAGCAGGACCAATGACAGCGATCAACGTATATTTATAAACTTCGTGTTCCATAGGTCTGTCCAGCATTTAATGTTCCGCAAACTCGAAATTACAGTGTATCGTTATCGTTGTGCACATAGGTTAGTATGTACGTTTAGATCTAAAAATTTGCCCAACTTGCATTGCAAACATTTTAATAGTTTTTAACACTATTCGCTCCATTGTTTTTAAATTAAAAAGTCTTTGTTGCTGTGGTTGAGACATTGCAATCGTAATTAATTGTGTTCATGTTATTGCCTGAATTTATAAAATAGCCATCCACGATGATTTTAACTTAAAAATGCGGAGGCATGTTAGTAACAGTATACATTTATCTACTATTGGTTTATCCCACATAAGAGTATTAGAAACTGCTTGGGGTGCAACTTCCAACTTGGGATATTACGGTAGTACTATAGGTCCAATCGCATGTAGTACCATAATTCCAATTACTATCGGAAACAGAGAAATTCATGAGATCCTCGCTTACGAAGGTCATCTAAGATGCGACAAGAGATATTAAGACAAAATAGACGATAATCTTGCTTTTCATATTATTTAAATCTTAGAAAACAAATTTTTGTGTGACATCATCTAATTAATAATTATATAATAATAATAATAAAATCTGTATTATCATAAATAATTAGATAAGAATATTTCAATTATCTTGTGTTTATTTCTGCTGCATAATAATCTAGTAGATCTGATCTGCATCAATAGCTGAATATATTGGATTGTCTTGACTATCTTCATAATCATCCTCATCTTCTTTGTCAAAGAACTTGGTGTAACACCCTGGGAATACTTCCTTATCGATTTTAATTTTGCCTCTCACAGTCTTAATTTTATCATCTTTATCTTGTTTCATAAGTTCATTTTTCTTTTTTTCAATCAACTTCATTTATTTCTTTGCCAATAACGCTGTTCTTTTTTAGACAGGCTTGCTTTTCTCAGATTTCTGCTTGTCTTTATTAGTCATAATATCCATGACATCAACCAATAAGTCTGTTTTTAGGGTAGCCTTCTGAATTTTGGCTTCATTGTACCAATCATAAAATGTTTGATTTTAATCTGTATTGCACACACAATAAATTGGACTCTATTTAATTTCTTCAATGTCTGCTTTTGTGAAATTGGTTCCACCAGTAACTTTGTTGATCTCCTATTCAGTTCTTAGTACATCTTCATCTTCAGTGTTTTCTGGACTTGAACTTAGTAAAAGTGCTTCATCCCATCTTTTCACTTTAGTTGGCTTTTTATATTTTATTTTCTTTCTTTCATCCATTTTAATGAAATCTGGAGTTTCATCAGATGGTTTCAATTCATTACAAGCTATCAACACAATTAAATCAATAATGAATATGTTTTAAAGGACTCTGGCAAACTTTTCTGGAGTGATCATCTTCTTTAATTCTTCCGTAATCACTTTATAATCTTCTTTGTGATTGTCAACTACATAAGTCAATAGTTTGATTAGCATTTAACAACTTTATATGATTTCTCTTGCAGATTGATCTTTAACACTGGATGGTTCTCTGGCATTGATTTCCAAGATCCTTTTTTTTGTTGTATCTCTCATGTTTTCAATTTTAGGTTGATTATAAGCTACCATCTTGCCCATCATTCTGTTTAAATCAACTAATTTGAATTAGAAGTGAGCATAGAATTTTTGACTCAAAAAACACTTGTCTCTAATTTAACCAATTGCTTCATATTCAGCCTTGACTGCATCCCAATGACACTTATATTTGACACAAATATGCCAATGAGTAACTGTTTCTTCTGCTGAAAATATTTGTCTATTAATTTTTGGATCTATAGCTCTCCATCTAGCTTACACCATTGGTTTATGGGGGATAGAGAGACCATAAATCGTTTTCATTTGTCTAGTGATCTCCGCCCATTTAGCTTCTCCAAGAGTGCCCACCAATTCAGTCAGGACTTCGTCGAACTAATGTTAATATAATTATCTATACCCTGGGTGTGTAGATAGGATTATGTTTACTAAACTGATCAAATTAGCAATCAACCCAAATTAATGCAAGGATTATGTAAAATGTCCTTTAATATTTTTCTCCTATTTTAATATTAATATATATGCATATTAATCATTTCTTTCCATACGAAGTTTAATTAGCCATTTCCAACACTTGTTACTTGAAGATATGGATGACCTCGTCAATTATGGCATTCTCCTCTTAAATATTAATTTGATCTCCTTACCATTTCTTCTATTCAACTCAGTCTCGTATAGGTCTCTCAACTCTTACAAAGATGCTGTGGCTGCATTAATGGCATTTTGAGAATCCTTCAACACACTGTTGGCTTTGGCTTACACAGCAAGAGCAGCTTGCTCTTACTATTATACAATTAAGAGGGAATTTACATACCACAACCAATTTGTCTTACAATTGGGTCTTCCTCTAGATTTCGTCATTGAGATGAGCAACTTCAGATTCTGTGTCTGCTAACCAATCGGCCAATTGATAATAGGCAGCAATTTCGTTGGCCTCTAAATGGGCTAAGGATCCCTTCAATTAATCCTCAAGATCTGAGAGAGCATTGTAAACTAATTGACCAATGTTGTGTCCTGGTTGTCTGTCTGATGATGATGATGATGATCCTTCCTCTTGACCAAGTGCATGCAATTCTGCATTACCTGAAGCTTATTCAGCAGCTAATTAAGCAAATTTGGTCATTGCATCTTGATTAAAGAGTTGACTGTATTATTTCAATTTGTCTGATACATTTTGCACATTAACTTCTACCAATGAGGATGGTTGACCTGTCAAATATCCACTTAAGTCATTCTTTAATATTCTAATCACTCCCAAAGCATCATTGTGTTATTTGATGGCTCTCACAAACAAACCATTGGAAAAACATCTCAACTCCTATAATTCAATAGATCTTCTATCAATATCAGCCAATCTTTGAGTAGCCCAGGCAATATAATCTGTAGCTTCCTATACATTCATATCAATCTAAACGTTACTCTGTATTCAACTCCAATTTACTCTCTTCTAGCCTTTGCACTTGCCCAAGCCTTTTGGTTTAACTCATTCACTTTCGATAAAGCAGCTATTCTAGACTATCCAATCTCCTCATCTGAAATGTTCTTCTCATCTGCCACTCCTTACGCTTCTATGTTGCTTGTCTTCAAATCATTCAATAAATCATAAACAGCCTATACTGCATCATTTGATTCAGATCCTGTCTTTTGTTTAATTATCGCTATAATTCATACTTGCAAGAGCAATGAGAAATCAATTTCAAATCCTCTGATGCTAATTAGACATATCAGTGATAACACTAACACCTAATTCATATTGTAAATAATATAATTATTAAATAAAAACGGTATAACGGATCCATTTACTATTTATATCAAAATCACACCTTTGCTCATAAACAATACTTTCTTAATGATTCCGCATTCTCCATTTTCACTAATTTACAATATTCCTATATCTGTTCAAATTTGTATTTATAAGCATTGATCTTTAGGAACTTCTCTATATCCTACCCATTCACTAAATACAACTTGAAGTATCTTCGCAAATGAGAAATTCTTTTCCCTTGATTGCTCATCTCATCCTTCATAACATTAAGATCCTTCAAAATCATCTAAATTTTCTTTGGATTGAAGTCCTTCTACCTTATGAACTAAGCCTTCAGACTCGCCTTGAAGATCGTCCAAAAGTCCTAAGTAATGATATTGAACTAAAGTATATAAGATTACAATTACCGTGTCATCTTATATACTCTCCTTAAGAGTTTGAGAAAAGTTAATGTATTCGAAATTGAATTCCTGAATGTTGGTCATCAACAGATGTCTCATATGAAATTCAAATCTCAATACCAGATAAACATCGAATTGAACCAGAAATATTTCATTGCATAATTTTAAAAATCTGTAAAAGGACTATTGCACATTGTCATTATATTAAATTCTATTCTATTTTAACAATTGTTTACTCTATTGCATTCTTGTTTTTGAATTACTCCAATTGAAAACTTTGCTATTCGCATCTCAATTAAAAAATCTTCAGTAATTGAATTTTTATACTCTGCTATTCCAATGGAACATCCTTCTATTATATATCCAACTATTTTATCAAATATTATTGATCACTATCAATATCAATATCTATACATCTTATCTAAATATCGCTCTATGGATTGAAAAGTAAAAGTTAGAAAGGCATGGATATTATCATGTAAAGCACCCAAAGTGTGCAAGACTTCTTTCGATCTAATCAAAGGACTCGTTTTAGATTCATCAACTTGATTCACCAAGTATTCCATATACCCTTAATACATAGGTTATTTCAACTAAAATCTAAATTACTTATCGCCTTTAGCCTTCTACAACCTTTATTGAGTATTTATTCCATCATTTAAAAGAGGATTAGATTATTAAAATTTGCATTTCCATTCCATATAAGACAACAGCTTTTTTTGCAAGGCTTACTTGTCTTGATTATACATCAAAATCTCGGATTGCGAACCCTATATGGATGCTTTTAACTTGATCCGTATTTCTTGAAGATAGACATTCAAAATCCAATTCAATATTTGAATGAAATCTATTTAAAGATTGGTTATCTGATCTATGACATTGAGTTCATGTATTAAATAACAAAATTGTATTGATTCAGGAATTTGCATCTTTAGATTAATCAAATGAAAATCGTTGAGCATTTGCTTTAATTATTGATCTTAAACATCTTAACTCATTTAATAATTTATTTGAGGGATAAAAGATTTATTCTATCGTTTTGGCAATGATACTACATTTCTGACTACATTTTTTACTCCTTCATTTAATTACTTTATGCAATCCAAATAGATACTTTTACTTAACTCCTACTGCAATTAAATTTCATTATCAATAGGCTCTTTGAAGATGGGTTCTACTCTCATGAACACCTTCAATGACTCTATACATTGTTGTAAGACTTCGTCTAACAGATGCCTTTGTAAGAGATAATATAGAGGACTAGGTTTGATTAATTATTAAAGAGTTGTTTGAATGAATAAATGGTACTCGTTTCTCACATCCAAAACATCTCTGCCCTTATTCTACTCACTTATTTTCGATGATTTATAGAACATACTCAAAACCACATTGATCTACCAAAACAGCTATCTGCATAATTCTGATAAAGAAAGTAAAAGAGTGTTCTCGTCAACATCAACATTTAAACAGTGCAATGTTTTTCCAAATAACACTTATTTTCTCAAAATGATCATGGCATACGCTATTAGCTTCTTGAAAAATTAACTTATAATCTTATAAGTTGCAAAACTGCTAAAATTTAGTTCTCCAAACAATGAAATCTTAATGTTGTCATTGGGATTTTATCTTTTAATAAATATTGTCAAAGATTTAGTAAATAAATCTTACAAGTTATATTTGAAATCTTCAAAATGCTTATTTAATAATTCATTTGTTTTTCTAATTATTGTACACCCTTTGATACATAGAAATATATTTAATAAACTAGTTTATTAGGTATTGATATTTAAATTAATGTCTCCTGTCTTTGATGTGTTGTTATCTACATACTACTTTACAGCATCGAAATCATTAAATTAAAAACTCATTTGAATAAACCTTTTCAATTGATTATAAGATATGATTAATTCATTGCTATTTAGTTATTAATCAATCAAACATAATTCCAACTCATCATCATTTTACAATGTCACCTCCGGGAGATTTGCCTTAATAAACTGCAAGATTTCACTCAAGGACTTTAAATCTCTTACTTTTCTCTCCAAATCATAATACTTTTAAGCATCAGTGCTTTTTAAGATGGAGCCCCTTTGCAAGAAGAAAAACTCTTTTAACTAATTTTAAAATTCCCCCAAAATTTAAGATAGTCCTAAATTGAATCCTTTGTTAATGTATTGAATTTAGAAGGACTCCTATTTTGGGAATATACTTATTAAAGATTTAATTTTTCTACACTCCAAACTACCTTCATAAGGTTAACTCAGAGCTTAAGTTTGTATCAATTTAATTGATGATCTAATGGTTTTCAATTTATTTAAAGTGGAAATAATCTCCTTATAGTAGATATTCTAGTAATAAAAATACTTCAATTCCGCAGACTTAGAACTTAACAATTCTTTGCTGCTTTACAATCTTTTTCTACTTTGCTTTACATTGTGGGATAATTCGTCGTATGCTTTCTACATAATATTATTATTTTACTCCGTAAATTTAAGGCTTATTAATCATGGGATTGAATTTATCATATTTCTGATCAATTATCTATGAAATGATTTCCTCGCATTAATTTTCCTTGGTTGACATCTCTTAATACACTTGTTCAATCTATTAGCATATACTGCAATCAATTACATTCTTCTTTTAGATCAACAACGAAGCTATGTATCTTGTTGTACTGAAATTTGCCTCTTGCATCCCAATATTATCTTATTTTAGGAACTCGTCAATAATATTAAAAATCATATAATTATATAAATATATAAAAATATTTGTTTGATATTTCAATCAAACTATATAAAAAATATCTGCAATTATCAGTATCGAGGAAATTATTATTTGAAAGAGGATATTAGTGTAGTTATAAACTTATTTTGGTATAAACTACAATTAAATACATCATAATATAATTTAAATAGTAATTTATTATTAATATTACAAAAGATCAAGTAGAATTTCTTTATTGTGATTAATCAGATGTTCTGGAAAATTGTTTGCCAAAACCACTCAACACAGGTTCATTTAAATGATTTAGACGTTGATTTCTACTATGATATAATATGACCAATGCTTAATCATGGACATTGTTATGATCTACAGTTTTTATAAATTCTTCCAATTTTATGGTAGTTGTTGTATTATTCTTATGATTTTTCTAGGATGAGCAATTTCCCATTTTGAATGTTAGTTTTAAAATAAATAATAAAATATTTATAAATATTTTCAATAAATAATGCAGAATCGTTTTGCTCAATTTGGATAATAATCAATTATTCCACTCAAAGCCACTGGTAAGTTCGGTGATCAGTTTTTTGATCTTCCCCAAGTTAAGCCTTTTTCACTTAAATTACTGAAAGCAAAGGGTAGACCTAACTAAATACTTTAGAGAAAAGTAGACGAAGGTATCCCTAAAGAAATCAGAATGGATAAACCATTTTTCGAGGTTTTTAATCCTCCAAATTAACATTACATGAATATGATTCATTCTGAAGAATTGAGACCGTAGATTTCCTACTATTATCACGCTCCCAATAATCAGCCAAATGAATAAGTCACAGTAGACAAAGATAACGCTTATTTAGTTGAAAGTGCTATTCAAAATTAACATGCTGATATAAGAAAATTAGAAGCATTATAACAGAGAATAATATTGAAGGAGAGAGTATAAAAAGAGATAAAACTAGAGATGCAATTGAAATAATTGAAGAAAGAAAAATAAATGGCTGAATTGTAAGAATCAACTTCTAACTCAAATCTTAATTTCAGTAATGTGAAATTAAAGAAACCTCAAAATTATGATACAGCAATCTAGCAATCTAAAAGCCAAATAACTTTATAATCATAGTTTAAGGAGATTTAAGATAGCTTATTAGAACTTTAAAGGATTTAAGAACTAAATAAACAAAAAGAATAACTTATTAAGTAGGAATAAGAAGAATCATTTATAAAGAAAATAGAATCAGTATAGAGGTACACTTAGAAGAATTGGAAATGTTCATCTTAGGAATTAAGAGCTTTAATCAAGAAAGATAAATAAAAGAAATAATTTTCATGAAAATACTCAATTAGCTTTAATTTTTTAATTTTTATTTTTTGATATATATAATTAATTAACATATTATTGTTTTAGTTATTTTAAGATAAAATAAATATTTCTATATGATCTTTTAATAAGCAACCTCAAACTTAACAATTAAATATAATAATCAATTAAGTTATAAAAATGTTATTATTTAATTGATAAAATTTAGAGTGAAGATTGAATGTGTAAATGAGTAGTAATATTTCTAAAATATAGAAAATATCTTTAATGAATCCTTACAAATGAGAAATCAAAAATACTTAAACTTCTTAATAACTATTTAATTTCATCAAATATATTTCATGATTAAATACAATTCTTCTATCTAATTAATTTAATAATATAAATGAGTACTAACAGGACAGAGAATGGTCTCCTATAAGATTGTTATTTTGGACCTTCAATTGAGTAATCTGAAGTAAATCTGTATAAAAAAAATCCATCTTCAAAAAGTTCAATTCTCTCAGAAACAAGTTAAAATGACATTTAAAAAGGTAAGGAAAGCCCAAAAAAAGTTGGAATGGCATCAATAAATTATTAAGTTTTGAAAGCTAAGTAATAATTTACTAAGAAAAATTAAAACCTCTAGTCTTCCCAGAGCAATTTTGTAAAGGGGAGTAGAAGAAATTTATTTGAAGGAAAGATCTAGTAACTTGATAGAGTAGAAAAGACAAGTAAGCAAGACACATTTAATTTTCTTAAAACAATATTAAAATCAAGCATGATCAATAAATTTAAACATAATCTGCTTTCCTCATCTTATGTCTTACCTTATAGTATGAAAAATATACTAGGTAACGAAGGATATTTATAAGATTAAAAAGATAAAGTAAAATCAGCAAATTATGTCATAGAGATGTATAAAATATATTGTAATATATGAGGCAGTAAAATAAAAAATTGCAATTAAAGAGCAAAAAACTGATTAATCTTTTAATGCCAGATCGAAACTTCACTTTGGTTTGGGATTTAGTTTCATTATTGGTGTTGTTTCTGAGTCTTTTTTTATGCACGTTAATTGCTTCCTTTGGCTAGCATTTATATACCTTTAAACCTGCAGAAATTATTATAAATCTATATATAATTTTGGAGATAGTATTTTCATTTTATCGGCCAATCATATTGAATGGAGAAGTAGTTTTTGAAATTTCATAAATATGGAAAAATTATTTGTAAACTTAACTGCTGGAAGATGTTATCAGTTTTACTATATGGTTTTTAGTATATTTTGATTTTGATGAGCAAATATTTCTAAATGAAATCATGGTAGTTTTATAATTTGTAATTACGATTAGGAAGATAGATCGGAAATTCAACATTCTGGTGGAACAATTATATTTAAAAGGGTTTAATAGTAATCTTCTTAATATAGTAACTTTAGTAATAATTATTTGTTTTTTTGCACATACAATGGCATGTTTGTGGCATCATGTAGGAGAACTTACTTAAAAATATGGATCTTGGTTAACTTATTACAATATTATTGATGAGCCATTGTGGGCCAGATACAATTATTCATTTTATTGGGCAACAATGACTATGGTAACAGTAGGATATGGTGATATCACACCTAAAAATTAATTTGAAGTGACATTTGCAACAATCATGATGTTACTGTCAAGTTGTATGTTTGCTTACACAATGAATTCTATTGGAGTAATTGTAAAAACAATTTATGATTAATAAACAAAATTCAAGTATTTATTAATCCATAATTCTAGACGGACTTTAATATTAATGAATTAGTTCATGTCTAAGAATGAAGTTGATTAATAAATATAAAGAAGAGTAAAAAATTACATCAAATATAATATTGAAAATGACATTCTAGAAAATCAAGAGGATACAACTAAAATAATTAATGATTTACCAGTAAACTTAAGAAAATAAATTGAATAAGACATTCAATACAGAGCCATTTTAAAAATAAAAGTTTTCACTGACAATTTCTCAACATCAACTTAAAATAAATTGTAGAATATTTTAAATGAAGTTAAGTCTACTCCTAATGATTTCATTTATCATAGAAATGACAATAAGGATAAATTTTTGTAAAGTTTTATATTCATTTAGATATTTCATTAAAGAAGGGGAGGTTTAAATTGTAGAGGAATAAAGCTAGAAAATTATTAAGGTTTTAAAGGCTGGAGAGACATTTGGAGAATATTAATTTTTTACAGGCTAAAATACTAAAGAATCCATTATTAGTGTTGGATTCACTCAATTATTCAAAATAGATAGAGACTAATTTCTAACCATCATCAAATAAAACTCTAAAGATTTTGAAAGATTTCATAAGATAAAGGACAACATTTTTTATTCAAAATCATTCTCAGCTATTTAAAAAAAATGTCAATTTTGTGGCTAATGCAATCATATCCAACTTGAATGTCCTTTCATCACCTATTAACCAAATTTATATATCAAAATTCTGAAGATGAATTAGTCACAAATTAATTATCGGTTTTATTAAAGGAGATCTGGTTAGAAAACAAATTCTATTATTATATCTTCTTCAGTTTAATAAGCCATAAAAGAAATTTAAGAGGACTACGCAGATTCATTGAATACAGATAATATGCTCAATTATTAAATTTCAAATTCTCTCAGTTACCTATAAGAATCTCAATAAGGAATAGATCAAATATAGTTATCAAACAAATCGCTTTCGAAGCCAGAATAAAATAAAAATATGCCTTCAGATTGTAGAAGGGAGTCTCTTTTCCCTAAAAAAATTGAAAGTGAAAAACAAAACAAATCATAAATATTTTCAAAGAAAAAACCCTCTTTAATAGAGAATGATAAAAGGAAAACATTAGTTAAAGAAACATTGATATTTTAATAGTTAGATCAATTTCGAGGGTACATTCATAACTCTGAATTAGAAGGATTTGATAAAATTCATAATTACATCGAATATCTTCCTCACAACAATTTCAATAATGTAATCAAGCAACTCTATAAAGAAAAATATAAATATAGAAACACAAAATAGCTTCGAAGGGAATTTAGTAGAAGAGATTATTGAAAGTCTATAATTTATATCAATATCTAACTTAGCAATATTTATTCACTAAAAATAAATAAGAATTATTAAAAATCTTCATTATTTTTGTTATTGTTATTGTTATTATTATTCTAATACTGCTTTTGCTGCTGCTTAAACATAAATTTTATCAAATGCAAGAACATTTCCTGCAGCTTAAAATCCTTCTTTACTCAGTTCACTAGCTTAATCTCCATATTTATTTTTAATGATCTAAATTAATTAATAATTAAACTACCTCTGTAGTTGCTTAGCCAGTACAATCCAATAATACACTTAGAGCTTCTGTTAATCCATCATAAATGCTAACAACAGCAACAACAGCAGCTCCCCCAAAGTTTTTAGCATCATCATAATATTTGTGTTCCTACATCTTTTTACCAGTTTCACTATTCTCAAATTACTTTTCAGCTTCATCTGCAATCATCTTTCCCAGATTAATCAAAGCATCAACTTAAGCTTTTGTAAATTAAAGTATAGCTTTAGAACCTTTATTCACTAATTTTACCTTATTCAATGTGTCTTCAGAGATCTCTTTTTATTCTTTATCAGTGATCTTCTCAGAAATCAATTCTCCTCCTTTCTTAATCCCTTCTCCAATGAACCCAGCCACAGAAATTAGGCCTTATCTAATTGCATTTCCTCCTTATTTTATATAATCGCTAACTCCTGGAGGCTTCTCTCCTTATCCAACATGTTCCCATAAATTAACTTGCATTATCCCAGTTCTCAACATTAATTCCTGTTAAGTCAATTTTTGCTATTCATTTAATTACTTCATATCATTCCTTCCTCCATATATGGACTTAGACATAATATTTTAGTGTTGCTTTTGGGAAGAAATCACAAGCCGAACATTAATTGACAGAATTTGTTCAAATGTATCAGATACCTAATCTTACTTCTCTACAATGACTCCATAAAATATATCATTAAGACCAGGGAAAATGTACATTTTGCTACCATTAACTATTTAAGCAACCATTACAGGGATGTTTTTTTACAATGTATATTAAAACTAGCCGAATTTTAAGAAAGATAATTTAAGTTGTTCTGATTAATATATCTAATATTTAAAGCGATTTCAATACTTATAGAATGCCAGCATCAACTTATTTTGGCTATTGGTTTTTAATTTCAAATAATTTTGATTAAGGTACTTCTAATTATAATTATAATTGATAATCCATTATTCTTTCTTTAATTAAAATAATTAATTAAGAATGAAAAATGTATTCATATCAGGAGGCTGTAATTCTGTCTATAATGGTTTGGATGTTTGTTAATTTGAACCAAACTCACATTTGATAGCATTTCCTTGTAGTAACCAAGTAATTCAATTTTTTATTTTAGGTATTAGTGTATGATATTGAGAAATTAAAGATTATATATTCTTATTCAACTTTTAATAAGAGAGTCAATTACGTAAGATTTCTGGATGCAACTACTTTGATAGCTGCAGATGGAGAGGGTAAAATAGCAATATTCAACGATTCTTAAATTTTACATGAAACTAAATTAAGCGAATCAATATAATTGTTCAAAGTTATTGGTAAACACATAATTGCCTTGTCAATTGATGGCTTAGTTACAGTGCTGGATTTAGAATTAAAAGAATTATCAAAGCTTGAATTTGGTAATAATGTGATGGAGAACATTGATGCAATTACTTTTGATAATTTCATTTTTGTAGCTCTCAGTGGAGTAGATACTCAAATTCATTTATACACCTTAGAGAACAATCAATTATAATACAAAGCATCAGTGAAAGGTCATCAGAGAAGTTTAAATCATTTGCAATTTTTCTAAAAAAACTAGGATTATTTGTAATTGGCAAGCGCATCTAAGGATACATACACTAGAATCTGGAGCATTTACAAAATTAATGAAGTTGAAGCAAAAATCAAATCTTTTAGAATTGGCTAATAATTATATAGTTTCAAATTGGAGACCATCCTCTAAGGACACAATGAAGAGGTATCAACAGTAAATTGGTTGGATGAGAATACAATTCTAACTGGTTCATTTGATTATAATGTTATCATTTGGAAGTAAGACAAGGATACAGGATTATGGTTAAGTGTATCTAGATTAGGATAAACAAGTGGAAATAAGAATCAGATATTTGGATTGTAGACATCATATGATAAAAAATACATTATATGTTATACTTTGACTGGGGCAATTTATATTTGGAAATAACATTAAGATAATTGGGTAGAATAACCTGTAATTACAGGTCATTATGCAGAAGTAACAGATCTAGATTTTAAAGATTATTTACTCACTTGTAGTATTGATTAAACTAGTAGAATCTTTGCTTAGTGGGTTCAAAATGGCACATATCATGAAATATCCAGACCATAAATTCATGGTTATGATTTGAATGCTATAAAACAAATTGGAAATCAAATTATAAGTGGAGGAGATGAAAAGATATTAAGAATGTTCAATCCATCTCCTTTTACAATAAATTAACTCAATTATTTGAATGAATAGAATATTAATTCATCTGTCTTTTTGAATTAGAATATTCCATCATAAATTGTAACTTATAACAATAGACAATTTAACGAATTTAAATTAGCAACCGAAGGCATACAATAGGCACTTGGATTGATGAATGTGCAGATGTAATTTGAGGATGAAGAAGAGGAGAAGTACACTTTATTTTATATATAATAGTGTTAAAACTAATGAAGCTGAAGTTAATCTTGAAGTCAAATATGGATAACCTCCCAATGATGCCTTACTTGCAAAGAAATCCTTATGGCCAGAAACTAACAAATTATATGGGCATGGTTATGCAATCTAGGCAATAGCTATTCATTAAAATATAGCTGCTTCATCCTCTGTTGCAATTACACCTAAGGCTGCTGAAATAATCATTTGGGATACAAACACTTTCAAAATTAAATAATTATTACCATGTCATAATTATACCGTTGTCTAACTTGTCTTTTCGAAAAGTGGCAAATATTTAATAAGTGTTAGTAAAGATAGATGTTTAGGAGTATATGTTAAATAAGATGATGAAACTTATTAATTACTATCGAAATCATAGCCTTGTTCAAGAATTGTGTACACTTGTTCATTCAATAATGATGAATCTCTGATCTTTACTGGAAGCAGAGATAAAAAATTTAGAATATACAATACTAAAGAGGCATCAGTGCCAATAAAAGAAATCGATTTCCCAGATGAGATCACAGCCATAGATTCTGTTTAACATGGTGAAAAATAAATTGTTGCTGTAGCATATGGTTAAGGACAACTAGAGACATTTGAATTTACATAAGCTCTTGAACTAAAATTGCTTGCTGCTGTAGATAAATATCATTAACATTCTAAAACTATTAACAGAATCAAATTTAATAATAATTTGCTTGCTTCCTGTAGTGATGATCACACAGTTAGAATATATGAAATATGAAATATTATCGTTATAAATAGCATTTAGTTGATTATCTTTTATTTGTAATAGATTTCAAAATCTAATAGACAAATGAGCAAACAAGATAATCAATCAAAATAATTTATTCTTTATTTTTTTACTTTGAACTTTTCACTTACTTAACTATAAACTCAAAACTAAAATTAGAATTTTTATTCATTAACGGTTTTCATCTTATCTCTTCTTTGAATATTAAAAATTTGATTTAGGTATTGCATCTCTGGTAAATCCTGATTTTCATTCATTAAAGAATCTAGGTATTAGTAAAATTCTGCTAAAAAACAATTAAACTTCACATCTATAAACGAAATTTAAAATGAAAATGATGTTTTTAATTGTTCCTCTCATAATGTTTTAAGTCTAATAAAGTTATAATTGTTAATAAAGCTATTATATAATAATGAATTAATATAAATTATATTATATATAAATTAATGAAATTGGGAAGTGTATTTAATCCAAGAGGTGTCCTTGAAATAAACTACAAGATATCTTCTATAGATGCTTATTAAAATGTCTTATACACTGGAGATGAGAAAGGCACATTATATAGGTAAAGGATTAGTTGAATTAGATATCAATTGTAGCCAGATTAAGCCATGATTATACAAGCAAATTAAGCATAATCCAAATCTTTAACTAAATCAAGGATTGATTAAATAAAAGTTTTCCCTTAAACAAATGCTAATCTTTTGGTTTTATCAGATCAGACATTGTTTTTTGTTGAAGAAAAGACTCTAAAAGGGGAATAGATTTCCAAAGAAAAGGTATCATTATTTGCCTTAAACGAATTTTCAAAAATTAATTAACTTGAGATTGTAATAGTGACTAAGAAGAAAGAAGGCTTCATTTTATAATACAATTAGAAAGCAGGAAAATTTGAATGTTTGAGGGAGAGATTCTTGTTGCCAGATATTCCTGTAACGATTGCATTTATAGGGACCTTATTCTATTTTGGAATATCAAAGAAAAATTATTCTGTGATAAATCTTGATGATAAGTAACTTTAGGTAGCCAATTTAATTGTGGATATTGGTACTAATCCATATCTCAAGGCAACTGATAATGATGAATTATTAATAATAACTACTAACAATATTGGTATTTTTATTGGTAAGGATGGCTAAATCAAATAGAAGAGCACTATCCAAATACAAAACAAATCAATACAAATAATAACTATATATAAGTAATATCTGATAGTATTATTCGATAACTTAATACAAGTGTTCAATTTATTGGATTCTAAACCAATGAGTGAGATCTAATTGTCGTCATCAGCAAAATGTATAACTTAAACATCAAACCATTTATTTTATGGAAGCTCTAGTGAAGTATGAATTATTTCATCAACATTTTTAGATCATATACTTATATTAAACACCGCCTGAACAATAGATATAAGATTTACTAAAGTAGGGGAAAGTGGAAGATGCACTCCAAGTATTTTAACAATACAATTAAAACTAAGATGCATAAAAGAATTAATAATTGGAATAGTTAAAATTGGATTGTGGTTGGGCTTTGATTAGATAGATGTAGTTTTAGAATTCATTGAATTATATATTATAGACAAATTTTGAACCAAGAGATTTCATTTGTTTGTTCCCAGATTATTACTATGCTGTAGAGAAATTAGAATCAGTTAATCCAAATCCATCTTAAAATACGATATCACTAATTATTGCCAAATATGTATAAGAATAAAATAAAGGTGATCCTAAGAAGAGTTAAGAATTGAAAATATAAGCTAGAGATTTCTTGATTGAAATTTTAGAAAAGAAGAGGGCCGTACTAACTTCAACTTAATATGCTTATTCTATGAAGGATAAATTGAATTTACTAACAAGTACTTAGATTTTCAATTAAAATTAATGGCATGCAATACAATGTGAATAACTTTTGGAACTTATAGATTTTGCATTGATAAAGGCCTATCTAGAGGCTTAATTATTACCAAAATTAAAGAACTTTTTATCTTGTAATCAAATATATTGTTTATCTATGTACCCCGAATTATAAGCCATATTTTAAAATAATAAAGCAATTGAATAATAATAAGGTATATTAGCTAGGTTTTATGAATCATTTAATAAAATTGATTTGTCTTTGGAAGTCTGGAGGACAATTGGTGGTGATTCTTTGAATTAATAAGTTCAATAAGAGGCCTGTGAGGAAACTACTCGAATTCTTAAGTAGAACCCAGAAAGGAATAGAATATTCAAGTTCATTCAATGGGTTTTGAAAAAGTAATTCAAAACTGGAATTTAAATCTTTTACGTTAGTGAAAGCATAATATCACCAGATTAAATGCTAAAATTTTTGGATGAAGAAAAGGAACAAGATCTAAAGAGGAAACTCAAAGAGAAATATTTAGAAGTCTTAGTATTGGAAAAGTCGACAGAGGAAGAAAGATTCCATACTCAATTAGTATACTCTTACATCGATTTTTTATATACCATATTTCCTAAAGAAATGTAGCCATCTTAAATTGATATGAAGAAGAATTAGGTTGCATAGGAAACATATTAATCATTAAAAAAGTTCTTGAAAAATCCAAATGCCAAATATAATTCCTCAAGCATTTTGGAAAAGAAAGTAAAGGATTCTTGGATGATTTAGGAAGTGATACTGTTGTATGGTAGGGAAAAGAGACATGAGGAAGCATTAAGTTAATTATTAAATCTTGGATTTTATGAATGGGCTGAAAAATATTGTTGTGAGTATACTGATAATTTATTGACTAAACTCTTCAAAAAGGTATGAATTCTCTGTAATTTAAAGTATAAAGAGCTATATTTCTTTTTGGAGGGAAAATAGAAGGAAAGACCAACAGATCAGTAAACATTATTCGCGTTTAATTAAGTTAAAGTAATTCAAATATTCATTCAAAATATAGTTTACAATCAACAATTTTTTGAAAAAATATGCAACACACTCTTAACTAAATGCTTTAGAAGTATTAGAAATGATACCTGAGAATTGGATACTTGCTGATTAAGGCGAAGATGATGGATTATTTTAATTTTTAAATAGTGTAATAAGTAATAATATACTTTACATTTAGGCCACACATTGCATTAAAAGAGGTCAACAAAAGCTGCATTTCATCTATCTGACATGGATTTATTGAATGTTGAATGCTTGAATGCCAGTACCAAGTAAGCAAATGTAAGGATTACATCTGAAAAAAAGTGTGCAGTTTGTAGTAGATCGATTGGTGAAAAGGTAAATATAGTTTTTATCACTTAGGTGTTTGTTGTGTATCCTAATGGTGTTATTGCCCATCACACGTGTATAAAAAGTAATACTATATGTCCATAGACGGATAAGGATTTTGAAAAGTATTTTAAAATGTGAGTCTGAGTTAATCAGATAAATAATAATAATATTTTATAACTATTTTTTGTAAATAAGGTTTAAAAATAATTCTGAATTAGATACTAATTCAAAAAAAAATTCTTGCTTATTAATGCTTATGGATATGATGCGATAATTTCATAAACTTTGTATCGCATACATTTCTGAAATCACCATTAACATTTTAATTTAATCGGCTGATACTTTAATTATTCTAAATAAAAGTTTTATTCTCTATCGGGTTCTAATGTGATACAAAATATTGCAAAAAACAATAATTATTTAATGTACCAGAACTTATATTAGAACTTCATGCCAACTCCCTAAGGACAATACTACTCATAATACTATCCTTAGTACTATTATCCTGCTTAAAATCCATATTTTTAACAATATCAAATAATGTAGGCTGGGCCAACTCTTGCCATTAAGACAAAAGGAGATCCAATAAAACAAGAGGATAAAACCCTTGAAACTCTACCTAAAAAGTCTGTTCCTTTCATCGATTTCGAGAAAACTTCAGAACAAATTTAAACACCTTCAGTTTAAATCTAATCAGACGAAAAAGGGAGCAATTTAAAACCTAATTTATTGGTGGACTCAACGAATATTCAGAAAAATTTTTCAAAAGCCATAGTCTAGTATGCTTTGAGACAAAAAAAAACTGTTTTTCAAATTCTTGGAGAAGAAAAAGGAAATCAATTTCTCTTGTTCATGAGTGAACTTGTAAATCAACTTAGAAATCTCTTTCATCTGGTGAAATATACTTAGGATGAAGAATATCTTAAAGTCATAAGGATTTTAGGGTACATTATATGAATAATAATAGTAATAACTTTTTAAGGAAAGAAAGTACGTGTTATATTTATAATTCGAAAATAAGATAAAAAACAAGTCACATCAAGCACAAAGCTATAGTGAAGAAAGTCCTATTAAAACTTTGAAATTTACAATATTTTTTTTTATACATGAATCCAGTATCTTGATTTGTCAGAAATTAAAATATAAAAATTTAATGCAGAATTTGTTTGATTATAACTTCTTATCTAATTAATCTCTTTTTTTTATACATATTTTATTATAAGTAGAGAAGATATTTTAACCTAACTCAATGTGAACTCAAAATAAATAATATCAAATACTTCTAATTTTAGTATTACTTTCCTTAAATCTGCTATCTTTTAGTTAAAATTAAGATTTACAATTTTGGTCAATTATACTATAGTTTTCTAAGTAACCTTTATATTTTAAAATAAATTTCTCAGCAAATTATTGCATTTCATTTGATAATATTCTTTAAATGTGCAACATTCCAATAAAGCAGTCAGACTGGTCTCATTTGAATAATAATTTAAGCCTTATAATATGAAGGTTTTGTATAATTTATTATTTGATAAATGAAACCTGTGTGGAGATTGATAGTAATTCTCTTTTAGACCAATGGATTAGGGTTTTCAATTTATTACTATTTAAAATCATTGGAAAATACCAATTTGGCATATCTAGTCATCTAAGCTCTTTCGTCTCTATTATTATTTTTTTTTTAGACCAAAAATAAACCAACCCTATTCATTGGAAGCCTGATATTGATTCAACTGAGTTTATGCTTATTTCTAATTCAAAATGAAAGTAACTCTCAAATTGAATGTACTGCGTATGTTGTCATTTTGCATTTTATCACAACACAACTAATTGAGGATTTGTTAAGATTTCAAAAATAGTTGTTTCGATGTAGATTATTTTGGCTAGTTTTGTTGCTTTAATCAACTTGTTTGTAGATCTTTTACATATATTAAGCTTAATAAATTGACATATCCTTTTATTAATGCATAATTTATTTGCTCTTCTCCTTGTTTATCAATTTGGCCAACGGAATGTAAAAAGTGATTATTCCAAAAAACAAATTAAGTGTTTAGCAACACAACCAGAAGATAGATTATATAATCACTAGGAAGGACAGGGCATCTTCATTGTCTGATACAGATAAGCTGTCCCCAAAGAGTAAAGAATTTCCGTTCTATCATTTTCTGCTGCCAGATTACTCTTTTCAAAAACACGTTTTAAACACAAACATACTAGACGTAATGATGGAATTTACACATGAAGGATTAGTAGTTTTGAGATTAAACTAATTGAATTAGGAGATGGAGATAGTATTTTCAAATATAGCATCAAAAACATTGTTTTCAGTTAACTCAGCAAAAGAAATTCTTGACATTTTTAATTCTTTAAACAACATATAATATTAATAGCATGATTCCTAAGATGACAATTTTTTACAAATTAATCAATAAAAATAATTATGCAAAAGTATGGCTTATTTAAAGAATGAACAGATAAATCAATCCATCAATCCTCATTACTAAATTCTTTTAGAATTGAATCAAGAAAAAAAAGTAGTTAACTAATTTAAAGAAATTTTTAGTAAATTTAAATAAAATAGTCTTTAGAACGAATTTTTTACATTACAAACATTTTACCCTAATAATATTGTAGCAATGTCTTAAAATGAAAGAAAATCAGAGAGAATGTTGGAACTTACTATAACCAAAAGGGAGAACAATCTATTCTTTATTTTGATTAGAGATATTACACATAAATAAAAAATCAAATATTTGAGAGAATATGATCTATAAAAATCAAAAATGCTATCCTATGTAAGTCATGAATACAGATCTCCTCTGAATTGCATCATTTAGATGATTGAAAATGTACTGCACACTAATTAATTAACGATAGATAATTCTGAGATGCTTCAAGCGGCTTTAGATAATTCATATTATATTTTAAATTTATCAAATGATTTGCTAGACTTGGCTTAAATTAAAAATGGTAAATTTACAATTCAATAAACAAGATTCAATTTATAATTACTGATTAAAGAGTGTTTGAAGTTATTTGCATTGAAGGCTAAGATATTAAATTTAAACCTATCCTACATTTATGATAATTAAGCTCCCTCACTAGTTTTTAGTGATAGGAATAGAATTAAATAAATTTTGGTCAATTTATTGAGCAATAGCTTTAAATTTGCATCCAATAAAATTACCATACTTGTCTCTTCTATAGATAACACAACAATCAGAATAGGTGTGCAAGATGATGGAATTGGTATCTCTAATGAAGATTAAAAAAAGTTATTCAAGTAATTTTCCAAAGTAAATTCCGAAGAAAGTAGAAAGAGGAATGAGAATGGAGTGGGATTAGGTTTGGTTATCAGTAATCAGATAGCAAGTTCTATAGGTTGTGGTGGTCTATAGATAGATTCAAAGTTAAATTAAGGTACTTATTTTTTTTTCAACTTGTAAATCTAATAAACTAGACTGAAAAGAGTGTCAAATTTTCGCATTAAAGAAAATCAAGGTTAATCCTAAGATGTTGATGAAGGGATGACATTTTTGTTGGAACCTCCAAAATCAATTGACTTAGAACCTCCTCTTACTAGATGTCCTCATATTTTAATAGTTGATGATGAGATTTTTAATGTTTTTACATTCACTAAATTATTGAATAAAAAGTAAATATTGATATTGATAGTTAGAAACATTCTAGACATAGATTCGGCATCAAATGGTAGTGAATGCATTGAAAAATTGAGAAAAAAAAAATGTTGTTAAACATGCAGCGGCTATCGATTAATCTTTATGGACTTAGAGATGCCAATATTGAATGGTTTTAATGCTTCTAAGGAAGCGCTTAAAATAAATCCAAATCAGATTATTATTGCTTGTTCAGGATATACAGATCATAAAGAAAGAGAAGAATGTAAGAAAATTGGTGTATTGAATTATCTCGTCAAACCTATTAGAGACCAAGAACTCAACGATATTTTAAAGGAATATTATTTTTGATTTGTAGTATAAATATTTATAAAATTATAAATAAATAAATCTACCAGAAAAAAGATCGAATTAATTACTTTTGGTAATTAATTTGATTAAACAAGAAATTGTATTAAGAATTTTTAATTTTTGATTCTAACCTGGATATTTTGTTTAATTTAATTCTGGAACTTGCAAATTGAAAATCAAAAATTCTATATAAATCTAACATGGGTTATTCTCTCTTTATTTTGAAAAGCTGTTGTTAAATAGTATGATTAGATTTGAATTAATCGATATGCAGATGACATTGCATTCACAACTATCAAAGTAGATTGTCAACGGGTATTGAAAATAATGTTAAAGGAGGGGACTATCATTTGACTATGATATGTTAATACGTAAAAAAATTGAATGATAAAAAGAAACACAGAGAGTATAATCAAAGTATATTACAAAATAATCCCTGCATAATATTAAAAAAGGTTTTAAGAATAAAATGAAGAAAAGAAACCAAAAAATAAATGAAAATTGATATATATAAAATGTACACATTAATGTGAAGTATGAATTAAATTATATTTAATTTATAAGATGGATAATGACATATTTGCTAATAACTCGATTGTAATTGATATGGTAAACAAATCTAAATATCAACCAATAGGGTTCAAGTCAGATGAAGGCTGGATTTGGTGGGGATGACAAACCAAAATTGATTTTCAATTCATAGTAAATAAATTGAAAAATAATTAAGTATTGGACGCCCCAAATATAAAGCCTTACCTGTAGCAAATAGTCAAGAATTTTATGTAGGAAATTAAATTACAGATAGTACAAGAGGAATGATGAAAATCAAATACCCTTATCAAAAAGGTGTGATCAAGGACATGAATGAAATGGATTAATTATGGAAATATACATTTTAAGAATTGCATGGAAATCCCAAAGAAGTAATTATCAATCTTATTTTAGTGTCCAATTTTATTGACCGAACCGCCATTTGCTTCATAATCATAGAAAGTGGAGATTGCAAAACAATTTTTTGAAAGCTATAATTGTCCAGCTTTGTTCTTTGCAGTATCCGGAGTTATCAGTCTATTCGCAAGCGGTAAGACAACAGGAGTAATTCTGGATGTTGGAGACACAGTTTCATAAAGTATTCCAATATATGACGGATTCTATATTTAACACAGCGCATAGAGAGTCGATCTGGCAGGTAGAGATATTACAGAGAATCTGAATAATTTATTGAGAAGGGCAGGATACACATTCACTACTACAGTAAGGAGTGTTCATTATCATAAAAGGCAGAATATGAGATTATAAAGAAGGTGAAGGAGAAAAGATGCTTCTTAAGTCCAGCTATGATTGGAGAGGACAAGTTTTAGGAGGAGAGGAAGATCAAAGATTAATATATGTTACCCGATAATAGTACAATTGAGTTGAGTTTTGAGAAATAAAGAGCTCCCGAGATTTTGATGTGTCCAGAGAAATATGGTTTAGAATTGAATTGTAATATACAAAGAAATTAAGTTTAGCAATCCCTGAGATTTTGGCAAATTCGATATAGAAAGTTGATTTAGATTTAAGAAAGCCATTATATAGTGAAATTGTTTTGACAGGAGGAACTTCAATGATGTAAGGATTCCCAGAGAGGTTAATAGGAGAAGTTAAGAGATTAGTGCCAAAAGAGGCTAAGGTATAAATACTATGAATATCAAAGGTGAAAATTTGGGCCCCACCTGAAAGAATCACATTGAGTTGGTAAGGTGGATCAATTTTATCTCATTTGGCCTCATTCAAAAGTATGTGGATATTAAAGAAGGAGTTTGAAGATGAAGGAGAACGCATTTTAATCAAAAAATAATTGTGAGGTTTAGATAAATATATTTAATGGATTGTTATTGTACTGTCATTTTTCGACCTTGCCTAACCACAAAGCAAGTAATGATTTGCCTTTAACAGCGATGATCTTGAATCTGACCCCTGGAATATCTCCGACTGCATGTCCCTTTCTTCCGAATCCAGCTACAGTGACTTCATCGTTTTCATTCAAAAAGTTCAAGCAACCATCCTTTGGAACGAAGGCTGATATTTTTTTACCATTTTTCTTGAGCAATACTCTGACACACTTTCTGACAGCAGAGTTTGGTTATTTGGATTCACTAAAATATAATCATTTAATTATTACACTCCGATTTTTTCAACAACCAATCCCTTAGCATGTGATGCACCCATAAATGGATTTTTATATCTTGATCCAATCATAGCCTTATTATATTCCTTATCAGCCCATCTATTAACTCTTCTGTGATCTTTGAGCTTTCTTCCTGCTCGCATACCTCTTGGTTTTCCGACACCCATGATTATAAATAAAAAGATTTTATTTATTTTTTCAAAATATTCTTTAAAAACATCAATCTAACTAATTTATCACAAAATATGAACTTATTCACTCCATTTTCATTAGGATCAATATAATGCCAAAATCGTATTGGGATGGCAGCCATGAGTAGATAACGATGCGATAACAAAGAGATGATACCCACAGCGATGATGAAGTAGTATTATATGTAAAGATGCACTGCAGGATTTATAATTACTGAAGGATTGCCATTAAGTTTAGATTCGATTGCATAAGAAGGATCATCTGCTATTTTTAATATCAAATAAGCTGAAGCATGGGCTCAAATCGTATCTGAATTGCATTAAAAGGGCTGTAAGATAATAGCATAATTATGGCATTGCGGTAGGGTAACAAATTATGTAAACACTCCATTGGCACCATCTGCAATTAAAATTAAGAATAGTAA
This sequence comes from Paramecium octaurelia, assembly GCA_905182995.1. Taxonomy (NCBI): domain Eukaryota; phylum Ciliophora; class Oligohymenophorea; order Peniculida; family Parameciidae; genus Paramecium; species Paramecium octaurelia. The sequence continues at coordinate 533,097 of CAJJDP010000037.1, forward strand.
ATACAATCAACCGAAGGAAATGAGTCTTGATGAAATTCAATAGGTTATTAAATAATATGAAGAATGTTCTAAATTAATTTAATCTGCAGGTTTTGATGGAATTGAAATTTAAGCCAGTAGTGGTTACTTATTGGATTCCTTTCTAAAGTCTTCAGCAAACAAAAGAAAAGACCAATATGGTGGTAGCATTGAGAATAGATGCCGCATTATCTTAGAAATAGTTGATCATCTAAAAACAGTGTTTGATCCCTAAAGGATGGGTGTCAAAATTTCTCCCATTACAAGATAATATGACTCCTATGACCCAAATCCTAAAGAGCTATACAAATATCTGCTAGAATAACTAGATCTGAGAAATGTGGGATTCATTGAAATTAGAGATGACGATTATCCTGAAAACTGGTTGGATTTTGGTTACCCATCATCTAAATCTGATATTGCAAATGTCTTTTAATTTTGTAGACCTCTTTTTAAAGGTTAGATAATAGGGAATGGAAAAGTCACACCTTAGATGGGGGATAAATTAATACAGAAACAGTTTTGTGATGCTATCAGTTTTGGAAGATTGTTTACATCAAGTATGAAACATATTGATATGTCTGTAGATCCTGATTTAGTGGATAAACTGAAGAATGGACAGAAATTGAATGAAGTAGATAATTCGACTTTGCTTAGTCAAGGTCCTAAGGGATATATATATTGAGAATGATTGAATACTTTGATTGGATATATATATATATAGATATGAAATAATATATACACAGCAAAAGATAAGAGGATGGACTTCAGCTGCTACTTGAGCTGACTGTAAATGTTGCAACTCTTCCTTATTTAAAATGGCAAGTTGATCTATTGTTCTTTGTGCTATTGAGATTATTCAATGAAGTTATGTTCTCAAATCCTAGTCTTCTTCTTCCCTTAAGGAATATGTTTTGTTCCTCTTCTGGTTCTTATTTACTAACAAACATTCTGATTCTATCAATCAACTTTTTTATTATAGCATATTCATGAATTAAGAAGTTGATATGCTACTTAATATCGATGAACAATTGAAACAAAATAAGAAATGATGTAGATGCTATGACAAACCATCCTAAATTCAATTTTCCATTCTCTTCCAATTAATTGGATTACTCATTAATGGCAAAACCCATTATAAACAATTCTGCTAACCAAATAATCATCTCAGATCCAACTTGCTTTATTAATTCATCTTTATCTTCAAGAGGCTTCACTTTGATTAAATAAGCAGCCATTCCCAAGTTTAATAGGGACACCAATCCAATCTAAATGCAAGGAATTGAGTAAAACATAACTAAAAACATCATGAATAACATCTTTTTTATCAATAAGATTATGTTGAAGTAATAAGTGAAAGGATTCTTCTCCAATTTTACACCTTCGTAAATTGCTCCATAATGATTTTGTGTCACTTTCTACTTGAAAACATAATCTGCTTTTGACATGAACAGTATTGCCGAGTAAATGAAGGCAACCTCTAAAAATAGAGCGAATATGCAAAATATAAAACTGGAGAATAATATTGGGTCTTTCAAATACACATCCTTTATTTACAGAAACAAAGCTAAGTTGTAGTCAAAGGCTACTGCCATAAATGTGCGAATCACTCCAGACATAAATTACTAATTGATTTTTAAGAGAGATTACTATAAGTTTCTTGTGATTCTGTAGATGAAGAATGTGCACACACTTTGTTCCTGTGAATCTATTGGAGCATAAATAAAAGAATGTGAAATCCTAGTCAAAGTTGAAAAAAGCATTCTACATCCAATGAAGGTGATCAATGTAGTTATGAACACAGTCAAAACTGTTATGATGTTTACATAGAAAACAGTGGAGTATCCTTCATCTAAAAACTTCGGATCCGCATCGGGTGTATTCACATATTCGCTAATGTATTATTCTAAATTAATATATTGTTTAATATAATCGAATTAGGCAAATCCAAATATAGTAAAGTAATTGTTAACATTGTAAGGATATTCCACATTCAAAAATTATAAGTAGGATACTAATTGTAGAACATCCAAGAGATTCCAAAATATATTCAGACCTCCAAATAGAAATGCCAAAACAGCGAATCCAAAGAGCAGGTACAAAATATACTTACTCAATTTCATTAAGCCATCAGTTGCACTTTCAGTTGAATTTGAAGGAGTCTGAAATTCCAATAATGAAGTAACATAATTCTTCTCTTTGAATGTATTGCCTTATTTATTGAGTATAGCATCTTGATCTATTATTTAACAAATTAATTAAGGACTGGAAACTACTGATTGAAATTGGATGTTCAATTCTAGAAACATTTAAGTATACTATCCAGAATATTATGTTAGATCTATAATAGTGATTTCGTATTGATTTAAATTATTGATTTTGAATTTCATAATTGAATTGATACTGCCAGATATTGATACTTATTGATCTGTCTTGATTCTTACAATTCTTTACGAGTCATATTTGTTATCATAGGGATTTTATTCAAATATAATGGATGGATAGATTATTTTTTCACATAAGGTCTAGCATTAATAACCCTCTTCGACTTGACATTATTGATTGCATCCATCATTATTCTCTAGATTTCCATCATCACATTGTTCATTCTAAACTTTGATACCATCTCCACAAATAGGGACACATTAATCACCCTAGATTTGATAACCTTGACTTTGGTTACACATAACGCATCCAGATCCATCAGATTAATATACAATACAATCAGTACAATTATCCGATTTGTGTATGCAAGTCCTGCAACTTTGATCGCAGGGCAGACACATAGAATCTTGTGTTAAATAGAATCCATCAATACAGGCTGTGCAACGACCAGCATCGCAAGCAGTGCATGTGTGATCTAAACAAAACGAGTTACCATTTAAACATTTATAGCAATTATCTCTATAATTATCATTGCCATCATCGCAATCCTCCTTCCATTGTATAATACCATCTCCACACTTTGAATAGCAGTAATGAGTAATTGGAGGATTGACATAATCATTACAACTCAGACATTACTTTTCATTGGATTCATAATATCCCCTTCTACATTTACAAGAGAACTGAAGACTATTATTTGTTATCAGAGGTTCCCTAGTACTAGGACATCTACTACAGGATTAGTTTGTATTTTTAGAACATTCTAGACATGATATATGACACACTAAGATTTATATAAATTAAATTACATCCGCAAACATCAGAAGATTGTTGAAAGTACCCCGATTAACATGTACAAGATTTATTGTTAATACTCATAATTCTAAATTGACTATCATAGCATGAAGTGCAAGTATTTGCATCTAGACATGTTTTACAAGTTGAAGGACACACTAATAATTAGAGGAAATAATTACTTTAACAATTCAATTTACCAACTTCATAATACCCATCCATACAAATACAAGTGTCATTTGCAAGTATTCTATTGTGAGCAGGATGACAAGAACTACATCGATCCTTAGTAAAATTGCACTTAAGACATAGATCTGAACATTTAGAACATACTAAATCATTGTCTTCTTGAAAATAGCCCATTTGACATTCACAAGAGGATGATTCCAATACTCTATTTTATCCTGGAAGACAAGCTAAACAATTTCGAGCTCTGTCTTAACACTTTCTACATGTTGGATAGCATAAATAACAACTAAAATTCTCCATATAATATCCATCTAGACATGTGCATTAATTAACATTCAACCATAAATTTTTGGTTTCATCACAAGATAAACAATTATTGGGATGTTTAGGACGTATTGCACCAACGTCTACTCTATTATTTAAACAGGTCTAACAATTATGGAAGCAATTAGTTTGTGAACAATATTCAATTACATCCTTTAGAATAGAACAATAGCATATTTTATTTCTCAATTCATATCCATCTTTACATATAATACAATCTTTATATCCATTACAACTACTGCATCCAATATCACAAATACTACACTCCCCATTATTATCCACATAATATCCAACTTTACATCCATTGAAATCAGTGCTTATTGTATCTATCTAATTCAAACAATTGCCATTATCATCACATTCCAAACAATTACCCTAACAAGTCCAGATGATAATTCGATAATCAAATATCCCACAATATGCCTCACTGTCAATATTTCTAATGCAGTGTAATTGCACTGATAATTCATTAGTGGATTAGAATGATTTCACATAACTTACACTCTAAATCACCTCAATCTCAGATTAACCAATTTGATTACCAACTGAAACTCCACTTCCAAATAATGAATATGTTGGAATTTCAGAATTAACACTTGTTCTAAATTAAATTTGATAGTTCTTAGAATCAATGAATACTAACTTGAAATCTAATTTGATTTTGTAGAATGGCTTCTTGTTTCTCAATTTGTGTATCACCTGTTCATTGCTCCAAAAATTAAGTCCTCCTAAAATTAACTTGTTCATAAAGTATGTGTATGATTTCATACTTAATTTATTTGAATAAGACTCCAAGTATTAATGATTCAAATCATGAAACATGTTGGTCAGATACTCCTAATTGTTATTGACTATTTGTGAATCAACACAAACATTGTTGATCGCACTTGTATAACCTGGGCATTAATCAATACACATCCCTTTAAATAGACTTCTACTGCCAACACAAGATAAGCATGTATTTAAAGCGTTGAATTTACAAGTTTAACAATTATTTAAACAATTCATTTGATTACTTGTTATTTAATACTGATTAATTACGAAATCTCTGATTCCCCATTTCCGCGATGTCTTATTTAATGTAAATTTAGAATCGAATTCTATTTCATTGACTGTTTCTGTCAAATCAAATTTAATATAAATTGAGTAACACTTACATTATTAATAGTCGGGAGAATTGCAAATTTCTTTAGGTGTAACTCTATTACCCTGATTAAAGTATGATAATAAGAAAACTGATTGAAAGTCCTGTAACTTGACCACCACAAACTAATTGAATTTAATTAGTATTTCTTCTGGCATCAAACTGCCCATTTTACCAGTCATATACAAAGTAAATCTCATCTCATATTACCCATTTGCAGGCAATGAAATATCATTATACACAATTTTGTCTGTATTACCAAACATACCAGCCACGCTCTTGGTTCCAATTGTTTGCGTCATCAATTATATAGTACTATAATATTTATCGGGAATATATTGGAATTTGTAAATATTGAAGTTATCCTAATCCAAATCCATATAGATATTGTTTATTGTTGCCAATTAACAAACACCATTCTTATCAGGCACATGATTAAGTGGACATTCATTAAGACATTACAAATCTGGATTGAAAAATGAATAATTTATTAATGGATTGCATCTACATTATGATTTTATCAATTCATATCCTAACTTACATGTCAAGCATTTATATTCATCACATTCTTCACAAAGATCATCACAATAAAAAACTTATAATACAAAATTTGTTATTCCATAATCACTGGTCGAACCAGCAGTATATTACTCATGTACAATTTCAATGTTTAATTAAGGATCATTAAATGATATTGTTTAATCTATTCTTGAGATTTTTTCAGAGTTCGATTTCCCGAAAGGCCTTGCCATACAATATCTCATTGGATAATCCTCTAAATAACTGTTATTTGGAGTTTCGTAATGCACTAACAAACTGTTGGCATATACAGTTAGAGCCTCTACAGAATTCCATAAACCAAAATAGTAGATATCGAAACTGATTCTGATTTTACTAAATCCTCTAAATGGAGACATTAGGATATTACGAGTTAGGGAAATATCACCTTAAAGTATTTTTGAATTGAGAGTTGGTTATAAGTCGCAAACTAGTAACAAATTTGATGAAGGGATGTTGTTTGAATTGATCCACAAATGAAATGTTGAACTATCCATTAACTCTGATTAGAAAAGTTCCCAACCTAAAGATCGGATGATAACTAGTACCACAATGGATTTTCATCATAAGGATTGATAAAACTAGGAATTACAGCTATTTCATTATGTTATTTATATAAATAAATCCATATTACATCAATCTAGAGAGATATACTAAAATTATATTGATAAATTCTGTTGTCATATTATAATCAATTTCATCATCAAATACACTTACTAATAAAATTTGACTATTCGCTTCTTATCGTTTGGGTGATTATTTTTTTTAAATTTATATATAAATATACTTGCTCCAATAATTATATTAATGATATTACCTCCATCTGATCAAATACTCCATTCAGTGTAATCAAAATAGTGGTTCAATTCTCGATGTCAATCCAAAGTTAAATTGCAGTATTTGAAATCATCACGTGAAATAATGAATGACAATGTTGTCACAAACACATTTCGTTTAATCGACAGAGATTAATCAAGTAACTTTGCCCATCTAGATTTGTAGAGACACTTGAAATTGAAGAGTTGTACTCCATGTTTCTCAAGAACGGCTATCCGATCAACATCAATTTGTTGAGAGGCTTTTTTGAGAAAGCAGATAAAGACAATAACAGTATATCAATCTCCATATTATTTAGAATCTATTGAATTAGAAGAATTCAAACATATTATGTACGATGAATAGGCTACACAATGTAAATCAACGTATTTAAATAGCTTTTAGAGAAATGATGAGAAAAATGAGAGAACAAGCCAAAGAATCCAATTATTATTCTACTGACTTTGTCCGATTATTGAGATATCTATCTTATTGTCAAGACAGAAATGCTTTGCAATTTTAAATCAATGTATGTCATCTTCAATTACTTAGAATCACAGATTAACTGTAGAAAAGAGATCAAAATTAGTATCTCAATTGATCTAGCTCAATCATCAATACAACTAAGATTAATAAATGAGTGATGAATAATTACAACCTAGACCATTTAAAAAATAGAATAATGATCGGAAAATCTTACCACCTTTAAATAAACATTATGTTGGCAACTCAAATCCATCCGCCATTGCTTAAGCATAACTTAAATTGAACTTAAGTGATGTACAAAAGAATTCAACCTTATCTTTGCCATCATACAAATCCCCTCAAAACACAGATAGATTTAGCAAGTAATCCACAATCAAATGTCAAAATTATATAAGAATCAATAATAAAATATTTAGTAATAATAAAAAATGAATGTCTTATTAATTTTATTTATTTATTATTATATCACCTCAAATTATATATGAATCTTCAAAAATAATTCAGATTTTTTAAAAATAAACAATTAACATTAAAAATCAGTTGTAAGGCAAACAATAAAACTGTCCATCCTTGTCATCTTTGCATTTTAAACACTTGTTGTAAGATTCGCAAGTCAAGCAACCAACAGAACATTTTTGACATCCATTCTCATCTAAATAATAACCATCTATGCATTATAAATTTGAATAATCAAACTTTTCTATATTTTTTTGAAATGCTCTACAATCTGATGCAAGTGAGCCCACACATTAGAGACAAAGTGGAGAACACTAAATTATTTCAGATTCTTACTTTCATTGTCATGAAATAATAATTAGAGATTACACATCTACCATTACTCGAGATTTTACATCCTAAATTCATATTAAGGATATTCTTATTATGATAAAGTGTACGATCAATGAAAGATACATTCTTATGCACCAAAAATGTTTTGCCATCTATTGTGTAAGTAAAGCAATCTGAATCTGAAGTAGAGTTCTCAATTGTTAAGTTAAACATCAATCTAATCTAGTAATGTTTTCCAAGATTTAATTATTTTGTAAAAGTAGTCCTTCGCCAATTGTCTTTCAAACCTCCTCCAATAAATGTAGTCCCATTTTCATATCTAAAACTAATCAATTCCTTCATGTCAAAAGTTTTTTGGCCAAAGATTTCTAGGAATTTCTGAAATGGAGAAACTAATTTTACAAGAAAACTAACATCTTAAACAATTATTAAAGAAAATACCTTGTTATTATTCATCAATATTGATGCATTAAGCATCTTTTTATATTGTATAATAAGGACATTATTTTATGCATTAATTCTCATATAAATATAAATTTTGATTGCATTTACTACATACTTTATTAAATGAACACTATTCACATTCATTGATTCTACAATCATAAGATTTTATTTCTTTATCATATAGTTTAATCTCTTCAATAATCCAATATCCAGCATTCTCTGAACTTTTTGAATAACTATAAATCGTAATGTTATTTTATTCTTAAAATTACATCTTAAAGTAACCCTTCACCTATATGCAATCCAATTCGAACCTTGGTTTACAATATTTATATGATTAAGTGTTATAATAGATTGGGAGAAAAGGATGAATTGTTTCAGGTTGAGCATTTTCTTTGGAAATCTTTAAAATTGAATTGTAGTGTTCCTCCTGTTTGCCATAACAATTAAACAAGATCTCCAAATACCCTTCAAAATTTTATTAAAAATCAATAAGTAATTCTTAATTTTCTCCAAATCTCTTAGTTAATCCAAAATCATTTTTTACAGACTTTTAATTTAAACCCATTTAATTTAAACCTCATTTATTTCAAATTATATACTTGTCTTTATGCATTCTCTAAACTCAGCTATATATCCTTTTGGGCATTCATCAACGCATTAATCTTTAAATCTTAATTTTTCACATTAATCTAATATCTCGAGCTCACAAAATCCAGATAAGCAATATTTGCAATTCTATGGACATTCATCAATAAATAAGTTAAAGTTCCTTATTGAAAATTAGATAAAATCACTAAAAATGAACTGTATTATTATATCGGAGGCCTAATGCTCAAATTCTATATGGTATTCCGTAAAATCTTTTTCAACAACCAAAAAATTTCTCTTAATACCATTAACCTTAATTAGTATCTCTACTTAACTAAAATTTGATTTTGCATCAAACATTATATGTAATCTCCTATACGCCTACACTCCCTCATATTTTATTGAGTAGCTTCCATTTGCCACAATCAAATAATCCTCCTCTAAAATCATTTAGTCATTCTTAATTGACTCAATAATTTTTTTTGAAGTTATAACATTCCAACATTTAATCCATTGAATCAAGAAGAATAGAAATATCAATTACATTTTTTCAAAATATTATTTATTCAATGAAAATATCTATCTTGACAAGAAGAGACTTAAATACAATCTCAATTCTAACAACTAATCGGTAAATCATCTGTTATATTACGTATTATGTTTAGACATATTATAAAACATTAGCTTTGTTTAACAAAAAGTTATAGCATCGCAAATTCTGTCATTAAGAAGGAAATATATACTTATAATCTTTAAAACTCTCTACAATCTAATATAATTATCTTTCTTCGAAGGAAAACTATTAACTTTTATTTTTTAACATAATTATAAAATATGTAATAACTTAATCATGATATCAGTTCTCTTTCACTTAGATTACATGAAAATATCCTACCGGTACATTAAAAAATATATATATAGACTGTATAAAGTACAATATAGAATTAATATTAAGTATATATTTACATTTTTCATTTAATTAGTGATAATCGATAAATATTAATCTTTTCGTATGTTTATTTTTTTTCTTATTAAGGAAATCATCCTTATCATGTCTCTTCTTCAATAACATCTAAATTTAAGCAACTTAAGAGGATGAATTATTTTAAATAATAAAGATAATTAATTTGATTAGTGATATAATTATATCAGAAATATTACTAAAAATGTATTCAGACTAAAATTAATGAAAAAAATTGGACCTTGTATTGAATTAATTACAATTATTAATTTGATATATAATAGATCAATTTAGATTATGTAATTAGAATTAGAGTAAATAACATTTTGCTAGATATTATTTCCTAATAGGGACTTATATAAAAATAAATTTTGATTAGGAAAATACAATTGCTAATTTTAATATTTTTGGCTTAAATCTTTCGATAGTAAATTAAGAGCCTTAAGTTTTATTGTTTGAAAATATCACAGGTGGTTTTGTAATCAATGAACATTCCTTATTTCATTTAATCTAAAAATATTGATTAATACTTATTTTAAAGTTTATTGATGATTCATACTCTTTAAATTATTAATTGTTGTTTCTACTCGAGAATTCTAGAATTATACTCTACTTTAAGTATCTCTTCAATTTAATATAATCTTATAATAGTTTAACTGATTTTTCTCTACTTTATCGTTCTCTATTGACAGCATCTTCCATTTGTAATGAGAGATTCTTTATTTTATAAGTATATTCATCTTATATCTATGCTAATCTTGCTTCATAATGCCTTTTTGTTTTAGCAAGTTCTTCTAATTAAATTTAACATTGTCTGGTTAATGAATTAATTTTGCCTTTCCGTGTCGAAAGTTCCTATTTTCGACTGTTAATTCAGATCTAATCAGTTAATTTTTGCACAAGCAATGAATTTTTTCAGTCAATTCACTTATTTATCTTTGTAAATCATCTGTTTACTAGGAATTAGTTTCAAAATCTAATTTCAACCCATTTTCCATACGAGTAATTTCTGTTTTTATTTCGTTAGTTAATCTATCATTTATAGCTGTAATTTAGTTTATTTCTAAACTCTCTTATTGCTTATCTTAGTTTTCTTTGAGATTGTTCAGTTCTTCTCTATGTTTAACCATTTAGTACTATAAAGTCTAATCAAATTATTATTCTTTTAATTTATATCGATCTTTAATAGCATTTCCCTCTCTTTTTTTAATTAATTTATCAAAATTTTATAATTTTTTTTTTTAATAAGATTTAGATTTTGTTTTCATAGTTATCCATTATTCGAATTGTTTATTTTAATTTACGCTTATTCTAATCTAATTATCTCTTTAGTGCTCTATTTTCATCTCTCGATTAATCAATTTCTCTTTCACTTATTTATCAAATAATTCTCTTTCTCTTTTTGTGCATCTGCTATAATTCCTTTGATAATTCAATTTGACTCAATTATCCTTTATTTTAAAGATTAATTATTTCTTGTTTTAAATACTAATTTTAATGTTTCAACAACTTATNTAACATCTAAATTTAAGCAACTTAAGAGGATGAATTATTTTAAATAATAAAGATAATTAATTTGATTAGTGATATAATTATATCAGAAATATTACTAAAAATGTATTCAGACTAAAATTAATGAAAAAAATTGGACCTTGTATTGAATTAATTACAATTATTAATTTGATATATAATAGATCAATTTAGATTATGTAATTAGAATTAGAGTAAATAACATTTTGCTAGATATTATTTCCTAATAGGGACTTATATAAAAATAAATTTTGATTAGGAAAATACAATTGCTAATTTTAATATTTTTGGCTTAAATCTTTCGATAGTAAATTAAGAGCCTTAAGTTTTATTGTTTGAAAATATCACAGGTGGTTTTGTAATCAATGAACATTCCTTATTTCATTTAATCTAAAAATATTGATTAATACTTATTTTAAAGTTTATTGATGATTCATACTCTTTAAATTATTAATTGTTGTTTCTACTCGAGAATTCTAGAATTATACTCTACTTTAAGTATCTCTTCAATTTAATATAATCTTATAATAGTTTAACTGATTTTTCTCTACTTTATCGTTCTCTATTGACAGCATCTTCCATTTGTAATGAGAGATTCTTTATTTTATAAGTATATTCATCTTATATCTATGCTAATCTTGCTTCATAATGCCTTTTTGTTTTAGCAAGTTCTTCTAATTAAATTTAACATTGTCTGGTTAATGAATTAATTTTGCCTTTCCGTGTCGAAAGTTCCTATTTTCGACTGTTAATTCAGATCTAATCAGTTAATTTTTGCACAAGCAATGAATTTTTTCAGTCAATTCACTTATTTATCTTTGTAAATCATCTGTTTACTAGGAATTAGTTTCAAAATCTAATTTCAACCCATTTTCCATACGAGTAATTTCTGTTTTTATTTCGTTAGTTAATCTATCATTTATAGCTGTAATTTAGTTTATTTCTAAACTCTCTTATTGCTTATCTTAGTTTTCTTTGAGATTGTTCAGTTCTTCTCTATGTTTAACCATTTAGTACTATAAAGTCTAATCAAATTATTATTCTTTTAATTTATATCGATCTTTAATAGCATTTCCCTCTCTTTTTTTAATTAATTTATCAAAATTTTATAATTTTTTTTTTTAATAAGATTTAGATTTTGTTTTCATAGTTATCCATTATTCGAATTGTTTATTTTAATTTACGCTTATTCTAATCTAATTATCTCTTTAGTGCTCTATTTTCATCTCTCGATTAATCAATTTCTCTTTCACTTATTTATCAAATAATTCTCTTTCTCTTTTTGTGCATCTGCTATAATTCCTTTGATAATTCAATTTGACTCAATTATCCTTTATTTTAAAGATTAATTATTTCTTGTTTTAAATACTAATTTTAATGTTTCAACAACTTATTTTCATTCTAACTTTACTGAATCTTTGAATATATTCTGTTTTCTTTTCTTAGCAACCACAGCTGCGTTTAATTTTAGAATTTATATTCTAATATATCAAGTTAAATCTTTAAGTTATCACCATTTACTTTTGAAGTATCACATCATAATTTTTAATATGATCTTCGTATACAATAAATATGGGAGCCAAATACAATAAATCAGTTTGATGCTTGATGTCTTGATGAATTACATCAACTTTAGTAATTCCCAAACTTTTTAAATACTAAGCTCCTTAGAGAATCTCCCATCTAGTTAAAATATTGAATTTTAAATTACTTTCGTTTACCTAGAAGGAAAGTTATGATTTTCATGAGTTTATTTAATTTAGCAGTATTGTCTCTGATTATTTAGGTTGAACCATAGCCATTGGGTTTCGTTACATATTTGTTATAATAAATTTAATTTATCTATTAAATCATATTCAAAATGAATTTTCAATAATTTTAATTATATATCATCATCTACATAAATCTTTAAATTATTCAGATGTAGAGATAGACGCGATTGATGTTTGATTCCTTATTCCATATTTCAAACAGTAATAAAATTATATATCCTCATCCGTGTAGTCTAGACTTTTATCAAAGTTATCAAATAGACTATGAATCTCATTGAAATTACTATTCCCCAAAATGTATGATTCTAAGGTTTTTATTATATCTGGATTTAAAATCTTTTTAAAAATTAACCTTAAATTTTATAAATTTTTACATTGCCTTTTTCACATAAGATGTCAAAAAATTTTATATATTAGTGTTTACTGATTGCTTTTACAACATCATTTTAAATGCGTATTCATGATTTTATAAATTTTAAACATTTTCTTTTCCGAAATTTGGTTTTTAAGGAATAGTTTGTATGTTCGGAGGAAGGCCTTTATTTTTCTATTGATACATGTTTTGATAAATTAGTGGAAGGCCTGTGAATTGTTTAAATGCATAATTTTGTTACAATAATGGAAAGTTAGTGTTTGGTTGGAAAGGAAATATTTGTTAATTTAGTGGGAAGGTTTGATTTTGTTTTTGAGCAAATTTTTATTAATCTATGAGCTAACCCAAGTTGTTTTTTTTCTATTGAATAAAGCCTTATTATTTTTATGGAATTCCTTAATTAGGATTTTAAGCAAAAACTTCTTAATTTATTGGAATACTTTGGTTATTTTCTACATCAAAATTTTGTTGATTTAGTGGCTCGCTTTTTTCGCTTTAATGTTTTTAATTACCAGCTTACTATAGATCTTAAACATCTTTGAATTGTTGTTAAATATAACTTTGGTAATTTTGTAGAATACTTTAGTTTTATTCTCGATTAAAATTTAACTCATTAAATATCTCACTAGAGTTTTATTAAGCGAAATTCTTTGATTTTAGTTGAACATTTTGGTTTTGCTACAAAGAAAGTTTTTATTAATTAGGTATAATAATTGAGTTCTTTTATTAAGTGAAAGGTATGTTTTATGGATTGTTTATGTTTTTTTCATGATTTTGTGAATTCAGAATTTCACTTGAGTTTTTTTGGATATAAAAAATTTATTGTTTGCCTTAGTTTTGTTATTAAACAAATTTTTGTTAATTTTATACCTAACATGAAGAATTTATTTAGCAAAATTTTAATATTAATTAGGAAAGCCTTGGTTTTGCTATTGAGTATAATTTTGAAAATTTAAAATATAGTTTGGGGTTTGTTAATATTAAAAATATTAATAATTTTTGGGCAAAGGGATTTGCTAGTATTACCAATTTTATTATTTCAGGTGAAATTGTGGGATTTAATAAAAAGGTGAATTTTGATAATTTAGTGGACAACCTGGGATTTGTTAATTTATTGGAATATTTTGGATTTATTATTTAACCTAAAAGCCTGGGATTTATTAATTAAGCTAAAGGCCTGGAATTTGCTAATTTGGTTGAAAGTTTGGAATATAACCAAAATTTGGTACATATTGTAGAAAATTTGGGATTTGTTAATATGGAAAATTTTGTGGAAGGCTATAGTTTTGTTAATAAAAAAAATTTGGTGGAGGTCCTTGATGTTGTTTGGGAGCATAGTTTTGTAAATTCGATGATTAATTTTGGATTCCTTGACAGAGTGGGAAAGTAGGGATTTGATAATAAGGATTATTTTGATAATTGAGTGGAGATCTTGGGATTTGTTGAAATGGCATATTTTGCAAATTTGGTAGAAAGCTTAGACTTTATTATTAAACATTTTTTTAANTTTACTGATTGCTTTTACAACATCATTTTAAATGCGTATTCATGATTTTATAAATTTTAAACATTTTCTTTTCCGAAATTTGGTTTTTAAGGAATAGTTTGTATGTTCGGAGGAAGGCCTTTATTTTTCTATTGATACATGTTTTGATAAATTAGTGGAAGGCCTGTGAATTGTTTAAATGCATAATTTTGTTACAATAATGGAAAGTTAGTGTTTGGTTGGAAAGGAAATATTTGTTAATTTAGTGGGAAGGTTTGATTTTGTTTTTGAGCAAATTTTTATTAATCTATGAGCTAACCCAAGTTGTTTTTTTTCTATTGAATAAAGCCTTATTATTTTTATGGAATTCCTTAATTAGGATTTTAAGCAAAAACTTCTTAATTTATTGGAATACTTTGGTTATTTTCTACATCAAAATTTTGTTGATTTAGTGGCTCGCTTTTTTCGCTTTAATGTTTTTAATTACCAGCTTACTATAGATCTTAAACATCTTTGAATTGTTGTTAAATATAACTTTGGTAATTTTGTAGAATACTTTAGTTTTATTCTCGATTAAAATTTAACTCATTAAATATCTCACTAGAGTTTTATTAAGCGAAATTCTTTGATTTTAGTTGAACATTTTGGTTTTGCTACAAAGAAAGTTTTTATTAATTAGGTATAATAATTGAGTTCTTTTATTAAGTGAAAGGTATGTTTTATGGATTGTTTATGTTTTTTTCATGATTTTGTGAATTCAGAATTTCACTTGAGTTTTTTTGGATATAAAAAATTTATTGTTTGCCTTAGTTTTGTTATTAAACAAATTTTTGTTAATTTTATACCTAACATGAAGAATTTATTTAGCAAAATTTTAATATTAATTAGGAAAGCCTTGGTTTTGCTATTGAGTATAATTTTGAAAATTTAAAATATAGTTTGGGGTTTGTTAATATTAAAAATATTAATAATTTTTGGGCAAAGGGATTTGCTAGTATTACCAATTTTATTATTTCAGGTGAAATTGTGGGATTTAATAAAAAGGTGAATTTTGATAATTTAGTGGACAACCTGGGATTTGTTAATTTATTGGAATATTTTGGATTTATTATTTAACCTAAAAGCCTGGGATTTATTAATTAAGCTAAAGGCCTGGAATTTGCTAATTTGGTTGAAAGT
Organism: Paramecium octaurelia; assembly: GCA_905182995.1. Lineage (NCBI taxonomy): Eukaryota > Ciliophora > Oligohymenophorea > Peniculida > Parameciidae > Paramecium > Paramecium octaurelia. The sequence goes on from CAJJDP010000037.1 coordinate 548,937, forward strand.
TTGGAATATAACCAAAATTTGGTACATATTGTAGAAAATTTGGGATTTGTTAATATGGAAAATTTTGTGGAAGGCTATAGTTTTGTTAATAAAAAAAATTTGGTGGAGGTCCTTGATGTTGTTTGGGAGCATAGTTTTGTAAATTCGATGATTAATTTTGGATTCCTTGACAGAGTGGGAAAGTAGGGATTTGATAATAAGGATTATTTTGATAATTGAGTGGAGATCTTGGGATTTGTTGAAATGGCATATTTTGCAAATTTGGTAGAAAGCTTAGACTTTATTATTAAACATTTTTTTAACTAAATGGAATGCCTCTGTTTTGTTTTTGAGCAAAATTTAGCTAGTTTAAGAATACATTTGATTTTTGTTAATCTAGTTGATTTTGTTCAATGCTATGGGTTAATGAGCTAAAAGCATCTCTTACTTTATATTCAGGTACAATACAGAGTCTATTAAAAATTTCACATAAAGATTAAAAATTCATTCTTTTTTTAGGATTATACTCTATCATACCTTCTACTAAAAGTTTAATTATTTCACTCTAAAATTAATGAATCTTAAAAGGTTGATATTCAAGTGTACGCATAAAATTAATAATACTATGATGTTCATCCTAATATGGATATTCTCCTGTGAACATGAGATTTATTACAATACCAAGCTTTATTTAAAGAAATAAGTACAGAGTACATATCAACTACACTTCTCTAATGCTGTTTGTTCATTTCAGCTAAATTTTATCTTAGATTATTATCTTTATTCAAAACATTTAATTCAGGTGAAGCAAACATAGGAGTTCCTAATTTGGTTAGCCATAAATTATTTTATTCACAAAATTAAGCTATTCCAAAATCAGCCAATTTATATAATTTCTTATTTCCATATTATTATATAAGGATATTTGCTGGTTTTATATCTCTATGGATAATTTTCAAATCATAAAGTACTTTATATCCATTAATGAATTGTCTTAAAAAATCAAGAATTTCTTCTTCCTCATATTTTTGTTTCTCCCTCTATTCCTGTTCAAGAGTAGAGATACACTTCTCCATAATTATTGCAAAGTATGACCTTTCTTCAATAATTTCTAAATGATGAATTGTCACAATATTGGGATTTTGTAAATTTTTAATAGTCTTATAGATTTCATATTCTTGGATTACCATTTCCTTATTAGATGGAGTAATATTTATAATCTTTAATAATTTAAAATTTTACTTTTGCACAGCATTCAAATGATTAATTTCCAACCTTCTTGTAACAGTTAAAGACTTTGTTTATGGCACCTTTTCCGATAATTTAATTTGTGTCTATTTCATATTCATAATTGTATTCATCTCTAAGCAGAATTGACTATTTCATATTGTTTTAGAATAATAAATAACTTAAATATAATTGATATGATTTAAATTTAGTAAGTCTATCATGGACAAATTCCATTTGTAAGTTATTAAAACTTATCATAACAATATGTTCTCTTATTACTGATGCTGTCATTAATTAATGTTATAATATTCTTTTTACACTAAAAAAATAGATACCAATTCTTACTTTTTCAACACTATCTTGCAACTTGAATCGATCTTTAAATTCTTTAATATTAAAGTTAGAAAAACAATGAAAGTTGCTTTTCTCCATCATCAATTCAATAATTTATAATAAAGCAGCAAAACTCTTCCTTAATTCTAGGAATCCAGATATCATTAATTCTGTGAAATATTTGAATGCTTTTGAACTAGTTCCATCCATTAATTCAATATAGTCTTATGTCATTTTAAATGGAGCTGTTTCAAATCCTGCGTTACCTGGAGAAGTAGATAAAATAAATCCAAAATCAATATGAACTAGATGACCTTAATTATCAATTAATATATTTCCATTATGTCTATCTTTTATCTACATAATATATGTCAATAATGAATATCCAGCTAAACTTTCAATGAAATTTCTCTAAGCAAAATGAAAGTCTTCTCCAAAATAGAATTTAAAGAATTCCCTCAAAGTCTTAAATTTATTGGATTTCAAATATTTTTTCATTGCATCCATAGATATCGTATTTGGAACAAATTCTAAGAGACCAGAATTCTCGGATGTTACAATAATCTCATATGGCTTTAAATATAAATTTAATCCAGATGCTTTAAATATTGAGTCTAATTTTTATATTACTTGCATAGCCATGAGCTCCTGTCTTAAGTCATCTCCTCCTTTAACCATAATGGCTCTAATTTAATATGATTCAAAATCTTTAAAAGGAGATTATTCTTTTATCAATTCCAACTTATGATCCCAATCTTCTCCCCATGGTCCTTGCATTTTCACAAGAATTTTCTTTCTATCTTTACCTTTTTTTTCTTATTCTAATAAATATTCTTCTTCTTTTAAGTTTATTTCCTTCAATAATTAATTATTTTTTGAAGGAGTTGGCAAATTAATAGATGTTCTCTATCTTTAATGCCTTTTTAAATCATCGCATTCTTTGCTTTGTTTAGTTTCAGTCAAAGTAACGGCAAAGTCCGTTATGGTTGTAGGACTCGACCAAGAATTTCTTCGTTTAATCTTAGGGGAAGTAAATGAAGACTTCTAAATTAAATTCTATTCAAGTTTGTTTGGAGAATCTGGTAAACTATCATCATAATTGGTTGATTTATCATATTTATAAATTGGAAGTTAGTTGAAAATTGTATCTTCCATTTTACATTTCGTATGATATCTTAGTTGAGACTCAAGATCATCAGATATTTCTCTATGTAATAAATCATCCTGATCTACATCAGTTGAGACATCCTAGTTCAATCTTGTTTATTTTTATTTAATTTCTTCCTCACTTATTGTTTCAACTAAAATTCTATAAGGAACCCGAGTTTTTGTATTGAAACATGCATGACCTTCTTCGCAAATACGAACAATCAGGTTAGAGGGGTCTTACCCTTCGTATTTTCTTTGAAAAGGTAACATAGTTCCCCAATAATATGGTATTTCTGAATATTAATTTCTTAATCGTTTTAAGGCTTTATTAGTATTTTTAATTTCCTTAAATAGAAATTGTTTCCTTTCAGAAGGGTCAATTTATTTGAGGGTTAAGGATAACTTGATCAAATTCATCACTAACTTTTCTACTAAGCCTATATAACTGGATCTCAATTCTTTTTCTGAGAATTAGTTTTACAATTCTATAAATTTTATTTTTATTTATTAATACATATTTGAAATTCTACATTATTCATGTTTTTTAGTATTTCTTCCTTGCTATATTTAATGGCTCCATTTACCATTGACTTTTCTAGCCTCTATTAAGAATATCAAATATAATTTGTTACTCTTTGAAAGAATTCGATTTATTTACAAGTAACTTCATTCTACTTTTCATTCTCAGAATATGCATTAATACACCAGCTGATTTTAAGGAAATTTGCTATACTTGTTTAACATAAGGTTTCCAAAAAAGTTTCCATGCTTTTGCTGCCCTTTTTAATCGCTAAGTAACTAGAAATACTTATGGTCATCTATTACCTGAATTGAGGAATAAAATTTTCAATGAATGTATGAGGCATCTATAATAATTTTTGAGTTAAATATTAGTGAGGCCCTGGTTCGTTAAATGTTGCCATGTAATAATATATCAATAATTCTGGTGTAAATTCTTATGAAGAGAAGAAATTAAGAATTTGTTTAGTATTTGTTGATCTTATTTGAGAATTCAAGGTTTTAGAATCTACATTCATTTCATTTATTTATCTTGGTAATTTATCCATTCAGAATTTTTGTTTAATTTACAAATATAAAATAAAAAATATAAATAAGTATTTTATGTAATATATATTTGATAAACACACTAAACAATCTAAATTTCACTAAAAAATTATAAAACCAATTATTATTTGAATTGCCTCATTTTTTAATTTAATGATTTCATACATTAATTGAAAATAGCTTATAATAATATTTGCTTGACAAATTAAATAGATTAATAAATATAATTGTTTCATTATATATTATGGATATTATTTCAATTATCAAATTTGAATTGTCTAAAATACAAAAAAGAATTCAATAGCTTTTATCATTTCATAAAATATCAATATTTCTAAATTACATTTGTATCGATTTAATAATGAATAGATACTAATTTAGTAAGGAACTATATTTTAGTCACTTTATTATAAATTTTATTGATTATATTTATAAAAATTTGTCAGTTAATCAATACAAATGCAAAGAAAGATAGAATGCTATAATAAAGGACTATTTAATTCCATGTTGTAATTTGAACCCAAATAACGATCCAATGGTAAGGCTAGTTTAGGAACTGGATCTTTTGGAACAGTCAATTTAGTTTAGAATCTTAAATCACAATAACTATATGCTATAAAGTCCATTTAATAGTGCAATATACAAACCCCTTATGAATAGGAAGGAGTGGAAAGAGAAATAAAAGTCCATTTAAAGTGTAGACATCCTAATATAGTAAACCTATATGACAGTTTTATTGAACATGGAAATGTTTATATGGTTTTGGAGTATGCAGAAAATGGGAATTTATATAATTATGTACAAAAACGAAAGAGATTAGACGAGAAGGAAGCTTGCAAATATTTCATATAGACTTGTAAAGCATTGCAATACCTGCATGAAATGAATGTTTTCCATAGAGACATTAAAGTATATTATATGATTTAATGATTACAGCCTGAAAATTTGTTGCTTGATAATAATAATGATATCAAATTATGTGATTTTGGTTGGTGTGCTGAAAATATTCATTTAAAGAGAAAGACCTTTTGTGGAACTTATGAATATATGGCACCAGAAATTGTATCTGATTTGCCGTATGACTATAGAATAGATATATGGTCAGTAGGAGTATTACTTTATGAATTATTACATGGGTATGCTCCATTCAAAGGCAAGGAATACAAAGAAATTTCATAAAACATTAAAAATGGATTAATTCGATATTCTAGTTCAATTAACTAGGATGCCTAAGAATTGATAAAAAATATATTACAAAAAGATCCTTCAATGAGACTATGTTTCAAAGATATTTATTAATCTGCATTCGTATAGAGATGCTTTCCACAATAATAATAAACTTGTAAATTAATTAAATTATATGATAGAATTGAAAATATCAATATCTCCTAAATCCAGTTTTTCAGTGGATCAAAATTCTATCCAAAAATATCAATCTCCTTTAATAAGTCATAAATAATATCCAAATGGTAGACAAAATCAAATTAATACAAACAACAATGTGAATAATTCTTCTTCTTAGAGTATCAAATCTCCTAATATTTATAAAACTACCCTTGATTCTAAAAAGTAATCACTTATATTAGATGATATAAAAAAGAAGATCATATATGAATAAACCAGTCCATTAAGAGACGCTACAAATATGCACAAACGAAATCAAGTTAGTTTGACTAACCTAATAAAAAGTTCAAATACTTAATTCAATGCAATAAAAAGTCCACAACCTAAATCAATTCAATTGAGTAAATATGGCTCTAAATCAAAAAATTTTGATGAGAATGGAAGTGTTAAATTACTAGAATAGTTTAAATCAATGCCCTCTTTCACAATTGAAGACTAATAACAAACCTTTGAAGAAGAACATAGATTAAATTTAAAAACTGATCGCGTTAAAGGGTAATTCAATAATTTCATAATTAATTAGATTTAAAAAAGAGCCACAATCAGCATTGGATATTGACAAGATTTTAAAGATGTATTTAAGCATGTGTAGCAGTAGGTCATGATTAATTTTATATAAAATAATACTATTTAATACATATTCTGGATTCTAAAACTCAAAGGATTATGATGCATCAATAATCTTTGATATTAAGTAAGTCTATTCTATTAATATACATTTCAAGAATATTCTCTTTGTAATCAGACATAATCAATAAAATTTTTATCAGTTAATTCAATAAAATTAATGCTGGCTAAAAATTTTTAATTCTCAAAAAACTTTGATTTAACAATTTAATATTCAAATCAACATGTTCATACAGGAATATTAATGATCAGTAAATAGTGGTTTTGTAGAAGAAGTAAAAATAGTTTGATAAATATCAATATCTCATTTTGTAAAATATTAAGAAATATTTCTATATATATTGATTCTCTTCATTAGGTAAATTTCTACAACCTTATGAATATATAATTTGGATTGTGTTGGAAGGATTTAAGTGAAAATACTGAAATAATGAAAAGTATTTGATAATTGAGAAGAAATTCAATGATCATTTAAAATCATTCTACCTTGCGAGAATCTCTAGAAATAGCTCACAATGTTCTATTACGAAGTTTTTACATCGAAGAAATCAAATTATTTGCAAGCATTATTAACATTTCAAGATTAATATCAGTAGATAATTATCTATATAAATTACGATAATTGTAATTATACTGTTTGAGCAAATTATGTTGATACATATAAATCTCGTATTATTCCATTAACATTATAATATAAAATATAAATCTTAAATGAATAGCAGTGAAAGTGTGATCGGCGTAAAAACTAGATCCATGAATGTATGTGAAAGAGTGCTTCAACCAAGAATAAAAAGAGACTATTGTCATATTACCAAAGAAAAGAAAGCTTAACTGATTCAAACTGTACTGAAACAAAAATGTAAAATAAAAAAAGTAAGATACCTTCTTTATCATAGATAGCAAAGGATTTAAATATTAACTACGCAACTGCAAAAACTATTCTTCATTGTTTTAAGAAAAAAAAAATGACTTTTGAATCAGATCTTGAAGTAAAAAGGGTGTCTGTTGGTTCAATTAAGGAAGATTCAAAGCTTTGGGTCTAGATAAAAGTAGCCGATCAGACAATTAAACACTATGAGTATTTCGATGAAATCAAGAGAATCTAATGATTTATTTTTAAACCTTCTTCACATTCATTAATCTACACATTATTTATGCTGCCACAATTATATTGGCTTAAATTTGGTATGTCATTATCAGAAAAATGAAAAAATAGGCTTATGTAAATAACCTTCCAAAGACCAGACTAAGGGAAGAAAATGATTATCCATATTTCTCCCTAATTGAACTTGTAAGCGACAAGGATTGATAATTTATTAAGAAATGTACAGTATTTACCACTTTATACTTTTAAAATAGAAGCCGATACAAGCTAATAATTGTTTCTTTAGTTCAGTGATTAAACAATATTATGCAATAAAATTTTATTCAACCTTTCTAAGGTAATAATATTTAATAATATTTTATTCATGCGTCTCTCTTATAACAATGCGATTCAAACATTTTATGATCATAGTAGGATTCTAGACAAGTATTATACAATATATAATTTTTTAGTTGATAAATTAGAATTTTTAATAATAATCATAAATAATCTGTTAATACGTCGACATTGTTATAAACAATATACTTATAAAATTATTATTATCTCTTCGTCTTAATTTACCTCCTCCCAATATAGTTTACTCATTTTTTACTCATAGAAGTCCTTGGGATTCTGTAGGCTTGTAAATTAGTTATAAAATTATGATTTATTAAAAATATTTGAATAATATCATTGTGTTGTGATCATATTATAACATAATTTATAAATAAATATAAATTGAAATTTAGATTTGAACAATATGAATTTGGACGGTTGAAAGTAGAGATATAAAAGTGATTTAGATTGGTGTAATTTAATATCAATATATTACATATTTTAAATTAAAGCTGACGGAACTGTCTATTTTAATTTAATCTATATCCATCATTAATTTAAAAAACAAACAACTTCAAGCAAAAACTCAAGATTAGTTCTATTTAATTAATGCAATAACGAAAACAGGTTGCAGCCCTAATAGTTCAATCTTTATTCGCAATACAATAAAACTGAATAATTATTAAATTAATGAAAAAATGAGGGAAATAATAATCTCAAATTTTGATTATAAATGAAAATTTACAATCTAATTTTAGGATGCATTTTCGAAATTGTATTAAGTGATCTTATTATTTTAGAATGCTAGAGAACGGCTACGTACAATATAATAAAAAAGTAATTATACGAATCAGGTTTACAAAAATTTAAAAATTCAACAAATATGTATAACTTTAAAATAGAGTTAATTTGAAAGCTAATTTCATAGTCAATAAAGAAAAACAGGTAGGCAGTAATGAATGCTTGTTAAAATTGCAATTTATAACTAGTAGATAAGAAATTTAACTGAAATTACAAGAAGTTTAATTATTCATAAGTAAAAAGCTATTTTTATTTTGATATGATATGGGCGGGCGATTATAGAGCCATTTTATGAAATCAAAAGTGTATTATTACTTTACAATAATTAATATTCTTTTGGCTAATTCAATAGTGTAGGATATAATATTTATTTGAAAGAATAGATGAGAAGTTACTATTTATATATAATTTTCCTTTTCAATTTTTATAATAATTATTATATTTAATGGTTTAATCAAACTTTGCTAAGGCTAATTTACTCTTCATTAAGGCTTCTTCAATTCTATTTTCTAATAAGCTCCTTTAACTTTTATTATTACTCAAAAGGGATTATTATGAAAAATAGCTTGTGTCACATATTTTTTCTTTATTTAATTAATACTAAGTAGATATTTTTGGTTTTGATGTACTATTTAATTGATTTTTAGATGCTGATATAGAAGGGGGTTTTCTAAAGGTTTGTATCGGAGAAGAGTCAGGGGTTTTAAATTATAAAAATGACTTTGATTTCTATTATTAATAAAAATTATTATCCTATTGATTATCTTATTGAAGCAACTTATTGGTGAACATTTGGTTGTTCCTGTTAATTTCTTGATTTTCAGATTTTAAAGTTATAGATCCAATTAAGGAGATTTATTTTTGAAATTGTAAAATTTTATTTGAATATAAAATTGGTTTTTGTTTTCTATTTGATTAATTTTGTGAGGATTAAGATTAGTATTCATACTCCTCATTCTCATCGTGATTATTATGAACTATATCATGATTATTTGGAATAAGATCATGTTTACAAATTTTCAGGAGATCATCATTTTTTTCAAATTTTGAAGTAAAATTTAATAAGGAATCCAAAGTACCTCTTTCTGACGGATTAATTTAAAGCATTTTAATAAGAAAAGTCTTAAAGTTATCAGTGTATTATAACTCTGAAATTCTTAAATATAGATCTTATTCATTCAACTTCCATTCAATCTTATTGAAGAGTGTCGACGGATCATTCAGAGATGCTGCCCATAGAATAGTTAAACCAGACTAAAAAATCTAGCATTATTCTGGATTGAGATTGTTGAAATTTGATTAATTTTTAAAAAGTTACAATTCTTCTGGGGATATATGGAAGTCTTCAGTAAATTGGCTGAATAATTATTAAAATGATGTCATATGGTTATCAAAAAGAGAATTGAATTTAATAAAACCTTGATTTGAAATGTATAAATTCCTCATTTCCATTGGAAAAATTGCATTTCTTTTTAAATAATTTAAGACATCTAGAATCTAATAAGTGAGAGACCAAAGTTAGGATTAAGTGAAATATTATTGTTTCTTGTATCTATTGGTTATGATGGTTTTAAGATCGTTATTAATGTATTCATAAACGATATATAATTTAGTAAAGGTAGAACATACTTCCTTGTAATAAGCTAATAATATACTTTGAATGTTGAAGCAGAATAGTAATGAACTTTTAATAAATTAGAGTGCTCAAGTTTCTTAAATGGTTTGGGTGGTTAGGTTTGTATTTTTTCAATTACACAAATCAATTCGCCTGTCTCATTTTTCTAGTACAATTTCACTTCTCCAAATCTAGGATCTAAAATTTCTTGTAAATATTAATATTGGGAGAAATTGAATTGAAAAGTAGAACTGCTTGTTCCCATATTATTGTTAATTTTTATATGATAAATTTCAAATTGTAATTTATGTTAGAACAATTACATTTGCTAAACACTCTTCATTTTTAGAGAAGGTGTGTCTCTCCCCTTCATAATTGGGATGATCATAAATGGTAAGAGTTGTTCCATAAGGAATCTTCATGGACTTAATTTCATATGGGAAATCTCTAAGAGATGATAATATGAAATTGAATTACTTCATTTATCCAAGATCATTGCAAGCCTTCATGGTCTCTCCCTTGTAATAACATTAACTATATAATTCAATGCATTAGGATGTTTATCTAATGTAGCTTAAAAATATTACTCCTCATTAATCTCACTTATATTGTTTGGATCCTCAGAGGTCATTTCTTATTGGATGTTGACTTATTTTGGGCCTGAATTATCTGATTGCATTTAAGTTTGATCTTAGACAACTATAATTTGAGCTTCTGGTTGGCTTTCATCCTTTTCTAATTAGTTATCAACGATGATAGTTTTGTCTTATTGATTAGCCTATTCAATTTGATTTGGCTACACTTCATATTCAGGTTTGGTAAATTATTGCGTAATTTAATCTTAGTCCATATTAGTGAGATCTGGGACATCATTTGTTTAAGCAATCAATTATTATTAAGAGGAAGTATCACTTACTTGTAATGTATCATTATTTTCAATAGAATCATCATAATAATTATCTTCATTATTGATTGTTTCTTGACCATTTTATTGATCAGAAAGTTCCTGTTGGATTTCATCATTGACATTCATGGTGTCTGAGACATAATTCTCATTTTCATCATTAATGTTTTATTAAGTATCTATCACTTGATGATTTTCATCAATAATATTATTATTTTCCGATTAGCCAATCAATTTCAAATCTTCTACGATATTTTAACTAGCATCCTCAATAATTTCATTATTATTTTCTTCATCTTCAAACTTTAATTATATTCAAAATTAATACATATGCAGTATTCAATGGTGTTTCATCATCCAAAGATTATTGTACATCTGATTTCTCAGATGGATCTAATTAATTAATCATCAAATCACTCTCTTAAGCTGCCAAAATCTGAACATCCTGACTTTGGCTCTTTTCCTCAACAACCTATAAATTCTCTGATGTATATTCAACATCACTCTCTTGACTACAATTTAAATATTAAGTACCCGTCGAGTTACAAAAATTTCTTATGTACTGGAATACTCTAACACAAAACTAAACAAACTATCAAAACAGCAGCAACTCTCATTTATTTCAAAACGGATTTAAATAAATTATGTATATTATATAAAACATATTTTATAAACACATATGTTGTTAGTTGGATAATCTTAAGTACCATTCTAAATAATTTAAAATTAAAGTACATGCACAACCTTCATGATTATTTAATAATTTATATATGAATACTAAATCTCTATAATAAAACAAATTTAGAATTACAAAAAATATTCTTGAAAAGAAATATCTATGAGGGTATCTTTTTATAAAGAAATAATATAAAAAAGTTAAAGCTAAATATATGTGTATGCCATCCCATATTGACATTTCTAAAAATTATTTTTGTTTAATTTGTAAATTCAATTAATAAAGAAAGAATATTTATATAATTTAAATACCTTGTTATTTATCAAATCATTATTATTTATAAATCACAATGTTTTAGGAAGTTTAATTAAATTATTTTAAAGTCCCTAGTTCCAAAGTTGAAGAAACATAATTGTTGGCAGTCTTGGATTGTTCAGGATCTATGTATAACTGTAAACATTTAATTTTATTTTAGATTGGTAATACGTCGCCAAATACTACAATGAAATAAGACGTAAAGTAAAATTACATTGTGCAATTACATTTGATACTAGAGTAAAAACAATACCTTAGGCTGAACTTGGATCCAACATAAACACTTATGGCGGAGGAGGAACAAATATAACAATAGCCTTCGAGGAGTTAAACAAATTGTTGTATTCTTTGAAATAAAAGTAAAATGTTACAGTTCTATTTGTTTCTGATGGACAAGGTGATTTTTCAAAGGAATTCATCAATAAGACTAGGCCAGCAATAGACAATTTAAATTTTATCTGTATTGGAGTAGGAAAGGGTTTTCCTACATTCATATCAATGGATTTAAGAGAAATGTACCATAATGGAGACAGATCTATTCCTCCTTTATTTTTAGTTGACATATAAGATGGAGATTTGCCTTTAGATCAGAGATTTTAGATTGAAATGTTATCAGCAGCTGAATATATGAAACATCAAAAATAAATAAAGATTTCACCTTGCTATTAATTCCCTTGGGATTAACTTACAGATAAGGTTTGGCCTGATTCCTGGGTATCATTTTATTCGGATGAATTGGAAACAGAAAATGGTATTTTATAAAAAATCGAGATAAAAGGAGAAGATATTGGATTAATAGCAGGATATTGGCTATAAAATCTATAATTGCTGTCTTTAAAAAAAAAGGTAGCACAGGAGGCTTAAGCAGCCCTATAAGAACTCAATAAATTCGTGAGTGGAAAAAAGTTGACCTTTTTAGAGAGAGTGTAGGAATAGAAATCAGCACTTAATTAAGTGATTTAGGAATTTAAATTTTTGGCATCAGCTTAAACTTTATAAGAATTAGATGAAGCAACAGCTGCCTAAAGACTTAAAATTGGTACCTAAATTGGAAAGTATCACAGAAAGGCTTTGAAATTTGCGGGAGTGTCTGTGGAAGCATTTTAAACTTACAAGTCAGAATTTATAGATATGATTCAGAAAACTAAATTTGTCAACCATAACTTTCCTACGTCTTTACTTTCCTTATAAAATTAAGTTGATATTCTAACAGATCCTGAGCTAATAGAGGGTATTAAGACTTGCGAAACACAATACCATTTAGTATCATCTCTCCCCATTATTGGATACGCTTTGTATGTAAAAAGATCAGATCAATCAAGAATCAATCCATATACGGTTGAAATATTAAATATCGCCAAGATTAATAAGTATATAGATTCATTAGCAATTATTGATTCTGCAAATCATGAAATTGAATTCAATATTGGAGATAATGAAAAGGAGAAATTTAATTGCTTGGTTCCACTATACTAGCATGAAGTTCTTATCCCTTTCCTTAGATCAAGCGTATTCCACATTTAAATGACTTTTGTATTGATGGAAAATGCTGATACATGTTTTGAAAATGCATATGCTGCATTATTAGGGAATACTTTATTGTATATGATCTGCTAAGATGATAACTAGTGGAAATTTGAAATGATTGAATTGATTAATTCTAGTTTTATGTTGGCATATGCAGAATCAGGCAAGGTGAAATATCACATGGATCATTTGTTATCAGATCCTATAGGAACAATGGCTGATGAGAACTTATCATCAAAGACGTAATGTGAAGATTTATCAAAAACTATTTTGATGATAAACTAGATCAAGAATAATTACAAATAAGATCAGTTTAAGGTAATAATACAACGATTAGTGATTGAAGCAATAAGTAGAACAACCAAAGCTCATAAATTATTCAAGAGAGCTATTGAAATTGATTTGTAATTAGAGAATGAAACAGTAAATAACATTAAATCATCATTTACTGAAGAAGAATTGTAAAATATAAATGATTATGAATCTTTGAAATAACAGATTGAAGTTAAAATTACAAATCTATAAATTGACTTCAATACTTTAATAAGTAAGATGGAATTCAATAAGCCTTTATTCATAAATGTAATTAATGAACAGAAATTCAATATAAAGACTTTATAATCAGTGTATAGATATTTTTTGAATGAAGAATTACCTGAAGAACTTTATATAATTGCTGTTTATCATTCAAGAATTGAAAAGTCTTACGATAGAGCTAAAAAGGATGTAGAATGGAATGTGAATAAGATATTTAATGAATTACTTGTTCAAGATTAAATAAAAGAAAAATAATATTAAATTAACTAAGCCGTATTTGACCTATTAAGAGCAAAATGCCATTCACTTCAAAAAGTTAAAAAGAATAAAAATTATAACGGATAAAAAATGCCAAGAGTGGAAAGGAGAAGAATTAGAAAACAAAAACTAAGGGATCAAAAACTTCAATTATAACAATAACCATGATGTTACATTATTTAATCAAATTCATTATAATCAAAAATCAATTTATTAACAGTTTTATAGAATAGAAATTGAGTTTTTCTCATCTTCTATTTCCTTCTCATTTAACCATTTAGTTCTTTACCCTTCCTACCATAGTCCAATTTTAAATTGTGTCTCATTATAATAATATATTCCTAATCCATGTTGTTTACCATTGTTCCAAGTCCCAATATATTTTCTACCATCTCCAAAGTCAAATATCCCATTCCCTTACTTTTTGTCATTCTCATAATTCTAGAACAGATATTGTGCTTAATATTACTCCTTAATAACACTTTCCATCAGGCCATTTGAGTCTTCCCTCCCCATGCATTTTATTATCTTACCAATAGCCTACATATATTCGTCCATCAGGCCATTTGTAAGTTCCATTTCCTGAAATTTCGTTGTCGACAAAGTTTCCTAAATATAATAGATCATAGAACCTTCATAATTGGCACCGTCATTAAATGTCAAGATACCATGACCATTTTTTTTGCCAAATTTATAATCTCCTTAATAGTAAGCTCCATCAGGCCATGTTTCAAAACCTTTTCCATGTTAACAATCATTTAACCAATCACCTTCATATTTTGCTCCATTTTAACGAAGATAGATTCCTTTTCCACATGCAGCATCTTGAATCCATTCACCATCATAGATATCACCATTGGCATGTACCAATTTACCCTATTACAATAATATATTGATTAATACATGTCCATTGGATCTATCTAGCTTCCATTGTCCTTCATAAAATGATCCATCTGGCCAAATCTATTTGCCAACTCCATCCCTCATTCCATTCATCCACTCACCTTCATATTAAGTTCCAGTTGGCAATTATATTAACTCGTTTAGAATATTGAAATTACTGGTAGAGTTTTCCTCTCTAATGAATGAAGTGTTTGAATGACTGGATCAGGCATTTTTTTTGAAGTTTATATCAAATTCTTAGATAATTCTTAGATGGATATTTTGCTATTGATTGAATTTTTGATCACTCCAGAATCTACATCTTTTTGGATATGGGGTTCTATGTGATCGGAAGTCTGACCCTAATAGTTTTTATGCTATTTGATTGATATTTGGATAGAGCGAGATGAGATCTTTATGGAGTCGATATCATCTTTTGGACATGAAGCAATGGCACATTTGCATTAACCCATTAAGTCCAAATTATTAATATATTTATGATAATCATCTATTTCTGGCATTAATAATTTTATTTCCTTTCTTCTAATTTTCTTCTTTCTTGCCCTCTTCTTCTTTTTGCAATCTAGAACAACTATTTATTATTCACAAGCATGTTTGATTTCATTTTTTTGGTAACTTGTTTGAGGAATCTCATTTTATGGGATTTAATCTCTATGGATTAGTAGAGCCTATATATAAACAGAAGGTGAATATATCGCTGATGGATTTAATTCTATAGGAGCACAGTTCATTATTCTACATATTTAAGAATACAATCTTGACATTGTTTATATATATAATAATAATATTAAATAAACAATGAAGAACAACACAATGTTTGGAGGAATCTCTTTTGATTGTGGGGATCGTTATAAATTGATAAAATTAGTTGGAACAGGTGCTTATGGTTCAGTTGTCTTGGCATATGACTTATTGAATAAAAATCATAAAGTTTGATTTTATTGTTATTTATAATTAGGTAGCAATCAAAAAATTAAATTTAATAGAGGATGCAATTGATGCAAAGAGAATCTTAAGAGAAATCAAAATCTAAAGATCAATGAATCATCATAATATTCTCAAAATTTATGATATAATATATGATTAGAAACCTGAATCTTTTGGTGACATCTATATAGTAAGTCCATATTTTCCAGCAGATCTTCATAAAATAATAAAAAGCAATTAAGATTTGTCAGTGGAGCATGTTCAATTCATAATGTATCAATTATGTAAAGGACTTTACTATTTGCATTCTTCAGGTTCTATACATAGAGACATAAAGCCTGGAAATATATTAGCAAATGAGAATTGTGAAGTTTGTTATTGTGACTTCGGATTTGCTAGAAAAAAAGATGAAATACAAGATCAAATAGAAGAAAATATGACTGAATATGTTGTTACTCGGCACTATAGAGCTCCTGAAATCATGTTATCCAGTTAACAATATTCTAAACCTGTTGACATATGGTCATTGGGATGCACATTTGCAGAATTAATGACAAGAAAGATTTTATTCAATGCTCCCAACTATATTTAAATGATAAAGATGTTTTTTGATATTTTAGGTCGGCCCTCAGATGAGGAACTCAATTAATTAGTAACGAATGAAAATGCTTTGTCTTTCATAGAGACTCTGCCTCATAAACCAAAACAACCAGCCTCAAAAAGCGTCCCATTTCCTGATGCCAAAGCAAGGGATTTATTAGATTAGATGTTGGAAATGAATCCGAAGAACAGAATTACTGCTTAAAAAGTTTACATTATCTTACATAAGTGTTTAGAACATCCCTTCTTTGAGTCTATTAGAAATTAAGCCGAAGAGATAACATTCACAGGCAATCTGGAGTGCGATTTTGAGAACGATGAAGCCATCACTTTAGAGACCTTGAAGTACCTGATACTGATTGAGATCAATCATATTAAAGCCAAAAATAAAGAAGACTTGATTAATATTGAAGAAGAAATGAAAAGAATAGGAATCATTTAATAATATCATTAATGATAATATAAATAAATAATAATATAATTATTGAATGAAACTAATGGAAATTGTGCAATTGGTTGAGACATTCTAAAAGGAGTAAAACTATCCTGAAATCGTATACCTTTTATCTAAAAGGTAAATTTTTGTTTATAATTAATTAGCTGGATCTAGACTTTTATAAATTCGGTCAAATTCGATAACAAATAAAATATGCAAATAAAGCCTATAAATCACGATATTGTAGATGAAACAAAATCTAATGTTCTTTAGTAAGATATCAAAAAATATTAGATATTAAGATGATATATACAATTCTTTTTTAAAAGATAATTTACGAATAAATGTTGATTACATTTACATCAGCGAATAAATATGGAAACATCTAAACGTAATCTTATAAATAATTTGAAAGACACTTTATGACGGGTACTGTATAAAAAGATAATTAAGAAATTCAAATTAAATCAATGAATTCATTATTTTTCACTTTATCCCGGTCTACCAAACCTAATCACACTTTATTGAAGGAATCCAACAATTTGATTCCTCTTGGAATATATCTTAAATTATATCACATCTAGAAAATGCATTATAAAATTAGTTATCAGTTCAAACGCCAAAAAGAAATTTCATATCTTTGTATACTCTCAAAAATGAGAATTAAACTAGTTTCATTTAAATAATATAAGAAGTTAAAGAAAAAAGGATAGAAGTAGAAAAAATAGAAGAACTAGCATAAATGAGTCATAAAAAATACATAATATTGGATATTAAATTATTGAATAAAGGTTTCTTTTTTGAAAAGAATTAACAGATAAATCAAGATAATAGCGAAATTTTATTAAATTAAGAATATATTGAAAATTGTAGAAGGGGTTTATCTTTATTTGAGAATTAATAAACTTTATTAAGTTGCATGCTTAAATGTTATGAAAACATAGATATAATTAGAAGTGAAATACTTTGTAATTTCACATAGAAATACAAAAATTTAAAGTAGATTATTCAAGAATCATATTATGGATTTACTGATTATGTCTATTATGATTTGATGGATTACGAGTTTTTAGAAGAAAAACTAGTGGTGATCACTAAATCCAGATATGATGCAGTATATATTTACAACAAGGAGAACAGAATCATTATAAATAATTAGAGAAATATTAAATAGTTGGTGGAATCTCTTTTGATCCATCCTTAATTATAATGTGATTTTAATTCAGTTTTGTTTGAGTGCAGCAATGAATATTATACTGAAGAAATCGATTTTGCAAAGCCTGCTTACAATCTGAAGGAGGGATATAAGTATTAATTGAGGAAGTTAATGTGGTAAGAACGCAATATTAATAATGAGGATCGAATAGAAATTAGAGTTCATCAATGCACATATGAGAATATTGGTTATCAATCATACAAGCCTTTTGCTCCCATTTTAAAATGCTATATAAGTTAGTAGGCTAAATTCTAAGATTTGCATATATTAATAGCAAACTTATTTGAAGAAGTAAATTTTGAGAACTATAAAGAATCACGATTGAATAAGAAATATAGTTTATTTTTCTAAACGGATTAATAAGGCTCTATAAAATGTACATTTTGTTAGTAGAAATTGTGCAATAATTGTTAAGTGCCATTTAATGATAAAGCCTTGAAATTTGGGAGAAGAGTGATTAACATATTTGTCGTATATGAAGATATGCCATCTGTTACTTCTGCTTACTAGCCAGAAATAATTGATAATTATTTCCTTAGGGAATATTTTGAAGTGGATTGGGCTTAGGATAAAATTCTAATTTTGAACATAAATTAAGAATAAATAAAACCTTATAATATTAAATATTATTTTGATTCACGTATTACTTATTTAATATTTCAGATCTTTATTAGTTATAAGGAATTATTGAAAAGGTATCATAAAATGAATATTAATGTTATTGTCTGAAATAGTAATAATGGTATAAATATACACAAAATAAATTCTAGATGGTTGATCATCTGGACGATGATTTGAATGTTGTTAAACTGTTCTATATAAGGAAATGATATGATAAGTATTTTATAATTTTTAATTATAAATTATATAATTAAATATGAGAAATAGAAGGGAACTTGGATAATCATTTAAAATGAATGCTCAAATACCAAAAATAGATAAGACTCCAGTCAAAAGAAGGAGTTGTGAATGTTCAGAATGTGGTTTAGTAAACAAAAAAATTAAATATACGGCATCAATTATCTAATAGTTTCAACCATATTTCAACTTAGCTTATAAATTGTTTGAAAACGAAAGAAAGAATCAAGAAAAGCAAACTAAAATCCAACAACAGAAATAATTGAGGCTGAGAAATAAGCGACATAATCATAATAAAGACATGTTCAAAAAAGCAGTCAATGTTATAACACTTTAAGAGACTTTTTCAAATAACAAGAAAAGAAATGTGGAATTGCCTCCAATCAATATGTGCTCTTTGAAAGAAATCAAAAATAATTAATCCAGTAATGTATTATCGGTTGTACCTCAAAGAAAAATGTGGGATAAACGATAAACTACAATAAAGTTTCAATATAAATAAAATACTGGTCATAATCAAAGATGTTGCCTGCCTGCTACTCCATTAGATTCTCATCTAGTCTTTAGAATTAACAAAGTCATTTACTAATAATATATTTTAAGACATCAGTAAGGAACTATTGATGATTTTCATTTCAAATTGCGAATCAATGTATTTGATGAAAAGACTGAATCTTTTCCAGCCAAACATTAATTGCTGGTTCCTCCAATTAGATAAGAAGAAGACTATGATGAAGATGAATCTATTATCGAATCAGTTCTACAAATGCCAATAAAACATAAACCTACTAGAGAAGAACAATATAAGCAAATCCTCAAATATAATAAAAGAAGCTTTGCTAATTTGGTTGAATAAGCCTCACTTACTGAAAGAAAAGCTATTCAAAATTTAATTAAAATTAGTATAGCTATGTATCTTAAATAGGTAACAGTCATAAAATCTTACCATTAATCTTTGATCATTAGCCATTACCAATCTATATGATACACAGTAACTATTTGGATGCTCAAAAAACATCCAAAAGTAATAAGCTTATTAAATTAGAAAAGTCATAGCCAATGCTGAAGTAATAAAATTAGTAATAGTAGATCGCAAAGTCAGCATGTTAAATTAGTACCAATAAGTAAACATAAAAAAAACTAAACAGCTGGTTCAGTATTGTTAAGATTATGAAATTCTTTTTAAATATTTCATAAATAGTTGATTAAATGAATTAATAATTTCTAGATCTATTATATTATTATACAATCAGCAGGATTTTGATAATTATATAATTTTAATTACATATTTATATTGAAATGGATATAAACACTTAATCAGGCAATTTAACTGTAATATTTTGAAAAGTTAATAATAAATTCATTAATCAAAAACATTAATTGCAGAACAAGAAATTTGCATTTTTTATCTTTAATTTAGCATCGAATCCAAACAAATTTAAGTATTTTTATTCTAAGGTTGGATGATTATTCATATTTTCTTCTGTGTCCTCAAAATCAACAGTTTCAATGTGAAAATTAAAATCCATATGAGGTTGACTTGCAGCAATTTTTATATGAGTTTATGATTAGTTATTTTAATTACATACCAACTTAATAAGATGGTACACATTTAACAACATTTGATAATGAAGATCCTAAAATTAATAAATGTTAATACCAAGATTTGAGACATTGGATTATTTTTTAGTATGAGATCTTTGGACTCAAACATTTCCAGGAGCAGCTAAAAATGAACTCTAAACTTTGACTTCCGATAGAGAGTCCTTATTTTATTACTTATCAGTTCTTCAAATCGCTTATCATATGTATTAGATGTGCTACATTATTTCATTAAATCCTTGAGCTTGAGATAATCAGGTTAATCTTCAAATCTTAAAGTCTTCAAATATCTTAGTATATTTATGATATAAAAATACCTAAGATAATCAGCAAATTGATTTGGCAATTCCTTACATAAAGTCTCAATAGTTATATTCATTTTAAAACCCCCTACAGCTACAGTTCTATCCTTATCACCAATAATTTATAAATTCTACCATGGTAACTTACTTAAATTACAAATTATAAATTACCCTAAAATTAAGTAGATAATGACATACATCATTGATTCTAGATCATCCTTCCTACTAATTTCTAATCCTCTATGAGCAGCAATTGAAGAATATCTAGTAGTTCCAATAAATGATTTTCTATCTTTAAATGGACTTTTATAATATCATAATCTTACATATGTTTTCCTTTATCGAGAAAAAACTTTGAAACACCAAAATCTACTAAAAAGCAATAGACTGATTTTATTTGCCCATCATTATGTTTTCTGATTTCAAATCTCTATGCACTATTCCTCTTGAATGTACTTATCTCAAAATAGTCAATAACTAATCCAATAATTGCAATCCTGTTTTTAATGATAATTATATATATGTTCTACTATAATATCCTAGATCTCGTCCCAATAATTCAACAACCATTACATTATAATTTTGCTCTGCTCCAAACCAATACAATTTTTGTTATTCCTTGTATTCCTTATAATTTCGTCAGTAAATAAAGTTCTCGATCCAAAGTTTCATGTTCTCCTTTTTCTAATTTGACTGCAACTTCTTCTCTGGTTACTCTGTGAATTGCCAGATAAACAACACCGAAAGATCCTGAGCTGAGTTGATTCTTGATTATATATTTGTTATCAAAAATTTTAGGTTCAAGATAACTTTTGGGTAATTTTTTCATATTTAATAATTATATTCAGGAATCAAATAAACTAGAATTTGATGTTCTGATGATTTCAATTCAAATAAGAAATGTTCAGGATCCGCTAAATCATACTCTTATTCACTGTGTAAACTACTCAATAAAACACACCAACAACGACCTGCAATTTAAATATGATGTCTTACCATATTTTTATTCTAAATGATAGCGTATATAATCAGCTTTATTTTAATATTGCTTCTGAGTTAAGGCTCTCTTATATAGATCCACTATATCAGTCTTCATTCCTGATGTAATATTCAATCCTTATCTAACTATATCAAATCTTTGAGTGCTCATTTGTTTAAATTTTTTTCTGTTAAAATAAATTATTTTCAATTCAAAACCAATCGTGCATTTATTTTTAATATTTAGTCATTAATTCTTTCCATTCTCCATTTTTCATATTACAATCATATAAAAAAAAAATGAATATTAATCAAAATAAAATTTAATTCATTTTTATAATCTATTTTCCAATATGCTACCTAAAAATCGTGTTAGTGATATTAGTACTCTTGTGTTGAAACAATATAAGAAAATGTATGAAGAAATCTGTTTAAGGTTCAAATTTGAGAAGGAATCATCATCTAAAGAACTTGAAATTTGGAAAGATAAATACGAAACTCTATAAAAAAGATGGGATACTCTTAATTAATTAAAAGAGAAACAAGATGGAAAGACTAAGTAAGATATCAATGATCCTAAGACCTTAAATTAAGTTGCAAAAACATCAGGACATTAATAAACTTCTTTATTACCAAATACAGAAAAATAATAATTTTAGATCTTAATTCAATAGCTTAATGAATAAATTGCCAAATAAAAAAAATAAATCTAAGAATTGAGTGATAGAAATGAAAAGCATTCTATTGACAATAAAAAATTAGAAATTGAAAATAAAAAATATTCTGAATAATTAAATCAATTTAGAAAGACATCTCATCATAAATTTAATGATTAATAAATGCTCCAATATGAAGAAAATATATAAAAATTTATTTAAACGATTGATCAGATGAAGTAAGAAAAAAATAGTTTTGAAAAGCAAATAGAAAAATTAACCAAAGAAAATTAATACTTAAAATAATCTAATGATGAATTAAAAAAATCAATTCCAGAACTTGATAAAGGTCAACAACTTAGAAATTAATTTTAACTATAAATTAGTGAATTAGGATTAAAAAATAATCAATTAGAAAAGTTAGTTAAAGATTTAGAAAAACAATCATAGCATCAATAGGATCTATTTAAATAGACTGCTAAATAAATGGAAGATAAATAATAAGAAATCTAATCACTCTAAAACAAAGTCTAGGAATATTAAAAAGAACTATCAAGCCTAAATCAACTTTAAGATGTTTATAATGAATAATAATAAAAACTGTAATAGTTGGCTCTTGTGATACAAGAATTGGAAGGAAAACTTTAAGAATCTGCTAATCCTTAATCAAATGAATCAGAAATTAAATAAATATCATTCAAATATGATGAATTATATTAATAATATACTGATCTATAAACTCAAGATATCATGAAATAAGAATGGCTCAACTTACAAAAATCTTAACTTGAAGATTTCAAATAAGAAAATGATTAATTAAGTCAAAAAATTGAAGAATTGTAAAAATAAAATGATGTTCTGATTGGTCAAATTGAAATATAAAAAGATGAAACCAAATTATCATCTAGTTAATTATAAGATTAAATTAATTCATATGAACACATTGTTTCTGATAAGAACGAAGAAATCCACAAATTAAAAGTAGAATTAACAAAATAGAAATGTAGTTTAAAAAATGATGATTATGAAGAAAAGATTTAATAGTTGAAGACATAATATGAAAAATTGGAATCTGAATCCAAGATGAAAATAGAATGGATGGAAATTCAAAACACTGAACTTGAGGAAACTATTAATGAATATGAAAAAAAAATCTAAAATTTTGTAGAACAATTAAATTAATCAAACAAAAATAATCCAGAAGATTAAACCTAAAAAATTACTGAACTTAAGGAACATCTCCAATAGTATGAACTTATAGTAAATAATAAAAATATTGAAATTGATGAATTAAAGAAGTAAATCAAAGAAATCAATTAAAAATAAAATGATGAAGACTTCCAAAAGAAGTATTTAAATTTAAAAACTTAATTTGAAAAATTAGAAACTGAAAATCAAATGAAACAGCAATGGTAGAATATTTAAGAAGAAGAACAATAAGAATAAATTAATACATTAAATGCTGAGATAGTTGAATTAAACGATTAATTGTATTCAACCTAAAATTAATACTAAAAATGTACTTTATATTTTTATTTTAGTGCAAAACGATCTACAGAAGGAAATCGATAAAAATCAATAATTATCCAAATAATCCTAATAACATTTGTTGGATATTTAGAATTCATTTAATTCCGGAAATATAAGAAATGCCTTAAGAAGATCAATTAAAAAAGAGGAATCGTTTGAAGATGAAGCTAATCTTAAAAAAAATGCTGATGAAAAATGCATTAACGATCTCAAAGAAAAGATTCAAACTTTGAATGAAGAACTTGGAGAATATGAAGAGAATCAATCTAATTTGCAACAATAAATAGGAGAATTGACTGAATAGAAAAACAAAATTCAATTGCAGTATGAAGAAATGTATAATTATTACTCAAGTACCATATATTATTTATTATAGAGGCCTATGATTAAATATAAAATTTCATAAGTTAAGTTGAAGATCTTAACAAAATTATTTTAGATAAGGAAAATTAAATAGTTGAAAATCAATATTAGATACAATAACTTGAAGATCAATTATTATAAATGAATGAAATAAACAAGGATGCTTACACTGAGAATCAAGATATTAATTAGATGAAGGCATTTTATGAGTAAAAGTTTCTAGAATAGGAAACCCTTATTCAAAATTTATAATCATAATTAGAATAAACCTCTGATCAAGAATATTATTAGAAGATGAACTAAATACTACATGAGAATGAGGAACTAAAATAATTGAGAAGTGAAAATTAAGAAGAATTAAACAAAAAGGATTAGTTGATAGAGGAGTTATAAATGTAAATGTTATCATAGTCTTAGGTAACAGGAAGTTCAGGTATTTTATTTTAATTTTTATTAATATATAGATTTGTAAGAAAGAAAAAGAAGATAAGAATTATTAGATAAAGTAAAAGATGACAAATCTGAAAAGTCTGAATCTTCAAATGAAAAATTGGTTAAGAAGATCGGGAAACAGACCTCTGGGGCTAGTGCGAAGTTATCTCTAAAATTAGATTATAATCAAGATGGATCTAAATAAACGAAACCCAAAAGTGCGACAAGTCTAGATTTTCAAGAGTGATTTTTTCATATTTATTTAAAAATAAATGTATGATCATGCCTTCTTAGGTTTGAATGCAATTGCTGCTAATTTTAACACTCCAAATAAAATGGCTGCTTTAAACACTTCTTTCAATTGCTTGCTTCTGAATTCTCTAGTTGCTTACTATTTCTCTTATTGGGGTTGAAGGAAGAACATATTAATTATATATTTAATTTTATTTATGATAAGTAATTAATATGATGAGCTTATGAATGGTGAATTCGATGTAAGAGAATTCATACTAAAGAATTTTGTTTAAGCTAATTTCGAGATCAATTACAAGAAGATAGAATAATCAATGCCATAAATAGCTTAAATATAATCATAAACGTGTGAGGATATTGCGAGTTCTGTCGATAATAACTTAGAAGATTATGTTGAAATAAGCACATAATTAACATCATTGCAATCATAATTGGATAATCTAACACTCTAATTTAGCAATATTACAGATATTATTGTCCTCACTTAAGACAATCTGTAATAAAGAATATATTAAATAAATGTCATTGTGGAAAACTTGAAATTGATATAAAATCTCCAATATAGTATGAAGGACTTAAGGAAATTAATAAATATATTAGAGAGTGTTGATTTAAGTAAAGGGATGTCCAATTACAATTTATTAGAAACTAGTGAGTTGATTGTGAAATCTAGATAATTATACACTGAATTAGATAAATCGCCTCATTGTAGATAATTGATGTTGTAATTTGATTTACTGCAAATTATTCAATAGAATTAATGCTAATTTTAAAATTTATTAGAAAAGGAATTTGTGAATTGTTTGTAAAATTTTAATTCTATAAAATTCGCTTGTATTCTTAAATCATTTCAAAAAATGCAATTAAATAAGACACCTGAGAAATTGCTTGTATAATTTTTATTAAAGCCAGCATTTGATGTCGCCTTTGCTAAATTAAATAAGAATCTATTGACAAAGGATACATCAAATTTAGAGTAGTTCTTGCAATCAGTATTATAGATATACGAGAACAACATTGAAATAGCTAAAGTCGAAACTGAAACATTTTCATTTAAAAATATTTTAGTGGAATTGCTCTATATCTATTTGTCTACAAAAGAATGTGTTAATATATATTCCTTGGGAGTACTTGATTTGTTTTAATAAAACTATTAGAATATTTAGAATATTAAATAAACACTTAAAGTAAATTTTGAGAAGGGATCAGAAGTAGAAAAAAAGTTTATGGAGAAATGGAATTTATTAACATACTTTTCTATGAGATAAGCAGAAATTATTAAAAAATTAGAATCGGAACTTTAAATTTAACTAACTAATAATGAATACAATTTTCATTTGGTTTTATAAAATATTATAGAGAATTGTTTTTCATCCAAAGTTTATATCTCCTTATTAAAATAGAAATTTTATACATTAGCTATATAAATTATAACAAGATTTTGCAATTTCATAAAATCAAATAAGAATTCCATTTAAACCGATAAAATACCAATTATTATAAATAATCTATCGAAAATTAATTTGTCATTATTGCAATAGGACATTGTTATATTATAATTGGATAAAATTAAATCCGTGATTTCAGAGCTAATAGATATTGCAATAGTATAGATCAAGATAGAGTGTTAATAAAATTTGGAACCTTTTAGTGGTATACCAGCTAAATTTAGGATGACAAATAGAGACATGCCCAATTAGCCTTCAAATTTTTGCATCAATATTTTTAAACCACTTTAGAATTATTTATTAAAATTGGATGATGATTCCATAAAGAAATTAACATGTGAGAAAGTATAATGATATTATAAACTTAAGGTATGTAGTACTACTTTAGAAAGATTTTAGGTAATTAAAAAGCAAGCTCTTGATACATGTGATAAAAATGAAGAATTAATGGCTAAAATGGGTGTAAAAAAAAATGATGCTTTGGATAATCAAAAAATAAGAATGTAGTTTTAATTGGATGAAGAAGAAATAAAAAACATTATGATAACTAAATTATATTAATGATTTTTTAACAATTATAATTAGAATTCTTTGGTTGTCTAAAACCTCAATTACAGTAAGAATTAATAAAGCGACCCAATTATTTGGTTCAAAAACAACAAAAGAGTTATAGTTTTGACTTGAATACTGAGAGATTTCCAATTCAATTATAATAGTTGAAAAAATAACAAAATTAAGCTTGGAGACTTTAAACAACCACTGCCAAATCTAATAAGCATCAATATGAAATAATGTTAAGCTCATACAGAGATAATATATCTAAATCTGTTAATAATTCAAAAATATCATAACATAAAACTAAAAAGAAGAAGATAATAGAAAATGAAAAGTATGAAAGTTGCTTTAAAAACTAAGTAATATAATATCTATTAAAATTATAGAATTTTTCATTTTTTAATGCTGGAAATTTAAAGAAAAATTAAATGGCGATTGGAAATATGGATATGATGCTTAATAGAAAGATTAAAATGAACAAAGTTTGAATTTATTCATAATTATACTTTTATCAGATTAATATTTTTTCTGTATAAAAAGATTGTTCTACGGTTTTATTTTACGATTTAAAAATACTACTAAATTAATTACTTTATTATTTGACAGTTGACCTTTGAGTATTAATAATTGACCCTTTATCATGAATGTCTTCTTTACTTCTTAATGTTTCTGATTCTTAGACTGAATTATTATTAATTCGATTTAATCCTAGAAAAAAAGAACATCCTGTTTTCCGAAATGAGTTATGTTTTAAATTAGGGGCTTTCGTTAATTTTTATTTCGAAGGGCTTAGAGAAGTCTGGGTCTATTCTGATAGTGCTGGAAGAAGTATTTTACTTGGTTAAATGTTTTTTGGATTTTTCTTAGGGGAATCTGGATCAATGTGAATGATTCTTTTTTCATTATCAATACATATTGTTAATTAAATTTGAACATGTTTAATTCTTGACTAGAATCATTTTTTTGATTAAGAATTGTATTTAATAGATAATACTTTTCTTTTGAGGGTATTTTGTTTAGAGTTCTATAGGTTTTGAATATTTTGGTAGGTCTGGTTATTGATAACTGAAATGGTAATTATTAGTTTTTAGGTATATTGTTCTCTAGATATTATGGTTTTTCATATTTATCTTCTTCAGATTAATCAATTTAAATTTGAAATTCGCTTAGATCCTTTTTGGATTGAATTGGTGATTGTTTAATTGATAGTTGCTGTAAATAAATTATAAACAAAACTGATGATATTAATTAAAAACTCTATATTAATTATATATAATACTTTTTTTTTTTATTCTTAACAAATTCCGAATTGTTTAACACTCATTGGGATTGGATCATTAAATTTTCGAGTTATCCATGGATGAACTAACGCTTAGGCAGCAGTATATCGAGAATCTTAATCATTTTATAACAATCTTTATAAGAGATCCCTTGCAAGAGGAGATGTATGCAAGGGTTATTCGTATTTCAGATCTGGAAAACTGTTGATAAATTCTTTTTTAGTGAAAATCCTTGGATAAAATGGATGTTTCCCTTGATTCAATAGCATATAAAGTACGATACCACAAGACCACATATCAACAGCCTTGTTATAAGTTTTGTTTAATATTTATTCTGGTGCCATAAATATAAAGGTTCCACACTATTTTGAAACAGTCTAATAATAACGAATTTCTGGTTTGTATTGATAACTTAAACCAAAGTCAGCAATCTTGATGCTCGAAAGATCTTCTGCGTTTTTAATTAAGATATTATCTAAATGAGTTATGTTAAAATACCAGGATTGATATCTCGATGTATAATCTACTTAGAATGAAGATATTCGATTCCTGTAAAAATAGATTCCATGATCTAACGTCAACTCATCTAAACTTTGTTTCATCAAATCTTTCAATGAACCTCCAGCTGCATATTCCATCACCAAATATTAGCAATTCCCTTGTTTGAAATACTTAAACCATATAAAATGAAACAAACTAAAAAAAATTTATGATATTCTTATGCTACAGATTTTCCATGATTGAAGTTTCCTGAATTTATGCACCTTACAAGAACTGAAAATTCGAATCAATTTTACCTTAATTGCCACTTCCTCATTCTTGTATAAACCCTTATACACTTAACCAAAGGCTCCCTCCCCTATCTTCTCCAGTATTCTTATATTCTTTTCCATGAAAAAATCAGGTCTCATATTTATATTTATTATTTAATTGATGAATCTCGGCTTCTCTATCCTCACAATTACATTAATAATTGTTTAGAAGAAATTATATAAATATCAACTTCGTAAAATCCATCAATATTCAATTACAAATTAAGAATCTATTTATTAAACAGTCCAAATTCAGTATAAATATTTTAACAATAATTACGTAATGAACAATGTACTCAGCAGTTTCTCACCTTTTCAAAACTAAAATTCTAAAATCCATACTGAGAATATCGAATTTAAGATGAGGCTACTGCATTTTGAACCTTTAAATATAAATACTTAACCAATTAAGCAAACAAGATTAAAAATAGAAAGAAAACTATCTCCTATTTTAAATTAGAATTATCCTGCTCTATTCTTAAATAGAATTCAAGTCTAAGATATACCATTAAAAAAAGCAAAGCTTTCCTCAAGCATAGATTATAGAGCTATGCCATAATTATATGTTAATGAATATTCATAATTTCTCTAACCAACCACACTTGTTATACCTTCCACTCAAAGAAACAATAAAAAACACTTTAGTTAATCAAGACCTTAAAAATGCAAAGATAACTCATTCGTTGAATCTGAAAAAAAGGCTCAATTTAAAGTTCGCTTTTAATTACCAAAAATAGAAAAGTGCATCAAAATAGATGAATCAAGAAGCTCTCTTAATCGTTGGACTATGAATAGCTCAACTAGTTTTTTATAAGCCCATAAATGATTAAATTTAATGTATATAGAACCTCAAATAAATAAAAAATTAAAAACAAATTCCTAATTTGAAATATCAAGTATTTTAATATATTTATATTATTATTCAATCTTAATAATTAAAAGCTTTCAAAATAATCCTAATCTCTATTTCTGTCTTTATACTTTTTTAGTTTACAATGTAGACCGATTCTATATTAATCAACATAATCCAATACTTTGATCCAAGGATGATTTAATGCATCATCCAAAGATATTCTCTCATCTGGATCTTTATTTAACAATTTTGTGATCAAATCTTTTGCATCAGCTGATATTTGTTACCAAAAATTATCGTCTAAATCATAAATGCCATCTAAGATATTCTTAATTATATCTTCAGGAAAAGGAGCATCAAAAGGCAGGAATCCTTAAATTAATAAGATTATTATACCTGATAGTAAAAAATAAAGAATAACTCCCAAAGCAAAATTATCAACTTTGAAATCAATCCTTTTTTAGGATAAAGTTTCAGGAGCTAAATAATTAGTTGTTCCACATAAAGCCTCACCTTCTTTATTCTATATGTTAGTTAAAAAGTTTGCAAATCCAAAATCGATAATTTTGACTTGTTTTACAGTCTTTGTAATTTAATCAAGAACAATCATTATATTTTCAGGTTTCAAATCTCTATGTACTATTCCAACACTATGAACATAATTAATTGTGTCAAACAATTAACTCAGAATTAAAGAAGCTTCCTATTCATTCAAATTTTCATTATTAGTAATGTAATCAAATAGGTCTCCATCCCTAACTACCTCCGTAATGATATTTAAATGCGTCTTTGTTTCTATTATCTCAACAAATCTGATGATGCACGAGTGATTCAATAATTTCATTATTTCAACTTCATGCCTATTTTTCATAAAATCTTAAATTATACGCTAACATCAATTTTTCTTATTTTGACAATTTAAATTTTTCAATGATCTTCATTGCCAATTATTACTTTGTTTTCTTGTCTTCGCAAAGATAAACAATAGAAAATTTACCTTCTCCTATCTTTTATAGTATAGAATAATAATCATTCACTGATGCCCTATTTCAGATATAAAAATACTTCTAAAACATTTATAAGCTGTTTGTCCATTTCTTAAAATCCTCAAAGTCTTTACAATAGTACAATCTTTAAGGGTATACTTTATCTTTATGCGAAATCTCAAATCCATATATTTACTCTTGGCTATTCACTATTTCTTGGATTGTCAAACCATCTAAACAAAATATCTCTAGATTAAGTTTGTTAATTCTTTCTTACTTGAAGGAATTGCCTAATCAAGTTTTTTATAAGAAAGGCAAAATCTCTAAATAAGTTTAAAATATCTATCCTTCACCTATTTTGGATTTTTCCTACTAACCTTTTTTAATTATCCTTCTAAATCTTTTTAAACTGTCACGAACAAAGGTACTAGAGTACTGCTATTGACTCCCCAAATATCATAATTAAATGCCTTGTAAAGTCCATCAAATATTTTTGGATGCAACTTGACGAACTATTTAAATTCTTCAATTGATAATCTACATAATAAAGTAAATTACTCTTCTTCTTGTTTTCCCTTATTTTTGTATATCATATCTACATATTTGCGTACTAAGTAATTCACATTTACTCTTTTTAGTTCAACTAATTTCCCATTTATTTGAAATGATATATTTTATCCAAACTAACCCATTGGAACTCCATTTGGTCCAACTAAACTTTCATTTGGAAACATCATAACAACACTTTGTTCATTAAAATTAGGAAGACTGGATTAATATGATTGACAATCAACTGATTATTATCTAGAAAGTGATTTGATCTCGCCGCTTTATTAGGATCCTCTTCTTTATAATGCATGAACTATTATCTTAATTTAATATTTACCTGATTCAGTAAATTCTTACTCGTCAGCTTTTAATGGCTGAGCCTTTTTTTAGTTTATTTTTTCTTTTTTCTCATAATACTTAAGAATCTTAAGATCCTCTAAGAACATTGGATCATCTAACAATCGGATTAAATCTTCTCTTGGGTAATTTTATAGCTTGATTTAGAAAAGCTAATTACCATTTGAAGGAACTCGGCCTTCTTTATTATTCCAATATTTTCCAAATCGTACAATTTAAAAAGATGATCAATTTTTTACTCTTCATCACATTTTATAAAATATGCTACACCCTTTAAGAACTATTCGAAGTTGATGAGATTTTCGTTTTCATCGTCTTTATTAAAATAATCAAAAACTAGATCACCCCATAAACCAATCATTGTAAAAAAATCTGTAAAAGCTGTTTTATTTACTAAATTTTCAACATTTCTAGAATTTAGATCGCTATATATCAAGAATAATAAATCAATTTCTTTTGGAAGAACTTGCATAACTATAAAAGCTTACATTTTCCCTCTAATGACCGTGGTATATTATACAACTTTACTTTTTTGGGTTGACCTCCACATGTACCCATTCCAATATCCTTAATGAAATATATATAAATTTATATTTAAATGAATAATAAAGTAGGTTTTACAATACAATTGATTAAATTTAGATCGATTCCTAAAACATTGATTCTCAGTTAATGTATATTATAGGTTTCTCTTTGAACTTCAGTTTATACATACTATCAATATCTTTCGAACCATATGCTAATTTAATATTTTCTCAGTTAAAATAGTATATCATTTTATCCATCTCAGATTTGAATGATTAATAACATTATAATAGTATGCAGATAATATGAGCGATCATTACAGTGTTCAAAGTTAATTAGAACCTTGTCGTATAATTATAATCAATTTAATTAGATATCATTGACAAAATAATTTAGATCTGAATTTAAGAATTAAATCTTATGATCTGCAAAATTGATTCCATAATTATTAATTAATTATTTCATATTAATATTAATAGAATTAAGAGAAATTTTTGGTTATTTAAGTGAATTACTATTTGTAATTCAGACTTATATTTATTTAGATGAAAATTGGTTAATATGAGATTGATAAAAAAATTATAATCGCAAAGGGTTCTGAAGGAGAAATATATCATTGCGTTGATGTTTATAAAAAGGACAAGAATTTATGTGCAAAAGTACATCTTTATTCAATTAGATTGTATAAAAAATGACTCTTGAGGACTTTTAAAAATAGAATGCTATTCTTTCAAAGTTATTTTAACATAAAAATACAAATTTAGTGAAACTTGAATATTATGGATTCGATGATTCAACACAATCTTTAATCATAATAATGGAAAAATGTCAGAGTACCTTGAAAGAGGAAATAAATAGGAGAAAAAATGAAAAAGATTAGTTTTCTGATGAGGAAATTTGGGATTTTTTAAAATAGTTTTTATCAGGATATTAGATTTTATATAATCTTAAAATACTTCATCGAGATATCAAACCAGAAAATATTTTGATAAGTTCTCAAAAGGGGTAACTGATTTATAAGTTAACTGATTTTGGGATTAGTAAAGTTTGTAGTTCAAATTCTATGTTTATGACTTAGATTGGTACTCCTATTTATGCCCCACCAGAACTAAATGGAGGCCCTAAACAGGAGGGTACAACTAGCCTAATAGATATAAATGATCCTAACCCTTAAAGCAAACGCGACATTTATGCTGTATATGCCTCCTATAAATTTAGCTTGGATTAATACTTCATTAAATGATGAATGGCGAATTGCCATTTGTTGAAAAGAAAGTAGCAGAATTCAAAAAATAAATTGAGAAGTTTCCATTCAAAATGTAAAATACAAATCGCTGCAAAATTTTGGTAGACTTAACTGAGAATATGATCTAATACTACCCTTAAAACAGAATTTCTTTTCCTGATCTAAATTAAGTGATTTAAATTTCACCTAAGTAGCTATGTGCAGTGCTTCCAACCAAAGTAATGCCTACCAACCAAAAAGTATAAGATAATAATAAAAAATAGCAAATATATGCATTCAATAATTGCAAGTCTTAAGCAAATCTTTTCACTAAAATTGACAATGATTAAACCAAAGAGGCTGCAAAAAACATAAATTATCAAAAAATACCCACTTAAAATATTAATATTACAAATAATCAAAAAGATAATTTGAAATTTCGATCACCAACTTAAAGCTAAATTTTTTTAAATACTCCTGTAAATAAATCATAACTTATTGGAAGCCAGAAGTAAAACTTAAATAAAACAGTTTAGCACCAACATTTCCTTGCAGAAGAAAAATTTAGAACCTTAAACTTAGAGAGAACGAGTGTAAACTGAACATTGTTTTCAAAGTAAAATTAGCTAAAGGCCCATAAAAGTTATCGATGTCATAAAATAGTACATTCATGAGGTTATGTATGAATTTAATAATAAATAGAATTAATTATGAATGCTTAATCAGTGAGGATAAGTTCAAGAGAATAAAAGAGCTTAATTTAAATCAGTAAATACTATCAGAAGAAAATGAAAAACAAATAAAAAGCATCTTTAGGTATGAAAAAGGCAAGATTAATGATTACAACTTCTAAGCTCTATTGTTTTACTATTGCTTGAATAATTATAAATTACCTCTCGTCTTTTTACCGCCAGATGAAACAGAATGCATTAAATTTATAAAATAGAAAATGTAAAGTACAGTTTGAAAAATCATATTATAGTATGTCATTTTCTAAATCTAACTTTTATTATTTTATTAATTTAAGATAAGGCTTATAATAAATCATTGATTGATTCATAATTTATCTTCTTCCTTATAAAAGTTGACTATTTGTTTGATTAGAATATTCTAAAGTACATTTTTTTATTATTTGATTAATTAATTTGTAGTTTGAATTATATCAACTTATAAAATTATATTAAAAACAAATATTATAACATTATGTTGTGTTGCAATAAAAGAAGGAAGAAAATTGAGGATGGAAGCCAAATAAAAATAAGGAAAAATATTAGAGATAGTACAGAATTTAATTATAATAATAGCAGCAAACTTAAGACATTAATGTTGAAGCAATGACATTATATTAAACATAAAATTTCTATAATAACTCGAATTTTTTCCATAATACAATTGATCTATAAATCTTAAGGTACGTATAAATTTATACCAAATTCAGAACAGCCTCAAATTTCAAAAAAGCAGAACTGTTGAAAAACTTATTTAGAATCTTCCAAGTATAAGTCCTCGAAAAAGCTCATTTAATAGTTTCAAATATTGCCACACAAGTCCTGATACAAAATTCATTTCTCAGTAATAGGGTTTTACCTTATTAATTACCAATTCAGCTAAGAAGTGAAATAGTAAAAGGTAACAACCATTTGATATCAATTTTATTCTTATTGAAATGGTAATTAATCTTTAAATCTTGCTTCTCACATGTTGAACTGATTTGTAAGCACTAAATTATGAAAATGATATTTTAATTGTAGTAAGTAATCAACTGAATTAAATTTAAGATCAATTTTTTGTATTTTTGATTGTTGAGCTTTTATTATCGATAATAAAAGTAATTTAAAAAATGATAATTTGATTTTTCTCCTGTGATATGTGATCGCTTATGTTTACTCTATAAACAGTTCAATAAATCATCAGTTTATTTAGTCTTATTTCAAAAAGTAAGTCTTAAACTTATTTTCATTCAAATTTTTATTTATAAAAAATAATGCAATAGCATAATTATTGAACACATCTATAAAATAAAATTTCATGTCATTAACTTTTCAGTTATAATTAATCTGACTTTAGAAGGCAATATATTTCCTTGATATAGATTTAAATATCTATCCTTAAGATTTATGAATGAACTTAAATTCTCAATAATTAATTGATTGTTTAATTAATAAGTCCTTAATAATATTTTAATTATGTTAACTTGTGCATATAGTCATGAAACTTCTGACAATCAAGAAGAATTGTCACTTACTAATGTAGATCTTGTTTCAATATTTAAAGCAATAACTGATAATCTAGGCATTATCGAATGTGCCAATCTAATTTCAATAGAAGGAGAAATCGCTTTAAATGGAGAATACAAAGCTAAAAAATGAAAATACAGAGCTTTAATCATAACTTAATAAATTAGAAAACAAACACTAAGAATTAATTAATGAAGTAAATCATTTTAATAATTTTAGATTTAAGATCTACGATAGTTAGTGAAGAGAGTACATTAAGAAGGGGAGATTTAGATTTAGTATTAGAAGTAGAGGAATGTAAATTTTTAATAATTGTAGCAACAATTATAATACAAAAACGAAAGCTTAACAAAGGCTTTGGTTAATTTGTAAAATAATTTAGAAACTTTTGCTTAATTGAAAAACTTATCTGGTTTTCTGGAAGATTGTGAGATTTCAGAGTAAAATGCAATCGAAAATGGTTCTATTTAATGATGATTATAGAAAATGAATATCATTTTATTTTATCAATAAAATATCAACTCTAGAAATCCGAATATTTATTTACATAAAAAAATTAAGCCATCAAAAATTTAGAATGATGATATTTTGTGAAATCCTCTTAAATTCATAAAAACATATATTTGATAATAGAATACTAAATTACCGATAATTTTTGTAGAATCCTACTATTTAATGAATGAACAAAGATAAAAAAAAATGTTTGGAAACATTAAATAGTGTAATAAATATGAAGAGGTCAGAAAAATGCAGAGAATTTCAAAAGTGATCAAATAGAGAATGTACTGATAAGGATTCAATATTTCATTTCATTTTTAGGAACAGCTTTACGAATAAATTAAACAACAATCAATGACAAAAATAAAAGTAAAAGAGGTATTATAAAATAAAGCTAAATTAAATGCTAGATTTATAAATCATCCTAGATCAATCTCAGTTTGTAGAAAATATCATATTAGGATGAAAAATAGTCTGATATGATCATTTGAATAAAAGTTTAGATTAGAAAAACCAATTGATTTATTTTATTAAGGATATAATCCATTTAAAAATGATTCTATTGATAGAAGTTTTAAAAATATGTTCTTCTCACCTAATCTCTAAATTACAAAAATTAGTATTGATTATTATCTTAATTTTTTATTATCAAAAACATGTATGATGGATTTTTTAGGAAATGATATTCTAAATATTTATATCTTTTGGAAAATAGGTGAATTTTGGGAGAAAGTAAATGTGATTTCAGAACAACAATCTTTTTCTATATTTTAGATTTTATTTAAGATTCACAAGTGATTTAATTTATTCATTTTAGAGCAACTCAAAATCAAAATTCATAAAATCTGCTGTATCTTTTATGCCCATGATTGCTCAATAATTTAAGATTGGTAATCTAAAATTATTTCTCTTGTAATTCGATTTGGTTATTAAAAAATACTTTATTTAATAAAAATTATTGAAATAAACAAAATCAGATGTAAAATGTTAATAAATATCGTTTAAATTGCAAATTATTAATTGAATCAAGGAAATAAAAAGAACTCAGTCCGAAAAAAGTTAACAATACAATTGAAAATATCCTCAATTAATTTAATTTTATAGAGTCTAATAAGACAGAAGAGCTGATTTTATAATAAAATCTAAATAAAACATAATAAATAAAATTTATGGATTAAGAAAAACGATCAATATAAAATAGCAATGTCACTAAAAATAATTATTTTAAGGCAAAGCCTGAAAAAATTCCAAAAATGATGAATCCATCTTCAATAGACTATCCTCCTCTAATTATCAACATTAAGTAGTTAAATGTGAAACAAATACGTAAACCTGATTAATCAAACAGGAGGAGGAGATTTATTACATCTTAAGAGAAATACTTTGAAAATGAAAATACTAATAATTATATTAAATTAATTAGCTAGACAAGATGTATTTCAAATACTAGATAACACTAAAATTAGAGATTATAAACCTTTTGTAGCTGGTCTCGAAAAAGTTCAGATAATATTTCTTTGAAAAAACATTTATTTTGAATTCTTTTAGTTTATATTACTGATTGATTGGTAAATAAGAGAGACTACAAAATTAATAGTTATAAATTATTGAATGATATTAATAGATTTGATTGATCAAAAGTAGAATACAATCATCATAATTAAGCATAAAATCAACAAAAACTAAATAGCCTTTAATTTTCTCACATTTTCGATTTCCACAGTTGCTTCATCTAAAATATATCCAGGTCAATATTTACTTTCATGCCTCTCATCTTTTTCTATATCTCCATCTTTAATACAAATTAAATTAAATAGAGATGGAAACAATCCATAGCCTGCAATCATTGCTCCATTGGCTAAGTTATTTTAGCCAATTTGGTTGTTGTTCCTAACAGGATCGTTTCTACCTGGTTTAGGTCTAGGAGGAATATTAGGATCGCGTGGTTTACTAATTTACTTGATTGAAAATACTTAGTTTTTGCTTCATCCTTCGAATATAAAGGAATTAAAGAATTCTTAGAGCAACCATTCTTACAAACAGGACAAGTTAGAAATTCTTGGTTTGAATTTAGCCACTAATTATTCAATAATATATATATATACACTAAAGATGCAAGGCCAACAAAATAGATGTCCACAATTTGTAAGGATTGGTTCAGTAGCTATCTCTAAACATATATTGCATTCAAAGGCGGATTCGATTAATTATAATTTTGATTCCTCGTCTTGTTTACTCATTTATTTAATTAATTAAAAATATATATATAAATTATTCTTGTCTATATTTAAATTCTTTAATAAATAAAATAATGTCTGAGTTTTACGCTGTTATCCTTGCTGATAATTATGACAACCAATTTAATCATCTAACAAACACTTTGCCGAAAGTAATAAATTTTTCTCCATATAGAGTTTATTTCCATTTGTAGATGATTTAATTATTGAACATTAAATTAATTGGCTATCAAAAAATGAAATTGATCAAATTATTATACTTTATAGAAATGAAAAGATTGCTGAATATTTTAATAATAGAAAGAGACTTGGTAGGAAGACATAAAATATTTAATTGATAAATATTTTAGATAGCAAAAGTTCCGGAGATGCATTAAGAGAATTATACAGTCACGGGATTATTTAATAGGATTTTTTGTTATTATTTGGTGATGTGATAACAAATATTTCTTTGAAAGATGTTATCAATAAATATCATGATTAAAGAAAAGAAGATAAAATGAATATATTACTGATGGTTGCTCATTAAGGAACATAATAATATGAAGAAGAAAGATTTCTTTATGTATTGGAAAGTGATGATAAACTCTTCTAATTAATAGATTTACAATAAAAGTAAATCAAATTTAACAAAAGTATATTTTATCATATTATTAAGAACATATCACACTGACTAAGGGAATGCCTTGCAAATATGTGATTAGAAGTAATCTTATTGAATCTGGAATCTATATTTGTAACCGAGATGTCCTCAAGAGTTTCCAAGAAAATTTTATGTGGGCAGAAATCAAAGAAGACTTTATAAAATATATGACAACCACAAGTGATATCTAGGAAGAAAAGATACATTTATACATTGCACCTAAAATCCAAGTATCTCAAAGAATATTCCATCCCCAATCATTTCATAATGCTTGTCTTAAATACTTAAGTAGATTCTTTTTTCCTTATTGTCCCTAATAATAGTACTACGTTGACTTTTTTAAATATTTTGCAGGCAGAGTGGACTAGAAAGCTAAAATAAGTGATTAATGTTTTATTGGATAAAACACAGATGTTAAACCAAAGGTCACTATTACAAAATCAATAATTGGGAAAAATTGCAAATTAGGAATTGGTTGTGAAATCATCAATAGTATCTTATGGGATAATATTGAAATTGATGATAATGTTATTATAAAAGATTGTATTGTTGCGTCAGGATGCAAAATAAAGAATTCTATTCAATCGCAAATTGTTACAATGGAAAATCAAAAAAATGTAAAATAATTGTCCAACTTTTAAAAATATGATGACAACACTTTTCAGTCTGAGGATTCTGATGAAGAATCTGATTCACATGAATTGCACCAAAAAAAGCCAAAAGAAAATGATGATTAAGGATTAAAAGAAGATATGATAGATATTGTAGCTAAATGTTAAACTGTGAGTTAAGTTAGGCAAGCAATTATTAATGTCGATACAATTAAAGTGAATTCTAATATTGCTTTTGAGAATATTGTTATCGCTTTTATGGCAGCATTTTTGGATACAATCTAACCAGATATTGATTCCCTTAAAAATGCATATGCATTATGGGAGGAATTTATAGTCAGGTTTGTCAGTGAAACTGAGGTTTTGTGTTATATTAAATCAATAGAGACATTTTGTAGATAAAATTAGCAATATCATTTGAACTAATTCTTATAATTGTCATACAAGCATTAAATACTAAGTGAGTAGGTAATTTTAAACTATCAAAATCAAATGGCTGCAGTTGAAGACGACTAATTTGCAAAAGAGTTCACTCAATCCAGTTAACAATTTAAAGAATACCTTGAAAACATTATTGCAGAGTAGGAATAATAATAAACTCAAGATGAATAAGGAGATGGTGAGTATGAGTATGAATATGTATATGAATGAAATGAGCATGTGTATTCTTATTAAAATTATTATTATTCTATTCTGTTAAAATCAATTAAACAATTCTAAAATATCTAATTTTTATTTAAAGATATAATTATTCGAATTAGTTGATGGTCATTTAATAATTCATAATTTGCTCTTAAAATAACTTTTTTATCTAGCTTATTTTAGAAAATTAAAAATTATGAATATTTTTTGAATATTATAAATTCTTTAAAATTAATTTCAATTACTATTCTCGTAAATCAAATATGCATAGAAAATTAACCAATTTGCTATTCGAATCTAGTTAAAGTCAATCCATGATTTCTCCTAAAAGCAACTCAAGTACTGATAATTCACCAATTCATATTGTTTTAATTTCCATTTTCAATGGTTACATAACTAAATTGTACTAATATTTAGAAAGTGATGGAAACTATCTAATTAATGTCAAAAGAATTGGAAAAACTTCTTTAAGAAAATTAGAACTTGGATAAAAAGAGCTTAATCAAGGTAGATATTGTAGGGTGGTGAATTGAATTAGAAAGTAGCAAATTTAGAATAAAGATGAGATATCATTTTAGAATGTGATTATCCCGCTCAAATTTCGGTTATTAGAAAATCCTTAATTGATTTAGTGAAAAGAATGTGAAAAATAAAAAAAGAGAATTTCAACTTATAATTTAGAAATTACTATATTGTAGAAATAAAATAAAATGACTCAATTAAGAATCATAAACTAAATTAAACATTAGAAATTATGAAGAACAAGATTTGAGTCAGAGAAATGGAAAATTTTGCTTCTAAAGAACAGAAATTAATTGATTTGATGACAAATAAAAATTTAATTTGCTATTATTCTCAAAGAATTGGATGAACAAAGAATTCCCATTTTTACCTAGTAAATGATCAACCTTCTTAAGAATAAATTTAGTTAATTGCTTTTCAATATTTATCTTTCAAAGATTTACTCTGAAAAATTGAACATGATGTTGAAATATGATTAATTGTTCCAAATTGATGATTTATAATCATAATTACCACTTATTGCTTCAAACTTTAAGCATTATTTCTATGTGTTTGAGGACAAGATTCTGTCACCTAGATGTATAGGAATCCTATATACAAAATATAATTATAGAGCTATCATTAACAAAAGCTCATTTAATTAATTGATAAGATTATTAAAACCAATACACAAAAAAGAATACAATTTGTTATGGCATACAAATTACCGTTAATATATCCAATAATAATGAAAATAAGCAATTGATTGGAACATTGGAAATCAGTCATGCAATTGGTGATTTTTCTCTTTGATGAGGAATACTTTGGAATAATATTGGTTAAAGTTTGTGAATTAGTAATTTAAAACTACATAAAAACATTCTATTGTAGATCTCTATAAAGTTTGATTCAATGAATGAGTCAGAATATAGCGAACTTATAAAATGCAAATCCAAATTTCAATTGTTCAAACTAAAAGACATCAAACAGATATAATTTTAACTATCCAACTCATTGCATTGCAT
Organism: Paramecium octaurelia; assembly: GCA_905182995.1. Classification (NCBI taxonomy): domain Eukaryota; phylum Ciliophora; class Oligohymenophorea; order Peniculida; family Parameciidae; genus Paramecium; species Paramecium octaurelia. The sequence goes on from CAJJDP010000037.1 coordinate 590,816, forward strand.
TTACTTTATTGAAAGAAAGTTAAAGACTCAAATTTTTTATGGAGAATCTTATTATTAAAACAAATTAGTAAGCCAATCAACCTTAAATAAAAATTGAATTGCCAAATTGGTTTGGAGTAGAAAAAACGCATTTAAATATCAAATTATTAGGAATTAATAGTGATGAATACTAGAAAATTGATGAAATTCGAGGTCACAATTGACATTGATTCTAGATTACCTGTATTAGTTCAAGTAATTGCAGTATTAGAAGTTCCGATTAAATCAAGAAATCTGTTTAGATAAGAAAGAGACAAAAACCATGATGACAACAACAGAAACATTAGGGCCTGATGTATGCTTTAGGTTTTGATAGGTAGAATTTATTCAATATTTATGAATGCTATTATCAAAATGAAATTAAAATGAATCAATAATTTTTTATAAATTAATATTCCAAACTTAAACAATGATTTTTGAACTTACAAAAGAGTAGTTGGCGTATATTAAAACTAGATTGCCATTTGATTACTATTTAATGAGAGTAATAATCAATTTAATAATAGAAAGGTGAATAAAGATAAGATAGTGATGGCCTTAATCCAATCTAAGAGGAGGAAAGAAATAAATGTGTAAAACTCCTTGATGATTTAAAAAGAACGGACTAATATAAGTAACTGACAAATAAGGAGATGACAATTACATTCAATAAATAATTTACAAGATAATTCATGAAAAATGATGAATAATATAAAAAAATGAAAAATGAATAACTAATCAAAATGTAAATAAAATTAGTTATAAATAGGACAAATATCATCGCCAGATTTTATAAAGATCTAACTTCATTATTTAGCAGAAGTAAGATTTTGTCAACACATTCTGAATCTATGAAATTAGTTGAGGAACTTGAATAAAAATTTAAAAGTTTATTTGAACCACTTTAAAAAAAATGTTAAGAATAGATGCAAAAACATTTACAACAATTATTGAATGGGGAAATCAAAAATAAAATAATTATCAAACATAAACAACCTTAAAGTGATTAGGAAAAGAAGGATTTGTATGAAAAATTAAACAAGCTCTCTGCAAGTTCATTGAGATAAATCTTAAAATATTTAAATGTGAAGATTTAAGGAGAATTTCAATTAGACATAGAAAAATTAGACACTGTATAATTTAGAAAATTATATTAATTCGTAAAAAAACGATCAGAAAGAAAAGCTTTAACAAAACAGCTATAAAAATATTGTAAAGATCAAAATCTTGATTAAGATGAATATTCTTATCAATCCTTTTTGTCAAATTCTAATGAGTTATTATTAAATTGAATTTAATTATTTAATTATGGATTTAAAAAGGTCCTTCTTATCAGGATTTATTGGAGGCGCATCATTAGCTTTTCTAGGATTAAAATTACATCAATATATGAAATAACAAAAGAGCCATGTATAAAAGAAAAATTATTCTTCAGAAGATGAGGAGCAACTTTTATAAGAATAATTAGTAAGGAATATTTNTTATTAGGAATTAATAGTGATGAATACTAGAAAATTGATGAAATTCGAGGTCACAATTGACATTGATTCTAGATTACCTGTATTAGTTCAAGTAATTGCAGTATTAGAAGTTCCGATTAAATCAAGAAATCTGTTTAGATAAGAAAGAGACAAAAACCATGATGACAACAACAGAAACATTAGGGCCTGATGTATGCTTTAGGTTTTGATAGGTAGAATTTATTCAATATTTATGAATGCTATTATCAAAATGAAATTAAAATGAATCAATAATTTTTTATAAATTAATATTCCAAACTTAAACAATGATTTTTGAACTTACAAAAGAGTAGTTGGCGTATATTAAAACTAGATTGCCATTTGATTACTATTTAATGAGAGTAATAATCAATTTAATAATAGAAAGGTGAATAAAGATAAGATAGTGATGGCCTTAATCCAATCTAAGAGGAGGAAAGAAATAAATGTGTAAAACTCCTTGATGATTTAAAAAGAACGGACTAATATAAGTAACTGACAAATAAGGAGATGACAATTACATTCAATAAATAATTTACAAGATAATTCATGAAAAATGATGAATAATATAAAAAAATGAAAAATGAATAACTAATCAAAATGTAAATAAAATTAGTTATAAATAGGACAAATATCATCGCCAGATTTTATAAAGATCTAACTTCATTATTTAGCAGAAGTAAGATTTTGTCAACACATTCTGAATCTATGAAATTAGTTGAGGAACTTGAATAAAAATTTAAAAGTTTATTTGAACCACTTTAAAAAAAATGTTAAGAATAGATGCAAAAACATTTACAACAATTATTGAATGGGGAAATCAAAAATAAAATAATTATCAAACATAAACAACCTTAAAGTGATTAGGAAAAGAAGGATTTGTATGAAAAATTAAACAAGCTCTCTGCAAGTTCATTGAGATAAATCTTAAAATATTTAAATGTGAAGATTTAAGGAGAATTTCAATTAGACATAGAAAAATTAGACACTGTATAATTTAGAAAATTATATTAATTCGTAAAAAAACGATCAGAAAGAAAAGCTTTAACAAAACAGCTATAAAAATATTGTAAAGATCAAAATCTTGATTAAGATGAATATTCTTATCAATCCTTTTTGTCAAATTCTAATGAGTTATTATTAAATTGAATTTAATTATTTAATTATGGATTTAAAAAGGTCCTTCTTATCAGGATTTATTGGAGGCGCATCATTAGCTTTTCTAGGATTAAAATTACATCAATATATGAAATAACAAAAGAGCCATGTATAAAAGAAAAATTATTCTTCAGAAGATGAGGAGCAACTTTTATAAGAATAATTAGTAAGGAATATTTAATTTTTTGGTGAATCACAAACAAAAATTGAAAATGCCCATATAATGGTTTTTGGTGTTGGTGGAGTAGGAAGTCACGTAGTTTCTGCCATATCTCGATCAGGAGTTAAAAGGATTACAATTATTGATTTTGATAGAGTTACTCTATCATCTTTAAACAGGCATGCCATAGCTACTAGAAAAGATGTTGGTAAATCTAAAGTTGAGATATTTTCTGATTTTATTGCATAATTAAATCCAACTATTAAATTAACAACCGTTGAATCTTACATCACACCTGAAAATGTTGCAAGCTTTTTTTTAGAAGGCAAACCTGATTATGTAATAGATTGCATAGACAATATTGATGCAAAAATTGCGTTAATTACTCATTGTGTTTAAAATTAAATCAAAATTATTGTTTGCTGTGGAGCTGGAATGAAATGTGATCCAACAAGATTGTAGATAAGAGATATTAGTGAATCATAAAATGATGATTTAGCAAGAGCAATAAGAATGAGGCTCAAAAAAATAGATATACGAACTGGATTCAATGTTGTTTATTCAACTGAAGATACAGATAGATAATTATTACCATTATAAGAGTATTTTTATTTATGATTATTAATAGACATTAAAAACATGATCCTGACAAATATAGAGTCATGCCTAATTATAGGCTAAGAATTGTACCTGTTTTTGGATGTATGCCAGCATTATTTGCCTACTCATTAGCTGCATATGTCTTATGTGATATTGCTGGTTGTGCACCAACCACTCTATGCTAAAATGATATCAAAATGCCTTATTTTATTCAATAGATTTAATTGCTAGCTCAGCAAGCTAAAAAAAACAAAGTAGACCTAAATTTAGATATAGAGGATCTAGTTGTTATTTATAAAGCATATAATGGTTAATGCTTAGTGAAAAGTATAATTGTATTACTAATTCAAAGATAAAAAAGCAAGACCTTTAGAATTTATACAATTTATTAAAGAGCAGGATATTACCCCAAATAATGTAATTCTTCTTTCAACTGATGAAGCTAAGAAACACAAAGAAGGAAAAAATATATATACACAAATAATGTTGGATAGAAAACAACAATATGACCAATTAATCTAAGAAAATTTAGGAAAAAGAATTGTTATTTGATTTTTATTAATATACCTCAGTCTAAAACACCTTTCAATATCTAAAATATTTGTTTTAACTTAATATATTTCATATACATCCATCAAAATTATTCGTTTTCTGTTAATTATCAATATTTGTGTAGTGTCATTTATATTTTTCAATTGAGATTAGCTATTATGAAAATCAAGTTTCTCATATGCAATGTATAAATGAAAATAATGAGAAATATAACTATGATTTTCTCTTCTTAAATTATTTTTCACTACAGTTGCCTTGTTATCTTGACGAATTAATAGATTTTGGCTTGGTTTATAATAAAATATTCATGAGTATTCTCATTTATTAATTTTGGTCTATTTATTATTTTTTTGATGATGTATGGACTGTCAACACAATATACCGCAGTGCTTCTCTCTTGTATCTTAATAAGAGGAAAAGTAAATACCTAAACATATCTTCTTTTCATAGAATCAGTAAAATAGAAATCTCTTTTTCGCAATATAAAGGTGTTGAAATATCTCAATAAAAAGGCTTAAATATTTACTCAATATATTTTAACTTGTATCAAATCATGAAACATTGTTTTTCAAGATATTAGTTATGATATAACAAATTATCTTTAACTAATTTAAAATATTTTGAAGAGATTATTTCATAAATATTCTCCATTATAAAATTAACCGTTATGGCTTAAAATCACATAAAATGTAATTTAATTATTGTTTCTTACTTGAATCGTTATGTTGATACAACTTCATTTTTCTTATTTTTATAAAATGTTTATTAAAATTCATATAGAAAAGTTTTTTACCGAGATTTTATGAATTTCTCAAAAATATTGATTAAAGTATCCTGATAAAATTTAACATACTAATTTATCAGTTATGATTAAATTCAACATCAATTTTTGATGTTTATCAATGACATCATTTTTATAAGGGGTAACAAGAGTTTTGATTTATATTTTTAAGGACAATTGATTGTTGTTTTTATCAACTTCTTTGTTTTTTTCATGTATAAATTTCAATTAATAAAATCAATTAATTAAGTATCCTTAAACAGATTATATATGCATATGCTAAATTTTTGAATACTTTAGAAACTGAGTATTAAATTAAACTCAAATGAACAAAAACAAATAGAACTTGAGAAAAGGTCAAAAATTCCATGTTTAAGACCTTGATAATTAAGTTAATGCAAACCAAAATACAAAATCCTATCGAACTCGAAAATAAGTGGAGATTTTGAAAACACCATTTTCAAAGTAGATTAAACCTTCAGAAAAGTAAAGAGGGAACGAAAAAAATGCTAGAAATGCCAAATAGCTCAGTAAAGGAACAAATAAGAAAGCATCAAAAATATGTATATCTTCGAACTTTGATAAAGAAGATGTTTGTTGTGATCGACTGATTAATGAATTAGTATTGGAAAATGGAAAATAAAATGCATTTAAAAGGGTAGAGAAGGATGATGGAAGCTCAATAACAAATGAAGACAAAAAACTACAATCTTAGAATGTAGTATAATAAAATTTTATTCTTGATATGATTGCATTATAAGCAAGATCAGAATTAAGGTTCTAACTAGATTGGAAGAATCATGAATTGTAGAATGAAGAAATATCATAATATAATAATAATATATGGAAAATTTGGCCGGATGAATCATGTGATTAAGATTCTGTAATATGTAGTAGTTATTTTTCAATTGATAAGGAAATAATAAAAAATTGTGAAATTCAAAAAAATAATATGAAAGAGATTAAAACAACAAATTAAAAAATAGAAAAACTAGAGGAATAATATTCAATTGACTTGAATAAAGTTAAATTTGAAGATAATAATACTTCATGTAGTAAAGATCAATACGATTAAATTGAATTTGGAATTTTATAGACAATTACAGCTGAGGATGAGTAAAATTCTATTCAACAAGATGACAAATCCGAAAAAGCTAAAAACTTTTATCATTTTCTTAATGAAGCTACGTATGAAAATCCAAGTAGAGCATCATGCAAGGAAATTCACAAATTAATAAGATTAAGACATGATAAAGTATTTTAGTTTGACTTATATTTTAAGTTTTGTGTGGATGTTTTTGAGATAGATCATATCTGGTCTGATTTACAAGATTCTAAAGTACTAAATGAATTAAGTTTTCAAAAATATCTTAAGTGCATTTAAGATATGCATGATTAAGATTTGCTATGGCTTGATCCATAAAAAAGAAAAGTATATTTGATATGATTAAAAATATACAAATCCATAATATTAAACGTCATTTAGAGCGGATGAGATGCATAAACTCTGATGCTTTAGTTCTTTTAATATTTTTAAGATATCCATCTACTTTTCATTAAGTAGATAGTAAACAAATTCACAAACCAATCTGATATATGACCATTTTTTTCACGAAATCATAAATAAAATCTTGAATCAAATAATCATCATATCAATTCGGTTCTTCAAATTTATCAGAATTTTATGGATTATAAGTGATTTTCTTGAGAATTAATACAGTCCCAATTTATTAGGAAAATTGTATAAAAAGTGATTTTATTCAGCTTGTCCTTATAAATACAGTTTTAAATAATATAAGAAATAATTTCAATGTAAATTGATTTCAGCTAAAAAGAACTAAGGATAAAATAAAATAAATTCCATTCAAAATAATATTTTAATACATATTAAAGATAACAACAACACGCGATTATGTAATTTGATTAGTATAGCAGATACCTAAAATTATTTTTAAAACATAAATAGAGAAATACAATTTATCAGTTTTGGATATTTTGTCTTAATTTATTAAATACAATATAATGCTAGTTATTTCTCATAAATTATATAATTTAATTACAAAATGAGTGTTAAAATGAAAGAAAATGAAAAAGATTTCTTATGCTCATATGGACATAAGAAAGAAGCTATTTTAATTTGGCCTAATCCAAAGTTATAGAAGAATTAGAGACTCTTATGCTAAGAATGTGTTGAGAATTAAGATATAAATGAAAGATTAATTGGAATTAAATTGATTGTTGCCCAAATTTAAGAAGAATAGGAAAAGAAGATATAAGTATTAGAAAATATGGTAAGGAATAAAAAACAGTCGATTGAAAAATTAATAAATATTGTTGATGAGATGAGAACAAAAGCATTTAATTTATTTGAAATAATAAATAATATTTTGAAGGATTGGATTAAGGATTTAGAATAATAAATCAAATAAGATTTCGAATATAGCTTTCATGATGAATTAGAAGCAAAAATTTTGAATTAATTTCAATCTGATGATAATGCATAATTAATAACCAAAGAAATGATGAAAATTAATAATTTTTAGCCTAAAAATTTAACATCTAGATTAAGGGAATTAAGCGAGTTTTTAGATAATAAATGCAAAGAAATATTGTAAAGCCCTATTTTAAGTACTTAAAACCTTAATCAGTGTGAATAATAATAATTTCTCCAAATAGGGAATTAATAAGGTATTTTAGAAGAAGGAGAAATCAGATTTAAGTTAATTGACTAAAGTATTAAGTAAGTTGATACTTGTAGAGCAATTGTCTTCGATATTACTGGATCAATTATGGTATCGACCTCTGATAATGATATTAAAGTATGGAAATTTTTAAATGGATAGCTATAATTAGCATCAACTTTAGTTGGACATACCGATTGGATATCATGTTTAGTTTATAGTAAGCAATAGAATTCCTTTATTTCAGTTGCTTTAGACTACACTATAATCTGTTGGCAATAATAGAATTAAGTTTAATGGATTCATTCATAACCTTATTACAAACACACAGGTTTTATTAGATGCGCTATATTGAATTTAAATGAGGATTTGCTATTTTCTGGAAGTGAAGATAAATCAATTATTATTTGGAAAGTTGATCTTAAACTAAATGAATTGACATATGATTATACGTTGGATAAACATTAGAACGGAGTTACTACATTAAGTTTAAATTAATCAGAAACTGTATTAGTATCATGCGCATATGACACTAATTAAATTATCATTTGGGAAAGAAGTAAAGAATATAGTAAATATGAATTCAAATATCTTGTT